>BTPG01000005.1:163480336-163719327 GCA_036245525.1 Semisulcospira habei
GCGCACGCATGCGCACGCTTTAGACAATGACTCGCGTACCACAAATACATTACGACAGTCAGCTTGGGGTGGGGAGTGTGGTGATGTTATAGTGCTAGAACTGTTGAAAGAGGTGAGTTTTGAGGGCGGACTGGAAGGAGGAGAGAGAGTGTTTCTGACTGAGAGAGAGTGGGAGAGTGTTCCAGGTGGATGGACCGTAGACAAAGAAGGAACGGGGTCCGAAAGTGCTGAGTTTGGTGCGGCGGATGTGGAGGCGGAGAGGGTCGGAGGCGGAGCGGAGGGAGCGGGAAGGAGTGTAGGGGTGAAGTAAGTTGGAGAGATAGGTAGGAGCGTAATTGTTCAGGGATTTGTAGCAGAGAGACAGAATCTTGTACTGGATGCGTTGGGGGATGGGGAGCCAGTGAAGGAGTTTGAGCAGGGGAGTGATGTGGTCGGATTTTTTCTTTCTGAGGACGAGGCAGGCAGCAGTGTTCTGGACGCGCTGGAGAGTGAAAGTGGTGGAGTGAGGGAGGCCGGAAAGGAGAGATTTGCAATAGTCGATGCGAGATAAGATGAGAGAGACAGCAAGTTTAGTGGCAGCTTTGGTGGTGAGGTATTTTCTGATCTGACTGATGCGACGGAGGTGGAAATAGCATGTCTGGGCCGTGGCGGAGACGAAGCTGGTCATGGAAAGGGAAGAATCGAGGATAAGGCCGAGGTTCTTGGCCGAGTCAGAGAGGGAGATGGGGGTGCTGTCGAGTTGAAGATGGAGAGAGGGAGGAAGTTGGGAGAGTTTCTGGCGAGTGCCTACCAGCATGGCTTCGGTTTTGTCGTCGTTCAGTTTAAGCTTGTTTGCTGTCATTTAGTTTTTAACATCTTCGTAACAGTCAGCTGTGCGAGTCAGTAGTGACTGAGTGTTGTCGAGTTTGTCTTTGTCTAGTAGTTGTGAATCGTCAGCGTAGAGGTGGTGGTGTATGTGATGAGACTGGATGATGTTGGACAGGGGAGAGGTGTAGAGTGTGAAAAGGACCGGGCCCAGGACGGACCCCTGTGGAACTCCACAGGAGAGCCTGACTGGGTTAGAGGAGACGCCGTCGATGGTGACAGACTGCTGTCTGTCGGAGAGGTAGAAGAGAAACCAGGAGTGAGCAGAGTTAATGATGCCAAAGGAGTGGTGAAGGCGGTGGAGGAGGATAGAGTGATCTATAGTGTCGAAGGCGGCAGAGAGATCGAGTAGCGTAAGGAGGGAGATGTTGCCCGAGTCGTTGGAGAGGAGCAGGACGTTTAGGATATGTAGTAGGGGTGTTTCAGTGCTGTGATGTTTGCGATAGGCAGACTGGAAGGGACTGAGGAGATTGTTGTCGGCGAGGTGGAGGTTGAGCCTGTTGAGAACAACCTTCTCAAGAAGCTTGGACAGGAAAGAGAGATTGGAGACTGGGTGATAGTTCTTGAGTTCGTTTGGGTCGAGGTTGTGTTTTTGAGGAGAGGACGGACGATGGCGGACTTGAAGATATCGGGGACAGAATCATTCTCTAGAGATGTGTTGATAATGTCGGTAATGAAGGGCAGAAGTTTTGGAAGGCCGTCCGGGTAGAGAGAAGCTGGGAGAGGGTCCAGTTCACAGGTTTTGAAAGGCATGGACTTTATGGTCTTGAGGACTTCATCCGGGGCGGAAGAACGAGAGGGGAGTGCCGGAAAAGGGGGGGGGTGGGGGGTCGGGAGGGCAAGGCGGAAAAGGCAGAGTATCGAGTGTGTTGCGCAGAGTTTGGATTTTGTCAGAAAAATAGGTGGAAAAAGCGGACGGGGGTTCTTCTTTGCTGTGTGTGTTGGGGAGAGGAGAGTCTTTAGAAGTGCCTAGGAGTATGTTCATGGTAGCGTAGAGGGTTTTGGAAGAAGTGGATTCCAGGATTTCGGTTTGAAGGTGTTTACGTTTGGAGTCGGAGATCATTCTGCAGACTTTGGATCTGGTGGTTTAGAAGATCTGTCTGTGGACGGTGAGGTCGGATGAGCGCCAGCGGCGTTCCGCTTGTCGGCGCTCGCGCTTGGCCTCAGCTATGTCGTCAGTGCGCCAGGGGGAGGGGATTCGGTTGGGTATGGAGAGGGTGGTGACAGGCCCATGGGTGTTCAGGAGTTTTCGAAGGGAGGAATCGAAGTGGGATGCAAGATCAGGAGAGGGGGCGGGGTCCAAGAGAAGGTCGACAGCTTCGTCGAAGAGGCTCTCTCGGCCAGAAAACTCTGCGGCACGTCTCGAATGCGTTAACCCTTTTAGCCCCGGGATCCTGCAGCAGGCGATGGATTGATCATGATAATTCAATGGTAGTGACAGATGAGCTTGGCGCCTTAAGGCGCCAAGCTCATCTGGCACTACCCTTGAATTATCATGATCAATCCATCTCCTACAACTGGTGCATAGGCGTTAAACAATGCCTCCAACAGTTTGGAAATGTGTCCGAGGGGTTAAGAGGGTTAACGTGGCTCTGAGTTTGTATTAGAAATATTGTGTGACCCTCCCCCTCCTAAAAAAGAAAGAAAAAAAAAAAGAGAACAAGAACGAAAATTAAAGAGTTGGTAAGGAAATCATCCTCGGGCCGATGTCAGCCTTAGTTGGCCCGTGTGCGAGCACAGTTAGGCTGGCGTCGGCCAGAAAACTTTCTGCTCACCCATTTTTCAGTAATCACTTGCCCCGTTATATCTGATTTCGTGATACATTCAGACACTGACCTGTGTAAGGTGAAAGTTTAATGCCACTCATCTTGATCAGTGACAAACATTCTCTTGAACCCAGGATGGGACTGGGGCTCATAACAATCGATGCCTCCAACGGATTGGAGGTTCTTAGATTAATCTATATCTCAAGCAGATGGATCGATGACGGATTTGTCCATCAGCGATTGTCAACAATACTGCCTATCTGTGGTATCCACTTTCTTTGACTTGATTCTGGTCACGAAATAACTCCATACCTTTCTGGTGTGCTAAATAAATTTATTGACGTGCACGTAGTTAAAAACTTTTAAAAAATCTTACCAGCTTCACCAGTTCGACAGATTCGCAGCTTTTCTGAAACTTTGTCTTAAACTTCTTTGCTTGGTTCTGCATTTTTCTGCACGTAAAAGTTTGTCTGATCAAGCGACCTTTTGTTTTTTGTCGTCATAGGCAATAAAGGTTCCCATTTGATGACAAATTCGTGCAACACCTTGTTGTGTTTAGTCATTTCGTTGTGGTTATGGGTCGCTTCTAATGCCGTCTGCAAAAGGCAGAGATTCTCATGAGCTCCTGCAAAGCAGGAGTTCATGAGAATCTCTGCCTTTTGCTCACAGTGATACGACTTATCTACGTCCTTCTGAAAGGTCGTCCGGGTCTGAGCCGTTGATTGCTTTTATTTGTTCCATTAATTTAGTTATCAGAGTCCATTGATTTCACGTTAATGTGCATCTAGCACAGCCCTAACTGCTTTGTTAGACTATAAAAGCCGGGATGGGTCATAACGACACAAAATCTGATCTCATGTCTGTGTGCTGATTTTGAATCTTGAATGTTAATTATAAGAGACACTGCAACATATCACAGTTTGACTGTCACAAAGAACTGTTCACCGTATTTGCGCAGTCTTTCTCACGCAAAGACGTATGTTATGATATAAGAGCCGCAGAGACAAAAAAATATGTACAAAGAGTAATATGGTTATTTATCTTCGTATTGTATAAGAATCTGTTCGTTTTAATTCGCATTTTGTTTTACTGACTTGTGGACATTTTCGCGAACTCCGCACGTTATATAAACGTGTGTTCGAGGCATTAACATTAATCTGTATCGTATTTAACATTTGACATTTTACATTTCGATAGGTTTCCAGTTTCCCCCATAGAACCGGAAACCTTACTCCCACTTTTAAACTTGATGACATTTCAAGTTACATATTTGAGTAAGAGAACCACGAAATCGCATACATCTTTAAATTCATCGGGCGACGACATTGTCTTAGGTTCAAACTCCTTGCCGCTGTAATCTGTTTAAGTGATTATAAATCGTGGCTCAGTTGGTATTTCATACTTCACAATTAAAATCTCGTGACCCAGTGTTTTGCGCACCCTGGCATTCCATGAATTGTCTTTAATGCCCTTGCCTTCTTTTCACATTTCCGTCCAACAATAACAGTGTTTGTTAGTCGCACGCAGAAATAACCCAACGCGCAAAAGGACATCCGGCTGACGTCGGCCGCCATTGGCCCGCGCACGACCGGCAGCCGACGTCGGCCGGATGTCCTTTTGCGCGTTGGGAAATGACTTGCTGACATTGATTCTGAGGGCAACTATTTCACTCCCGTAGCCACAATGGTCCGGAATCTTGATCGGCGATGTCACTTCAAGGGTAGTGCCTGATTATCTTGACGTCTAAAGAATAGTGACTGCTTAGCTTGGCGCCATCAGGCGCCAAGCTAAACAGTCAATATCCTTCAGCAGCCAAGATATAGGCTGGCACTAATCTTCATTCAGGCTAATCAGACGCTGTCCTTGAGACGCCAAATAATTCGGAACTACTCTTGAGCTGTCACGTTAAGTCTAGCACGGTTGACCCCGGATGCGGGAAGGCTGTCACGTGTACCGGAAAAATAAAAATGCAGAACGTAAATGTTACGGACGAAGATTACCAATACCTGTATTACCGGTTTATTTGAATGGGTAACGTGACGCTGTTTTCACACTGGTTGTAAAGTCTTTCATTAATAATATAATCTCGCGCTTTTGGGTCTTTCCGGCAAAAATAGCAATATGGAAGACGGTATTTGACATTGGTTATAAAGGTGTTCATTGGAGGGGGAAAAACTAACCCCGCGCTTTTGGATCTTTCTTGCAAAAGTCACATACGTGTATATAATGAGACAGGTTTGACTTTGTCTATTTTGACCATGAAAGTAATATCCTCTTGTATTTTCAGACATTTCTGGCACAAGTGGCATGTATGTGAGACTGTTTTAACACTGGTCGTAAATCCGATGATTGGAAACAAAATTATCGTGTTTGTGTATATCTTTTTCTCCAAATTAGCCTAATGTAAGAAACATACACTAAGGATAGAGCAATGTCAGCTCATCACATCAGGCTTTGTCTTCACACGAACACAGTTTGTTACGTATAATGTAACATTGGCCTTGTTTTGTTATGTGTGTGTGCGTGTGTGTGCGCACGCGCGTGCATGCGTGCGTGCGTGCGTGTGTTTGATGGGGAGGGGAGAGGGGGGTTGGGGCCTGTGTGCGAGCGTGCGTACGTGCGTGCCTGCCTGCTTGCTTGCCTGCAGGCATGCGTGTGCATGTGCTTCCGCGCGCGCGTGTGTGTGTGTGTGTGTGTGTGTGTGTGTGTGTGTGTGTGTGTGTGTGTGTGCGTGTGTGTGTGGCACGGTGTGTATGTGTGTGTGTGTGTTTGTGATGATGGTGTCTGTGTGTGTGTTTGTGATGATGGTGTCTGTGTGTGTGTGTGTGTGTGTGTGTGTGTGTGTGTGTGTGTGTGTGTGTGTGTTTGTGAGTGAGTTGTGAGGGGAGTGGCGGGGATGAGGGGTGTGCGTGTGTGTATGTGTGTGTGGTTTTGCACAGGATGGGCAGATTATTTACGTGATCCGAACCAATTTCACTGTTCCTATTCTTGCGCTTCTGGGTCGAAACAAATATTGTGTGTGTGCTGGTCTGTGATTGTGGACCTTACGGTTTAAAGCCGTAAGGTCCACACTCACAGAACAGCTCACATTTTACTGACGCGATATTAGCGTGTTCATCGGATATCAGGTGTCGCCTCCGAACAAAAGTATCTGAGATAAGCACATAAATCGAGTCGGATTCAAGGGCTGAGAAAACTATGTCAATGAGCCTCCGTCAGTTATAGGCTGAACCTACTCACCCAGAAGGACACAGTAGGACAGATGACTGACTGACCATGACAGTTCAAGGGTGGTGCCAGAATAACATGGCGCCTGAAGGCGCCAAGCTATTCTGGCGCCACCCTTGAACAATAATTGCCAATGTGTATTTTACACAAGTATGCAGTCTTCAGCAGGGCAGCTCCAAAGTTGATTGAGAATTTCGGCTTCTGCGCTCACTGGGTCAATTGCCCAAGACCTTCTTCTCCTAAAGAGGAGATTATGACACTAACCCCGTTACCGCCAGTGGACGGAGATTGCGTTTTTGGAAGCATTGTAACTTCGAAGTCATCTCACTTCCTTCTTTGAGTCGCCGCGACCTACACAATTCTGTCGACGTCATTCTTTGCAATTTCAGTTTTCTTTTATTGTTCCTAGCCACAAATCGAAAAAGAGGCCGCTTCTTCGGACCTTCAGTTCATGAATATTCTAGAGCATTACGAACACCTATTGCAAGTTGGGTGGCGTGCGATCGTTCTCGGCAGTGAAGGGGTTAAATTGGGCTCGATCTGTACCAGGAAGAGGCATAGGTCCTCATGAGCCCCTGCCGCCTGCAGGCGGCAGGGGCTCATGAGGATCTATGCGATCTTCTGGATCTAAATCTGGAGGTCCCTCGATGGTTCTCACTCACGCCTCTACGGCGGTCTCACCCTTGTCGCCGGCGGAAATTGAAAAGAAAACTGTGGCTTTATTTGCCCACGTTGCCTATTAGCCTCCATTAGCCTACTCAAATAAAGACGGAAAAGATGTATGCAGCGGCCGAGGCTAATGCTCTTTGCCACGTCTGACCATCGCCAATAGTTGTAGTCAAGTCTGTTATCGCATTGAGAGATGATTTTATAGTGGCCTACTCGGCGTTAACTTGAGTTGAATACCCAAAACTAAAAATAGTAGAGTCAGGTACCAGTCAGGAGGTTAGATCGATCGTCTTGCTCAAATAATGATGCAACAGATGTATAATAATCAAGCTGTGACGTGATAGATACTCTGCGCCACTTGCTTTCTATCGCCAGCAGTCAAGTCTTTGTCAAGTGGTCAGGTCAATCTATGTCGATCATCTCAACCATATCGCTCAAAAGAAACAGTGAACACGATCCAACTGCAAGAGACACTGATAAACCCTCATGAGCCCCCGCAGTCGCGGGGGCTCATGAGGGTTTATGTCTCTTGTTAGTCCTATTTTGGGTCTCATTACATCTGTGTTTTTCAATCTAATGTCGGTCAGTGTGCAGTGCTCTCAGACGCGCAAGTCGTGATCACCAGCAGCGAAGGCGTTAACCCCTATGTCCATATAGGCGCCGGTAAGGTAAACAGTACCGACGCCCGCATGCACAAGGGGGTTAATTCCTATTAAAAGTACTTACAATTTCTGCGGTTCTAAATATGTTGCCCGGGTACCCCTTTTCGATTACCCTTCTCCAATAAACGAGAAACAGATGAAGATGCGTCGAAGGTGATATTCTGTGACGCCGGCCCACTCTTCAATCGCCAATATAGTGGAGTTTGTGTCAAGGCTCAAGAGCTTAGGTCAGTTGATGGAGTCAATATCTGAAGTCCTATCAGCGGTATTGCAGATTTCTTCTTTCTGGGTAGATCAGTGATGTATCCTTGCAGCGTAAGGCTACATGCCGCAACTAGATCGTCGTTAGTCCTCGTATGCTGCTCAGGCGATTGAAAAAGTATTAACACATTCTGCCCCAGGACCGAAATCCCCAAATTTTGAAGGTACCCTCTGAATGATTGTATTGCAGTTCTAGAGACAAATCGAGTATGATAGTTCAAGGGTGGTGCCAGAATAGCTTGGCGCCTATGGGCGCCAAGCTGTTCTGGCACCACGCTTAAACTTTCATGCTCGATCCATGTCTTGCTGTGGTGTGTCAGGGCTGAATGAGGAACGAAAAAGCCTACAAGCCTATAAACCCATTTAACCCCAAGGCCTCAAATTTTACAAAAAGTGTCAGCTAACAACTATGTACCAGTTGCAGGAGATGAATCGACCATGATAGTTCAAGGGTAGTGCCAGATTAGCTTGGCGCCGTCAGGTCGATCATGGTCGATTCATCTCCTGCTGTAGTGCTCTTGGGCTAAATGGGTTAAGGGTTGCACTCCGGGTGATCGGGGACGATGTCTCTGACAGGCCAACCTACTGGAAATGTCCATATGTCTCTTTAGTCCCCCGGCTCCTCCCCTCTCCCCTTTCCACCCCACCCTTACCCCTCTCAATCTTCCAAAGAAAGAAATTGTCCATTTTCGTGAGGGCCGATTGAGGTTTTTTTTTGGTGTCAATAGTCATTCCAGGATGAGGTTTGTTCGCTTCACACCTCGTCTGTTTCCCCATTGTGTTGGCGTCTGGAGGGGGCACCTCAACTACTTGACTTTAACCCATTCATTGCCCCCCCCCCAAAAAAAAATAAATAAATAAATAAATAAATAAATAAATAAAATAAATAATAATAATAATAATAATAATAATAATAATAATAACAAATAATATATTATACCACCTACATGCAGTAAGCATAGATCCTCAAGAGCCCCAGCAGTTGCCCTTGCTGAGTATACTTTGAATTCATGTCCCTGGAACGGCTGAGACTCTTTGTGGCGTTGAACGGCTGAGACTCTTTGTGGCGTTGAACGGCTGAGACTCTTTGTGGCGTTGAACGGCTGAGACTCTTTGTGGCGTTGAACTGACGAAGCTTTGAGAAAATACGGTCTTAGTCGACCAGTAGTTAAGGGGTTAACTATCAGTGAACATGAATTGGAGTTATTCCCAAAAATCAGAGACAGGTCAAAGCAGTAGGCTGAGCCCCTTTACGGTGAGGTTGACAACAGGATGCCCCCCCCCCCCTCCCGCCCCAGATATAAACTCATTCGGCCCGCGACGCACCACAGCAAGATATGGTTCGACCATGATAGTCCAAGGGTGGTGGCAGAATAGCTTGGCGCCTATAGGCCACCACCCTTAAACTATCATGGTAAAGCTGTCTCCTGAAGTCATCAGAGGATAACTCCAAAATGTGAACATTTCGTACTTCGGGGACAATGAGTTAAGGACTAAAAGGACCGTCCGCTGGGTAGGTCAGACGGTAGAGCGTTCGACTCTCGTCCGAAAGGTCTCGGGTTCGACCCCAGTCCGGGTCTAAATTTGTTCATAGAAGGTGCCTCGGTTTTTTTTTTTAAATCACTTCGCGGTGGACAAGAGACGTTAAGCCCTAATCGTTTTTGAATCGCCCCGATCACTGCGGTATGCGCCCCCGTAGCAGCGTTACTGTTAATTCAATCAGCCCCGACACACCACAGGAAGACTTGGATGGAGCATGATAGTTCAAGGATGGTGCCAGAATAGCTTGGCGCCCCTAGGCGCCAAGCTATTCTGGCACCACCCTTGAACTATCATGCTCGATCTGTCTCTGGAATTGCAATACAGCCCTTCAGAGGGCAACTTCAAAATTTGGGGATTTCGGTCCTGGGGTAGAATGTGTTAATCTGTTCACTGTCAGTTGACGCGGACTGTGATATCATATTGCAATCATCGATAATTCAACACAAAAATACATAACTGTCCCAGGAACATGTATTCAGAGTGGCGTCAGCAAGCGGCATAGATCCTCATGAGGATCTATACCTCTTGCATTTGGGTGGTGTTCAGATTTTCTTCTTCGTTTTTCTCTTTTCTCTGATAATTCAACACGCACACGCACACACACACACACACACACACACACACACACACACACACACACACACACACACACACACACACACAACCCTAGCCTGATGTCCCAGGAACATGGATACAAAGTGGCGTCAGCAAGAGGTGAAGATCCTCATGAGCCCCCGCAATTGCGGGGGCTCACGAGGATCTTCACCTCTTGCAGTTGGTTGGTGTTCACATTTTCTCACCACTGAACGGGGTAATACCAGCTAAAGTACCGCAGATTATGGATGTCAGATTAGGCGACTCTTTACAATCAAGAGGTATATGTATTCATATGAGTTCCTGCGGCTGCATGATAGCTCAAGGATACATGGAAACACAGTTCTTGCTTTTTCGTTTTTTTAAAGGATAACCTTATAATGCAAATTATGCAATTATATAAAACAAATTAAAAATAAAATTCTTGCCGCAACTAAATCTTCTTTCCTTTCATTAAAAGATCCAAGATTATCAAATTTGTAGTCGTCTCTGGAGGCAACATTTCTCTTAATAAACCCAAAATAAAAATGTTTAAAATATCATTTTGATAACCTAATATAATCTCCTGGGGTTTAATGTCGTTCAACACATCTGCTGCACGTCAGCATCACTCATGCTTCAGACAATTATCTTTCCTTACATCAGCAGTCGTAGTTCGCTTACGTAACCCGACTGCCTCTTTTCCAGATTTTTGCATGAGCTTCCAGATGAATTCTGGCAGACTGCCATAAAAAAGTTAGAGAAAGTTTTGCCCGGAAATTTCTTTTGACGATGTCGATCAGTCTCTTCCTTTAAAGTTAAGACAGGGCTTTCATCCCCTTTCAACATCACACCCACGCCTCACAGCCTGCATGACTCCAAACGTCTGAGAGGTAAATGGTCTCAGCAAGAGGCGTAGATTCTCATGAGCCCCTGCAATGCAGGGGCTCATGAGAACCTATGCCTCTTGCACGTGGGGTCTGTTGAATCACAGGCTAGGCAGATGACGTTCTCCTTTCTGGATTTTTTTTTTTTTTTTTTTTGATTTACTTTTTGAGGTAGGTCGTGTCGAGACGAGATTAGATTAAAATCCGTAATGGCGTCACAATTAGAGGTCGCAGACAGCTTGTAGCTTTTCCCCTGGGATCCTGAGATTATATTTTGCCGCACGGTAAGGTAGACGAAGGATGCAAAATTAGATTAGCTAAAGACCTCGCGTAAGGTCTTTTGGATGAATTATATTTCCCGAGCTCTTAGGGTGAAATTCTGTTCTCTTACTTTGACCCATGTTTATGAATAACACCCAGTCAAGTCAAGTTTATTTCATGAACAGTAAGACAATGCATAACAAGTCATGTAACTGCAGACATGTTGTAACAAATTAACACAATAAATTAACGTTCTTACGTACACATACAGAAATTGTGATATATCATGATATATGATACGATGTTTTGATACACATACATCATATCATAAAATATTTTGTTTTCCTCCCTACGTCACACGACCAGTCACTTTAGCTCAAACCGTACCATGTGACCGTGATATAAAAACCCCTGTAGCGAAAAATGGCGGACGTTTTGTAGCCTTCTCGATGACGCATCTTGGATGTCAGTTTTGTTCTATAACAGATCGCTAAACGTTCTAAAGTACAAAGTTACTTAGTGTTGTTCGAAACAACAAGCACACTCAGTACTGGATACAGCAACGTCATGACATATTTTAAATTTCGTCATAAGTCTATTATGTATACATGTATATTCCTTTGGGGTGTAGGGGGGCTTTGGATAGAGGTAGCACCTTTGCTGTTCGGCAGCTGCGTCCTACATAGGACGGACGGGCATCACTGGTCCTCATCCATCTCCTTAATCTCTCTCGTGTTGGCTCCAAGCGCCACACCCTGGCAAACCACCTCAGCTGGTGGGCTAAACCACGTGAGGGGATGGTGTTCACATTGCACCACTAGGCGGATGAGCTGTTTCTGACAGCCAACGGCTAGAGGACGGAGGAGATCAGGTTGGATCCAACGGCCAAATGTGGGGGAGTAAACCCTTCAAATCAGGAGTGGAGCCCCGAAGGCAGACAGTTGCCTGTATTCACGCACTGTTCTGGCAGCTCCTGCAGCCAAACTGGTGCCAAACGTACTGCTTTGCATTCCTTTGGATACATCAGCGAGGCCGAGAGGGGGATCTTGACGACTGGGCACCCCATGATCTCCATACACTTTGCCCAGGCTTGCGCCCTGGAGAGGTCACTCCAGTGACTGACCCAGCAAGCGCATATACTCCATTGTCTTCCGAGACAGGATGCCAAAAATATTCCTTTGACGTCAGTCATGTCTGGTGTGATTCAGGTCGCAAGATGTCTTCTTGATTTCTTTTACGAAAATAGTGGAGGAATGAAAACAAATACGTTATTGGTCGGAGGGGTTCGCTGCACGGACCCTTGTAGGCCATCGGGAGGTCAAAGGAATCATTGTACCCCTTAGGCCTTCGGCCTTCGGGGTACAATGATTCCTTTGACCTCCCTCATGCCTACAAAGGTCCGTGTAGCGAACTCCTCCGACCAATAACTTATAATATAACATCATATCATATCATATCATATCATATCATATCATATCATATCATATCATATCATATCATATCATATCATATCATATCATATCATATCATATCATATTACATCATATCATATCATATCATATCATATCATATCATATCATATCATATCATATCATATCATATCATATCATATAACATCATATCATATCATATCATATCATATAACATCATATCATATCATATCATATCATATCATATCATATCATATCATATCATATCATATCATATCATATCATATCATATCATATCATATCATATCATATCATATCATATCATATAACATCATATCATATCATATCATATCATATCATATCATATCATATCATATTTTGTCTTCTTTCAGTCTCTTTACACTTGTTCTCATAGGCCTGGCCCTATTCGATTTCCCCCCCCCCCCCCCCCCCCCCCCCCCTGGTCGTCCGTTCTCAAGGCAACGGGAGTCCCCTTGTCATATGTTACCAAGGTAACATGTGATAAGTAGACTCCGGCCGTTATTGAATGTTACGATGACAACGTTACTCGCTGAGCAAAACGTTCTCCCCCAAATAAATCGTTAGCCAATCACATTTCTCGGTAAAACATACCATAATCTTCATTCAGTCAAACCTCTAAACAAAAATATGCCAATAAATAAATAATTTAGGGGGTACACAAAACAAGGAACTATGTTTAGGTGTTCTGCGATAACGCTGGTACCAGTTTCATACAAACACTCAGACACTCAGAACACTCAGAACACTTTATTCGGTAGGTCAACGACCCATTCGAATTGGGGTGAGATTACATAACTGGAAAAACCAATGACAACACGAGAAAGGGAACAGACAAGATATGAATAAAAAACAATTTCTTCTTGGAATTGGTACTCATAATATAATGATCACACACACACACACGCACACACACACACACACACACACACACGCGCGCGCGCGCGCGCGCGCGCGCCGCACCGCACCGCAGCGCAGCGCGCACAGACGCGCTGCATCAAGGGGTCTACCCCACTATGGGGCAGACTGAACAGATGTTTTGCGGCCATCGGCCCATAGATAATGTCCTATTACACAGATAGTTGTTCATTGCGTAATTTAAGTGCATAGAATATGAACATTGCAACTTTTCTGATAGAGTCACAGTCCAGGTTTGCAAGCAACATGCTTATGTCCTCATTCTTAGTGTCATTCAAAAGGCTAGCCAAGTACTTATTCCTCAGTGCTGAGTATCTATTACAATACAAGAGGAAGTGTTCTTCATTCTCCACAGTCCCAATACAGAATGGACAGTCCTTCACATGTGTATTTGAATACCTATTATTTACATTCAGTTCTACTGTTCCCAGTCTGAAACGTATAAGGCTGTCCCTGAATTTCTTTATCGTAATCTGGGATAGATATCTTTCTGGTTCGAATACCGTTTTGAACTGCTTGTAAGTTGCAAACCTGTCGCTTGACTGAACCTTCGTTTCCCATGACATCACAAATGACTCTTTCAGTCTTTGCCTGTACAACAACAAAAAAGCCCTTTCATCCCCCACACCACCGTTTTGCCAAACGTGGCCAAAGCCATACTTGTGTAGGGTGCTTTCAGTTTGCTTCGCCCAAAAACAACTTGCTACGGTACAGTTCAACTGCATCTTGTACGCCTGCTTAGGAAGTCTTGTATCAGACATTTTAATCAGTTTCATCCAATACTTTGTAGCTCTTATTATGCTATTAATGTGCAGTGGATGCCTACCCGTTTCACCATAAGCAGTCTGATTTGGGGTTCTGACATCCACAGTTTTATACAAACATAACTGAATAATTGGATAAATTAAATAATATCAACGACAGGAAAATTCAACTAAAGCGAAGGCCCTATCACATGCTAACCGCATTCGAAACGGCGAAGGAACAAAAGGTTGGTTAAATAAAAATTGAAGGGGTTAAGCAACAAAATAACTATATGCACTCGTTGCGTTCGGCCTATATTACCAATTTCATACAAAAAGAATGACTAAAAATGTTCTAATTTACAAAATGAATGGGAGAGAAATTCCAGGCGAATGCAGTTCGGGCGAAGTTGTTGACTGATAGTCGGAAGTATGGAGAATTACGTACCCTGAATCTCTACGTCACACGTAAAGTTTGGGGTCCTTTCAAGGGTACACTTCACGTTTATACTTTTGACAGTTGAAGACTAAATCGTTGTTTTACGAGTTAGACTAGTTGTTCTGTGATACCGATGGTGCCATTTTCATACAAAACATAACTGAATAATTAGATAAGTCAGATAATATCAACGAAAGGAAAATTCAACTGCAGCGAAGGCCCTAACACGTACTGACTGCATTCGAAACGGCGAGACACAAAAGCAGAATAAATAACAAATGAGGGGTTCGGCCTATATTACCAATTTCATACAGAAGATTGACTGAAAATGTGTTAAATTAAAAAATACCTGAGAGAGAAATTCCTGGCGAATGTGCACGCACGCACGCACGCACACGCACGCGCACACGCACGCATGCACACACTACGCGAATTCCAGGCGAATGCAGTTCGCGCGAGGTTGTTGACTGAAAGTCGGAAGTATGAAGATTTACGTCCCCTGAGTCTCTACGTCACACGTACAGTTTGGGGTCCTTTCAAGGATATACTTCACGCTTATATTTTTTACAGTTGAAGCTAAAGCCTTCGACTCTTATCTCAGACTTTGACCCACCTGACAGGACCCTCGAGGCGACAAGAACCACTGGCAAAGTCTCTCGTAATACAACTAATCATATCATATCATATCATATCATATCATATCATATCATATCATATCATATCATATCATATCATATCATATCATATCATATCATATCATATCATATCATATCATATCATATCATATCATATCATATCATATCATATCATATCATATCATATCATATCATATCATAACATATCGTGTCGTATCGTATCGTATAGCATCGCATCGCATCACATCGCATCATATCACATAATATCACATATCATATGAATTATCATATCATATCATATCATATCATATCATATCATATCATATCATATCATATCATATCATATCATATCATATCATATCATATCTCATATATCATATATCATAGCATGGCATAGCATAGCATATCATAACATATCTTGTTTTCATCCGTCCGTCACACTACCAATCCCTTTAGCGCAAACCTTACCATGTGACCGAGCTACAAAAACCCTTGTAGCGACTATTGGCGAACTTTGTGTAGCCCTCTTTCTGACGCGTCTTGGATGCCAGTTTTGTTCCATAAAAGATCACCAAAACGTTCTCAAGTACAAAGATACTTAGTGTTGTTCGCACACTACTGGAGACGGCAATGTCATGAAAGATTTTAAATTACGTCATAAGTCTATTATCTATAAATGTATATTATTCTTTGACGTCAGTCATGTCTGGTGTCATCCAGGTCGGAAGATTTCTTCTTGATTTCTTTTACGAAAATAGCGGAATGAATGAAAACAAATACAGGGGCTTGCTGCACGGACCCTTGTAGGCCTGGGAGTGGTCAAAGGAACCATTGTACCTCTCAGGCCTTTGCTATTAGCAAACCCCTGCTACCAATAAATTATAATATCTCATAGCATGGCATAGCATAGCATAGCATAGCATATCACACATAAAGAAATTACAGTAGTTTGATTACTAAGTGCACTGAAAAAAAAAATCCGACCACGTCACTCCCCTGCTCAAACTCCTTCACTGGCTTAATAAAATAATAATAAAGAGCATTTATATCGCGCTGAATCCCCCAACGCATCCAATACAAGATTCTGTCTCTCTGCTACAAATCCATGAACAACTGCGCTCCTGCCTATCTCTCAAACTTACTTCACCCCTACACTCCTCCCCGCTCCCTCCGCTCCGCCTCCGACCCTCTTCGCCTCCGCATCCCCCGCACCAAACTCAGCACTTTCGGCCCCCGCTCCTTCTCTGTATACGGTCCATCCACCTGGAACACTCTCCCACTCTCTCTTCGTAAGAAACACTCTCTCTCCTCCTTCCAGCCTGCCCTCAAAACTTACTTCTTTCAACAGTTCTAGCACTATATCACCACACCCACACCCCCACCCCAAGCTGACTGTCGTAATGTATTTCACTATTTGTGGTACGTGAGTCGTTGTCTAAAGCGTGCGCATGCGTGCGCGAGTTGTGAGTGCGCGCTTAGAGTTATAATTATTATAAGATAAGCGCATTATAAATACCGTAATTATTTATTATTTTATTATTATTAATAATATATTATTTATTTATTACTATTTATTTATTATTATTATTTATTATTAATTTTTATTATTATTTATTATTATTTAATTATTATTTATTATTATTAATAATATATTATTTATTTATTATTATTTATTTATTATTATTATTTATTATTAATTTTTATTATTATTTCTTATGAAATGGAAATCCGTTATTGAATTCCTGTTCGTGGAATCCAAATTTCATTTCAACTTTGTAAGTAACATCATTGACCTTACATAATCTACAGCAGCTAGACAACTATAAACTGGTTAAAGTTTTCAATGGCGACCAGCGCCTACAAACAGAATGTGTCCTTTTTTCTTTAAGAAAATAAATCGGTTTGTATCATACGTCTTCGTGGGCTCTCGAAATTGAAGGGCAAACACATAAATTGATGTAATCACTATGGACATTTCGTCTGGGTTTCAACCCAGACGAAAAGTCTATGGTGATTACATCAGGTTTTAACCTATTCACTGCCGGAACACAAGGAGCAAACCCCAAGGGGCATAGATCCTCATGAACCCCTGCAATTGCGGGGGCTCAGGTGGATCTATGATTCTTGCTGGCCACACTTTGCATTCATGTTCCATGCTCGCATGATGTAATTTTTCTGCGTTGAGTTAACATAGATTTCATGAGCACAATCTGCGACCGGTGTCAAGGAACGGATAATGTTCAGTTAATAATGATCCGGACTGACGTGTGTGCTGGTCTGTTATTTTGGACCTTACGGCTTCAAGCCGTAAGTCCATAATCACAGACTAGCACACAGGATCGTACCGTACCGACAGTCACTGTTCCGAACAGAGCTAATCTACGCTTGCACCTTTTAATTCTCTTTGTGATCCGTCTTCGGAGTCTTGTTAAAGGTCAGTAGACTCATATATTTAAAATTGCTAGTTATAAATTGCTACTGATCTACACCACAAGGATCACGGCTCACAATACAAACGACCTCTTGCGAGACTATCGCCCCTGAGGAAGTGAGTGTTGTGTAATATAATGCGCTTTGTGACAAAAGCTTGTGGACACTTCCTGGAGTCTCGAAGTGATCTGTGACTTTTTTTTTTTCTGGCGCAAAGCTTGGGGCATTTCCACGAGTTTTCCGACAGTTTTCAAAACAAAGTTTGTGGAGTCTCGGAGAGCTTTAACCCTTTGACTGTCGGTAGCGCTTTTTTGTGTCGAGGTGATTCCTGCAGGAATCACCCTGACAAAGAACGCTACCTACAGCCAAAGGTTTTAGTTGCGATTTTGTTGCAAAGCATGTCGAGACTTCAAGAAGTTTACACGGGCTATTTATAACAATTGTCTTGTATAATGAGCTTTGTGACAAACGTTTCTGGACACTTCCTGGAGTCTCAACGTGGCGGTTTTTTTTTTTTTTTTTTTTTTTTTTTTTTTTCTGGCACAAAGCTTGTCATTGGAGACTAGCATTTCCACGAGTTTTCCGACAGTTCTCAAAACAAAGTTTGTGAAGTCTCAGACAGTTTTATACCTTTGACTGTCGGTAGCGCTTTTTTGTCATAGTAGTAGTAGTATTGTGAGGACAAAATAGGCCGTGAGGCCTTTGCAAATGTCCTTTCTTTCTTTAATTACTTTATGGGTCTGTTATGCACGTCCTGCAGAAATCACCTCGACAAAAAAAGCGCTACCGACAGTCAAAGGGTTAAATTGTGATTTTGTAGCAAAGCACGGCGAAATTTCAGGAAGTTTTCACGAGATATTTGTGACAATAATTGTCACATTGTCACAAAACTCCTTACAACAGGTGCGGACGGGGAGAGAGCGGCATTTTATAATCGTTTCTCCCGCTGTGGAAGCGAACTCCTTCTAATTACACGGACTCCTTATAAATAAAAAAAATCCGAACAAAGAAAAATCACGCTCAGAAATGTCAAGTGCAACGCAGGCCTTTCTAAGCTTGTTTCTTTTTAAGTCCCTTCTATTTATAGAAGAGACTTTTTAGGACGGGTCGCAGTGGGGCGAATTTAATAGCATGTCTATGATGTCAAAGGCGGGCAGGCTAAACCTCTAACAATTGAAGTAACAAGATAAAAATTACGTCATGTCTAGTTACGCTAACCTCGCTGCTGAACGTACATTTGGCGCGAAGCGCCGTATGTGCGTATGTATGTATGTGCGTATGTATGTGTGTGTGTGCGTATGTATGTAAACAAGAGAATGTCCGATATTTCTGTACACACAAGCTTGAAACTTGGCAAAATACTTTCTTAAGTGGGTGGCTAAAGGCCCCGCCACACATGCCCGATTTTGAGGCCGATTCTCGATCAGTTTCGAATCGGAGTGTGATCGGACCGGACTACAAAAACGTGTGCACTGCCACACATTCCCCGACTTTTTTTTAGCCGACCTGTTTGAATCGAAGATCAAAGTCGTACCTGTTAAGCGAAATGGCTACTAGTTTTGACAGTGATGATGATGTGCTTGCATTATCAGCAGTTTTGCATCATATTCGGGAAGACTGAGGCGGGCGAAACATCGGCAACGAAGGTGGTACCGATCTTCCGCCATTTTCAAACTGAAACGACGTGCTTTGCGAGACGCGCTCTGATTGGTTGAAGCTTACAATCGGGGCCGATTCGGATCGGAAAAATAGAGCAGGTTTTTAACACCCGATTCCCAGCCGATTGGGATCGGATCGGATATATGACGTCATCCGATCGCAATCAGATCGGAATCGGCTTCAAAATCGGGGCACAACCGGCACGTGCTGTGGCGGGGCCTTAAGAGAGCCTCCGAGCATATTGTAATTGAATGTCTCATTAAGACATAAACAACTGTTTATAGGAAGTCGGTTACGCAGATTAGAGTCCGTAATTTTTGTCATATTTAATTGAACTTTTGCATATAGCTAGTTTGGAAAAAGATATTGGATGAGTTCGTTAGCCAGCTTTGTGTCCTTTCAACTTCTTCAGTAAAAATTAATTCTTTTCAGAAAATAATTAAAACATTAAAAAAACCTTGACTTCTAGAGAAAGTCAGAGAGTGCCGGTGACGTAAAAGAAGCAACTCCGTCACCACGCAGACATATGACATAATTCTCTCTGTCTCTGTCTCTCTGTCTCTCTGTCTGTCCCTCTCTCTCTCTCTCTCTCTCTGTCTCTCTCTCTGTCTCTCTCTCTCTCTCTCTCTCTCTCTCTCTCTCTCTCTCTCTCTCTCTCTCTCTCTCTCTCTCTCTCTCTCTCTCTCTCTCTCTCTCTCTCTCTCTCTCTCTCTCTCTCTCTCTCTCTCTCTCTCTCTCTCTCTCTCTCGCTCGCTCGCTCGCCCTTTCTCACACATATGCGCGCATCTCCAAGAAGCATAGATCCTCATGTGCCCGGAGGGCGCATGAACATCTATGCCTCCTGAGGATGTTTGAAGCGCGCGCATGCACTCACACACACGCACACGCATACACATACACACACATCGACGCGCTTTCAGAAGAGCATGCAGGTGTACTTAGTATAGCATGTAGCTAGGTAAAGTCAACCTGATTTCACACAAATTATAGCAAGACTCAAATTGCACCGTGAAATTCTAGTTTTGTCACCATTTTCGCAAGTCTTGAATCGAAAGCGAATCTCATATCACGTTAAGGTTGTAGGACACACCTCTTTCGCGCATCTTTTCTGCGCATTTAGATACCGCTATGTTTGCGTCTGCCGTGACCTGAGACTGGAGTTCACCGGAAAAAAAAACGCCGTACGGCAGGTCGTATTGCAAACAAGCTCAATTTATCGATAATTGACAAAAGATATATACTGTCTGAAATAGGTGTGTAAGCTGACTGTTTCTATGCATAAAATGTTTTGTTTCCTCAGAAATAAGATACTTTTGCATAAGTTGCGGCAAGTCATCGAGCGTAACGCATAACCTGAGTAAGGTGGCGCGAAACAACACGTAACCATTTCTCAGAAGAAAAAAAAATGAACGGGCCAACCAAACGGGAAGTAGCATACGTGGCAGCCAGGAAAACAACAAAATCTCTTCAGACATCAGCAAGGAAAAGGTAAACTAAAGTAGAAAAAAAGGTTGGTGGTGTTTGCTAAGTGACTAGAACACGAGTTACTAGTGGAAGCAAAATGTCGTACTAAGTGGCATATCTGACTGGTTTTCCAACCCTTTTTAAAAAAAGTTTTATGCACCGCCATGAGATGTCACCTGCACAGCGTAAAACCCCAATAGCTAACTGTCATTTTATGCATGGAAATTTAGGTCCCCACAGTAGTATTGCCGTCGCCACTGCCTACCTGCAATGAAGAAGACTACATTTTATTGTGGGTTGACAGGGGCATGCATTCCATGTCAGTCACCACCTAGAAGTAGAACATTTTCATACATTCTCAGAGAGCCTTTACTAATACGGTGGAGGGTATGTAGTCGACATTGTAGTGATATTAAACCAGTGCCAGTGCTTATTATCTAGGAAAACGTACTGTGTGTACGAAAAAGTCCTGCTAAGGGAGAATTTGGCATTACTAACTCAGTAACTGCTTCCAGTACTTAGTAACTTAGTTTTCTCATCCATTCTCTGTCTTATGAAGGCTATATTACAGATTAAGAGATAGGTCCAGCATTTTTATAGTTCAAGGATGGTGCCAGAATAGCTTGGCGGATGAGACGCCAATCTATTCTGTCACCACCCTTGAACTATCAGAGTCACATTTATTTCAAGCAGTGGGTGTATCAGGATTAAAAGGGTTACCTAGTAAAACGCTACTTTGACTGAAACCCTAACATTGTTGACTACCATTTTGGATGACCATGGAATGTGTGAAAAATACAAATTTCACTAGTACAAAAGCAAGCCTTTATGTTGAGACTCGTGACACTTATTTCAGCTACCTTTTGGAAAGGTCACACAGGTTATATGTGAATCAGTTATGCGCATGAGGCGTACAGACTTTGCCATTGTTGTTTGTTCTTTGCGGTTTACACAGTTTTTGTCGCATTTATTTTGAAAGTAATAATCTGCCCCTGCATTTAGTTCACGCAAAGTGAAATTGTCATGCTGCCGAACAACACAGTAATAATCATGTATTTCATTTCAGGCTAATACTGCTGTTGACCTCTCGCTGTGGAGTCTCAGTACTTTCATCCAGAGTAATACTTGCAAACAAGCGCAGAAGTATGACGCCTACACCAACTGACCAAGGTCACACTCACAGCTCAAGTGAAGTGAGGGAAGGCGACACTTATTCTCCTGGACTCAAGGTAAATCATACCAGTAGATCTGTGACGAGAATCAGGTGCAGAACACAACACAACTATGGTGTGAATGAACACATCATACTCAGTGCTTTCTTTCATTGGCTCATGTGCGAAGCAAGTGTGAGGCTATGTTCTGGGCCATTGGTCGTCCATGGTAAACTTTAATGTTGGCTTTTTCTCGGAGACTATTCAAACCACAGTCTTCAAACGTGGCCGAAGGATACTTTGTGGCAAGACCTTTCTTACTCTTAGCATACCAGTTTGAGTTCAGGCCAAGGGTCATGAGAAATCAAGAAATAGGTTTAAAAAAAATAGCCATATTTTGACAAAAGATGTTTTTTTCTCAAATACTATTCACAACTAGTTACATAAGCCAGCCCTTTACTTATGCTTAGACTCATGGCACTTAAATTTCAGTCACCTTTTGGAAAGGTCACACAGTTCAGATTAAGAAAATGATCAGTTTTAAATGCACATGAGCGATCCAGGCTTCACCATTGTTGTTTGTGGTGTTCACAGTTTATTTCACATTAGTTTGAAGGTAGTAATGCGTAAACTAAATGTAGGGGCAAATTGGGTGGGTGGGTGGGGGGGGGGGCACTCCCCCCACGGGCCCCGAATTGTTTATAATGCTATAACAAAGTCCCTTTTTGTGGAGTTTGGAACCGACCCACCCTGAAATAAGATCAGAAGTGAAATTGCCATGCTGCCGAATAACACGATAATAAACATGTATTTCATTTCAGGTCAGTGCTGCTGTTGACGTCTCACTGCAGAGTCACGCCCAGAGGGTATACTTGCAAACAAGCACAGAAATATGACGCCTACACCAAGAAGAGGCGAGAGCTAGTCAGGTCATGTTTGCTCAAAGGAGAAGGCCACAGCTAACAGCAGGCAATGCCAGTTCCAGCGGATCAACTAAAGTGAGAGAAGGCGACACTTATTGTCCTGGACTCGAGGTAAAGCATACCAATTGATTTGTGAATAGAATCAGGTTCATAACAAAACACAACTGGTTGGAATAAACACATCACACTGTAATGCTTTCTTTCATTTTGAAGATGGTGTAGTACCAGTACCAGCATTCTCAACAACACCGAATGCTAAAATCACTTGCTGTCACCGCCGTGAGATGGCCTTAGTCGCCTGCTCGGCGTTAAACCCAAATAACTAACACTTGCTGTCAACAAGTGGCACCATATTGCATTTGATTTGGAAACTAGAGGGTTGGGCAAGTCTGCAAATACTGTCGTTTTCTTTAATAAGCACTTAGTGCACACAAAAGGACTAGAAAACTCTGAATACTACCCATTTGGTCCAGTGTGTGCTGTTGCTAAACAGCAATGCGTTGTGTTCTGTTTGAAACAATTTCTGCAATTTACACTTTGAATATTGATGCTGATTCTAGATATATGTATACACCCTTTGTGGTCATTTCAAGCTCAATGGCGTCTGCAAACATCATCTGAAGATCGACACCACAACCATCCTCCGCTTAGCCGAACTGGTGCTGTCCATGAACTCCTTTCAATTTATGGGTCAGCACTACAAACAGAAGAAAGGAGTCGCCATGGGCACTAAAATGGGGCCCTCCTATGCCTGTCTGTTTGTGGGCTACGTGGAGGAGAAGATTTTCACTCAATACACTGGACCTCTGCCAGATCTCTTCTAGTGCTACATCGACGACTGCTTGGGCGTCACCTCAAGAAGCATGACTGACACACTTCAATTCATCAATTTCATCTCATCGTTTCATCCAGCTCTCCGATTCACGCATGAGATTTCCGAGGAGTCTGTGCCCTTCCTTGACATCCGAATATCCACCAAAGCCGACTCTGACAAACTCCATACTACCGTCCATTACAAGCCCACCGACGCCCACACTTACCTGCAGTTTTCATCAAGCCATCCTGCCGCCACCAAAAGTGGTATCCCATTCTCCCAATTTCTGCGACTCCGTCGGATCTGCAGCAGCGACGATGACTTCACCAACTAGACCCAAACCATGGCCACTTTCTTCTCACACCAGGGATACCCCCAAGACATCGTCAACACCGCTCGTTCTAAAGCTGAGGCCACAAGCAGAAGTGAAGCTTTGCAGGAGAAAACTCACAGTGCTGCAGAGGACCGGCCGGTCCTGTGTATCACGTATCATCCTCACAACATCCCCATCAAAAACATTCTCCTCAGGAACTTCCACATCATTCAGAATGACACAGTATTGAAAGACATATTTTCTGAGCCTCCGCTGGTCGCTTACAAACGTGACGCTAACCTACGCGATCATCTTGTTCACAGTTCACTTCGCGCATCTAACACCTTACCACCTGGCACACACCCTTGTCAGCAACCACACTGCAAAGCATGTCCGTACATCAACACATCCCCCGTCATCACCGGACCCCTGTCATCTTTTCATGTCCACCGATCATTCACATGCCAGTCATCGGATATTGTCTATGTCATCTCATGTTCTCACTGCCCAAAGATGTTGTATGTAGGGAAGACATACCGTACACTCCCTGAACGCTGCGAGGAGCATGTTCGTTCGATCCGCCTCGGATACAACAACCAGGTTGGACGTCATTTCAACGAACCTCCTCATAGCCTCACACATTTCAGCATACGCATCCTTTGGCAAAATACATCCCACTTCATCCGCCGCAAAATGACAGAATCCTTTTTCGCGGACAGGCTTGGCACTTACCATCCGCGTGGCTTGAACATTCGCCCCTAGGGATGTATGCTCGGCCTGATGGGTAGTTGGTGCCAGACTTGACCTCACTGTTGTTACTAGATGCTACCTTTGAGCGTGTGTGTGTGTGTGTGTGTGTGTGTGTGTGTGTGTGTGTGTGTGTGTGTGTGTGTGTGTGTGTGTGTGTGTGTGTGTGTGTGTGTGTGTGTGTGTGTGCATGTGCGTGAGCTGCAGCAGGCACGAGTGAATGCGAATGTATGCAGTGACGTGTATGTATATAGACGTAGGTTTTGTGCTATTTTTTTGTTTTGTGCATGTGTATTTACGTCATTATGTGTGTGTATGTGTGTGTTTGTTTGTTTTTTTTTTTGTGTTTTTTTTACGTCATTCTAAATTCTCTCTATACAGGATGACGTCTTTTCTTTCTGTCGTGTTCTTTTCTGTTCTACGTTTGTTTCCATGTCACCTGAAGAAGGATCTTTGATCCGAAACGTGGTTATTTGTTTCTATTTTAAAGGGTTTTCTACCACTATCTTCTGTTTTTCTTTCAATGGCGTCTAATTTTTGGCGCACGTGTGATAGCAAAAGTAAGTGTTTGTAATGGGTCGTCCGTCGACTGTCTGTTATCTGTGGGCAACTTTAACATTGGCATTTCCTCGAAGACTATTCAAGCCTCAGACTTCAAACTTGGCACAAGGGTACTTTGTGGTAAAATCATTCTAAACATACCAATTTCTGTGACCTTTCAAAGGTCATCTCAAGTAGTATTTTCAACTTCAAACTCAAACTTGCTATGGAGATACCACATGATAAGGCCTTAATTTGGATGACCCCTCGGAAAGCTCAAGGTTGGCAAGAGGGTGACAAAAGTTAGTTTCGGGTAGAGTTGTAGTTTTTATAAATGTTTTTGCAAACTTTTCAATAAAATTTGGCATGATGATAACACTTTTCTGTGCATACTAATTTAATCAGCCCCTCACAGAGGTCAAGGGTCACAGAGGGTTGACAAATTTGTGAAAAATGAAGGCATTTGGAAAAAAAACTCAGGTTTCGCTGGTACAAAATACAGCCCTATACTTATGTTTAGACATTTTCAGAGACCTGTTGGAGAAGTCAAGGTCAAAGAGGTCAGACTATTATGTGGATTGGTCATACACGTGAACCATAAGGACATTGCCTTTCTTGTTCATGTTCTGACTACTGTCATATTATGCATGTATGTACTTTGTATAAATACTTGCAAACATATATGCACGCAATATGTGCATGTCAAAACTTTTTTTGATACAAAATTATCTTTTGCAGGTTGCGAAAGATGAGGGAAGAAGAGTTCAGCGGGTACATCTCTCCGCGATGGCCAACCGACGAGAAGGCAAAGGAAGTGAACTGATTGTCCTGTGTAGGAGGGCAGACGTCCTGTTATTTTGATGTCCATCCACCAGGCTGGCCACAATGTCAAGGTTTTGGACAGTCACATCATTCGCAATGCAGCAAAAGCCTGTGCCTTACTGCCTGAGCTGATGCATAGCCATATATTAGGAGAAGAGCAAGCAGGCTTTAGGCCTAGCTATTCAACTGCAGACACAACAGCAGTGGGGCAGTGACAACAAAGTGACAGTGACAAAACTCGAGAACATATAAATAAAGAGGGAGTGTTTCCATAAGCCTGACATAGAAGCAGTGGGGCGACAAAATTGTAACGTGCAGTCGAGCAGTTCATGGGCTATTGTACAGTGATGGGGGTGTGCTTTGTGTGTTTTCATATAACGTGACAAAGCGTATTTTGTGTTGACATCAGCATTGTGCAGTGCAAGTTATGGGGCTTGAGACTGCATTTCACTTTGTTGTGCTGCAATTGGACACAGTGTGGTACTGGTAACAGTATTGTTTGATTTTCATGCCAACATTGTGCACAGTATCTGTGTAGTGTAGTTTGGTGGCTGGATACTGCATTTCACTGTTATAATGTTGTGGGATGTGCAATGTTGAATTATATCAGGACTACAGTGATGGTCTCTCTCTCTCTCTCTCTCTCTCTCTCTCTCTCTCTCTCTCTCTCTATATATATATATATATATATATATATATATATATATATATATATATATATATATATATATATATATATATATATATATATATATATATATATATATATATATATATATATATATATATGAGCAAAATAATATATGTAGTGGAAGGCTCTAAATGATAAGTCTGTCATTCCTTCTCTCCTTTCCCCCTTCTTTTATATACTGTGCAGTTGGCTCCCAAATAAATACCTCATGAGCAAGTGGTTGCCGGTGTCGGTCTCCGTTGGCATGCAAAACAACTAAAAATTACATCAGCTCCACTTTTCTCCCAAATAGCTTGTATAAAGTCAGCACTTTGTCAATGTAAATGTAAAGAAGTACCCAACGGAGAAAGAAACACGCTTAGAAAAGACGGGTACAACACAATTTATTAATATTTCGGGTAAATACCCTTTGTCAAAATAGACAAACAAACAAACAGAGAGATTAGCCGCTACTTATCTTCATTGGCAGAAGGAATGTGGCAACTGAAGGAGGTGATGTAAAATAAAAGAAAAGGAAGAACAAAAGTGCGAAAAAAGTAAAAATGACGTCAACGAAAAATCGTGAGAGAGACTCGGAAAGAACCTGAACACGAGAGACAAGAGTATGTGCAAGCACGTGCAGGAGCGAGCGAAAGAAAAGGCGTGTAGATGAGGCCAGAGAAAGAGAGAGAGAAAGAGAGAGAGAACGAACGGGGATTACCCTTGGGCACGAAGTAGGCTGAGTGTCTAATACACAAAGCCTGCTAAACACCAACCCGAAGGCAAACTTTATATCACCTTCAAGTTGAGGACTACCTCGGGGAAAAACGGGAGGACCCCGGGGAAAAAAACCCAGCATTTAGCACGGTACACAACAAGGAATAAGTCATGAAAACACAGCAAAAAATCAAATTCAGTAAGAGAATAATTAGATATAAGTGGAGAGTAAGTAGTTGTGAAACCGTCTTCAAGGGTAACTAAAAAAATAATAAAAAAAATAATAAGGGGGGGGGGAGAGAGAGAGAGAGAGAGATGGGGGGGGGGAGGGGGGGGGAAGAGGAAGGGGAAGAAAGGAAAAGGAAAAAGCGTAAAGAGAGAAAGAGGGCTAGAGAGAAGTGTTAAGTGGGGGGAAGAAAGAGGGAGAGAGGTAGAGGTAGAGAGAGAGAGAGAGGGGGGAAAAAAGGGGGTGGGGTGGGGGCGGAAGACAACCAGCCAGAGCCACCAGCCCCACCCAACAAGCACCCACCAGCTCACAGAAAAACACACAGGCACGCAACAAGACGACCAAATACATCCCCAAGGAATGCACACGATCGCCCGCCCCAAAACCGTGTATTACTCTGTGAGCCGGAGACCGGGCGCCCGACAGGGAAGGGCAAGGGATCCAACTAAACGTTCGGCCAGCGCTGAGCAAAGTCCCCAAGGGAAATGTACAAATCAACCAGCGCCAACCTCACCTAACTGGTTAGTGAGTAGTAAAACAGTGAGGTAAAGGTACAGTTAGCAGACACAAGCAAGTTAAAAAATGTTAATCTTTCATATTCATCCCGAGTGGCGCCACAGTGCCCAGTTTATTAATCAGAAATTTTTCACGGTCTTTCCTGGCCCAGACAGTACTGGCTTGCATAAGCCAGAGGCCTTTAACCCGAATGTCCGAGACGGAGTGGCAGTCACCTTTTTGGTCTGGATTGCTTTTTTCAATGTAAATGTGAATAATGTTACATGTAGTTGAAATATGTTCCTCAGTAAAGCTGTATTTTGAGGGGGAGCTGGGTGGCTCGGTGGTAGGGTGTTTGACTCTCATCCCGAAGGTCCTGGGTTCGCATCCAGCTGGGGTCAAAATTTGTTCAGACCCATTTCTGTGAAATCACCTTTTATGGACAAAAGATGTTAAGCCCTAAATGTTTAACGTTTTGTATTTGAGGTCGTTACTTTTGTATAGGTGCCTACTTGCATTGTAGCCTAATATGCTTTCAACAGACTTGACTGTATACTTTAAATGAATGTCTGCAAATACAGCATTTTTTTTTAAAATAAACAAAGATATTATTCTTTACTCACATTCACAATGATCATTGTAAACATAACATGGCATATTGAAACATGTGACATTTGTTTTGTTTCCTTATAATTTGTAACCAAAAACTGCTGGGAAACTGAGTTTCAGCTAGAGAGATAGGTACCTCCACTACCAATCTGTTCACAAACATCTTTCAACCAGAGATGTTCATCGACCTGCTTTCACAGAGACACCAAAGGAGCGTGTAGCATTTCTTGCAACAGGTATATTAAAACAAATTCACATCAATTAATGTTTGTAGATGATGCCAATAAAAATTAAAAAAACTGTCTGTGACAACACTCTTTGGTGTGCTTTTTCATCAGTGAAGCTGTGAATGATTGAATGAATGTAAACATGTAATGTAAACATGCTCACACAATGCCTGGCTGAAAAAAAATGAATGAACAAATGTACGGAGGTAACCAGTGTGCATTTTTATCCAAGACTGAATCCGGTTGGTTGGTTGGTTGGTTTATGGTTTAACATTCACATTACCACAGTGATGATAATCGTATATTTAAAAAAAAACACATTACCACGCGTTTTTTTTTTTTTTTTTTTTTGCTTTGGTTTGGTTTAAAGTGTGTTTGTTTCATTTAGCGAAGTAGAAACTGTATGGGTTTCAAATGTGAGCAGGAAAAAAAAAATCGCCATCTCCGGGGCTCAAACCCTGGTTACCTGCGTGGCAAGAAAGTATCTTACCACTGCACTAACTAAATTACTAAGAAACGGCGATTCGATTCGATTTTTAAAAAGGGATCGGGACTTCCAGCTATCGCTGATTTCGTCCAGGGGGGGGGGGGGGGGGACGGGGATGGGGGAGAGGGGGTCTATATTCTGGCTGTTTGTCGCCGATGTCCGCGCATCGTCTTTCATCATGTTTGTCCGCTTCACTGGAGGCCGGGTCATAGGGGGAAGAGCCTGAGTTCCCGTGAGGGACCGGATTCCAGTCTCCCTGGCCGATGGTGTGGGTTCTTGTTCCTCCTTTTGGTGGTTCCAGTCCAAGGCCCGGTTTTCTTGGCCCGCCGGCTATTGCCGCTCTCTTTGTTTGAGGGGGGTTGATTTTTACTAACCCCCCTATATGTGTTCGTGTTTTTCTCTGGAGGGGGGAGTGTGTGTGCCTTCCGTTGCCCAGGGAGTGCATGGACGAAGGATGCTAAACCTCCCTGGGAGCCCTAGTTATTTTGATGGGTGGCGACCGTACGCAGGCGAGCGGGGAGTCACACGGTGTCGGAGTGCCATCGTAAGAAACGGCACGTGCATTTAATTACTTATAGATAAACGTTCTCATCCCGTATCTGCCGTTGCTGTTTGTTCCAGTTTACTGTCACAAATAGTGATCGAGGACTAGCAGTTTGGGCGTAGTTTGCAACAGTTTGGGCGTAGGTTTTCCTTGTAGGTTTGGCGTAGTTGTTTTCCCTCCTTTCTCATGCGGGCTTGGGACCGGCTACGGCGGAGATATGATCTGCCGGAAGTCAGACATCGCTTGTATCCCTTATTGAATACGCACTCGCAAACGACCCAAAGTGCCAAATTTTGCGCGGGACCCCATATTTTCTTCATAATTAATGTGATAGTTATAACATAAAGTACGACTTTATCGAATAAAAAGGGCTTGAGCAATTGCCCAACAATGCAAACACCTGTAATGTTATTGATAACATCCGGGCAATTTGCGAGTTTACAAAATACACTATTGTCGATTTCACTTAGAATTCCAATTATCGGAACAAACCTTTTTTACGAGAAAATAATAACATACTACATGAAGTGACCTAAATGTTTCTTTATCATTTTAACACACTATTCCATAAATTTTTATTGTGTTCTGAAATCAGCTATTTTGCGTGTTTGTGCGCATGGGGTACCTCACGTAAACGGCTGTATCTTACAAATATGTCCGGGACCATGGGTCTGTCAGGGTGGCAATAGCCTCCAGACTCAACAAGGCTCTCAAAAAACCCTATAAAGGGCAGTTTTCAATTAAAAAATGTAGGTATAGTGAACAACCTTAAATATAAAATCACGTAAAAACAAAAAAACAAAAAAAATACATCAAGACAAATGACTTTTGACCAATGACACATACGCGCGCATCTCCAAGAGGCATAGATCCTCAAGTGCCCGGAGGGTGCATGCACATCTATGTCTCTTGATGATGTTTGCCGCGCACGCATGCACACACGCACACGCATACACACACATCGACGAGCTTTCAGAAGAAAATTTAGGTGTACTTAGTATAGCATGTAGCTAGATAAAGTCAACCTGATTTCACACAAATTATAGCATGACTGAAATTCTACTGTGAAATTCTAGTTTTGTCACCATTTTCCCCAAGTCTTGAAGCAAAAGCGAATCTCATATCACGTTAAATATAAAATTACGTAAAAACAAAAAATACGTCATGACAAATGATGTTTGACAAACCAATGACGCGTATGCAGTGCGCGCCCCCCTTATAGATTTTAATATGACGCATTGGCACATCTGCAAGGCTTTTTCAAAAGGAGATATTTCAACATCAGAATCAAGTCAAAGACAAAAGGTAGAGACCCTTGATAGCGAAGACAGCTCTCATATAGAAGGGACTTTGTGGGTTATGGTTCATCCCATCTTGTTTTCAGTTGGGTTTTTTAATCATGTCACCCGCTTGACAGTCAACCTTTTGGTCTGGATTACGTGTAAACAAGTCTGGTGGTAGAGGAAATGCAATTGTAGTACGAGACAGACTTAAAAAATAAGTATGCATGATTTTATATTGATATATTGACCTTGTCTGATAAAAATAAGACTGCTGCCCGGATTCGCAGCACGCACACAAGTTTGGAAACAGTGAAAAACTGTGGACACTCCGCTGCGTTCCTTCTCTCTAGAGGTTTTTTTTTTCTTCCAAAAGTCATAAGTTCGCTTTAACTCACTCTGCCCGCGACACACCACAGCAAGATATGGCTCGACCATGATAGTTCAAGAGTGGTGCAGAATAGCTTGGCTATAGGCGCCAAGCTATTCTGCCACCACCCTTGAACTATCATGGTCGATCTGTCTCCTGAACTGTAATGCAGTCCTCAGAGCATTACTCCAAAATGTGGGCATTCCTTACCTCGGGCACAATGAGTTAAAAACTGTTTGTGTTTGTGATTTCTTGAATTGAATGTGGGCCGGTATGTGATTTTGAACCTTCCGGACGAGAAAGTAAGATCCAAAATCACAGACCGGAACGGGAAAAAAATTCATTTGCAATACCCTGGAGCCAGCCGCATGACTGAGCCTAGTAAACAGTACTCGGTTGGTTTTACGCACAAGGGAGTGACCGTATTGCATACACAAGGGATTTACCCATTCAGCCCTGACGCACTACAGCAGGAGATGGATCGACCATGATAATTCAAGGGTAGTGCCAGATTAACTAATCTGGCACTACCCTTGAATTATCATGGTCGATCCATCTCCTGCAAAAGGTGCATAGTCGTTAGATGACGCCTCCAAAATTTGGGAAATACGTGCGTCGGGCTGAATGAGTTAATCCCTTCTCTGCTAGTGGACACATATTGCGGATTTTTTCTTTTAACCCTTTGGGTGTCGATAGCGGTTTTAGTCGCGATGATTCATGCAGGAATCATCGCGACTTAATCCGCTACTGACACCCAAAGGGTTATTTAAACGGCGAAGAGCCCTAGGCATCAAAGTGGTGTCAGCAAAAGAAAGATCCTCCTCAGCCCCAGCAACCCTGCTAATGGGTGATGTTGGGTTTTTTTCGGCAGCTAAGGGAGTTAACTCATTCGCGGCCAGCCGCATCCGGATGCGTGGCTTATGTTGCGGATCCGGATGCGGCTGGCCACGAATGAGTTAATACGACCAGTAACTATGAGAGGAAAATTCATCATATATAGTTGAAAATAAAGACAAGGGCCCCTCAAGCCTTCAAGTATATGAAGGAATGGTGGTGGCGTCTTTTGACCTCAAACTCCTGAAAGCATTTGCCGAATCATCACTTTCAAGACGCCTTTGTTTCTTTCTCCTTTCATTGCCACTAATTGCGAACAAGAAACAGACTGTTTCTGTCATCTGTTGTAATTCAGCGGATCCTATTGTCAAAGTGGCTTTTGTCTTTCTTTCAAAGTCCGGCTCCTGAGCGTCGAACAAGCAGTGGTGTAGGGACGGAGGAGGTGGGAGGGGAGGAGGGGGGGGTGGCCTATTAGTAAAACGCCTTCGGGCCCACCACGGCCGCAGTGGGCCCGCGTACAGCGGTCGTTGACCTGAGGACCTTTGCTTACTGGGTGTTACGTGGTGGAGTTGTTGTCGTAGTATGATAAACACACCAGACGCACGCACGTAAGGTTCTTTTAAATAACCCTAATTCAGCTGCAATCCGTCAACCGTGGCTTAAGGATGTAGACAATACTGGAGAATCAGTTCCAACAATATTTTAATTCAGCGATGCGATCTCCACACAATGCAATTCCAAATTCACAATCACTGATACAATGTCTCTTCTGCAATGTCCACACTCCGACACAAAATTTCTCATACACAGCGTCTCACACAATGTACACCCAACACGGGCCACGTACCTATGCTAACTCAGAACTCAGAACTCAGAACACTTTATTCGGTAGGTCAACGACCCATTCGAATTGGGGTGAGATTACATAACTGGAAAAACCAATGACAACACGAGAAAGGAAACAGACAAGATATGAATAAAAAGAAACAACAATTTCTTCTTGGAATTGGTACTCATAATATAATGATCACACACACACACACACACACACACACACACACACACACACACACACACACACACACACACACACACACACACACACACACACACACACGCCGCACAGCGCACACAGACGCGCTGCATCAGGGGGTCTACCCCACTTTGAGGCAGACTGAACAGATGTTTTGCGGCCATCGGCCCATAGGTAATGTCCTATTACACAGATAGTTGTTCATTGCGTAATTTAAGTGCATAGAATATGAACATTGCAACTTTTCTGATAGAGTCGCAGTCCAGGTTTGCAAGCAACAAACTTATGTCCTCATTCTTAGTGTCATTCAAAAGGCTAGCCAAGTACTTATTCCTCAGTGCTGAGTATCTATTACAATACAAGAGGAAGTGTTCTTCATTCTCCACAGTCCCAATACAGAATGGACAGTTCTTCACATGTGTATTTGAATACCTATTATTCACATTCAGTTCTACTGTTCCCAGTCTGAAACGTATAAGGCTGTCCCTGAATTTCTTTATCGTAATCTGGAATAGATATCTTTCTGGTTCGAATACCGTTTTGAACTGCTTGTAAGTTGCAAACCTGTCGCTTGACTGAACCTTCGTTTCCCATGACTGTACAAATGACTCTTTCAGTCTTTGCCTGTACAACAACAAAAAAGCCCTTTCATCACCCACACCACCGTTTTGCCAAACGTGGCCAAAGCCATACTTGTGTAGGGTGCTTTTAATTTGGTTCGCCCAAAAACAACTTGCTACGGTACAGTTCAACTGCATCTTGTACGCCTGCTTAGGAAGTCTTGTATCAGACATCTTAATCAGTTTCATCCAATACTTTGTAGCTCTTATTATGCTATTTATGTGCAGTGGATGCCTACCCGTTTCACCATAAGCTGTCTGATTTGGGGTTCTGACATCCACACTCAGTAGTCTCTTGCAGGCGAAAGTGTGCACCTTTTCTATTGTTTCGAACTGCTTCAACCCCCATACTTCAGACGAGTAAAGGAGCATCGGCGCCACCTGGGTATCAAAAAGCTTAAAGAAAATACATGGGTTAAGGTTGCCAAGTTTCCACATAGTCCTCAATAACTGAGAAACTTTCGCCTTCGCCTTTACAGCATAGTCGGAGAGCGCCACAGTAAACGATAGTTTTGTGGTCAATGTGAAACCAAGGTATTTATAACTGTTAACCACTTCCATTTCGGTTGCACCAATATACCATTTGTCTTTCACTGGCAGTCGCCCGCCTTTTCTAAAAACCATTACCTTGGTTTTCTCGAGACTAACCTCTAAACCAAGTCTATCAGAAGAGCGCTTGAGGTTAGTTATCTGGTTCTGCAGCCCCACAGCGCTTGTGGACAATAGAGCTACATCGTCAGCAAAAAGTAATGAAAAAAGTTCTCTCAGACCAGGCAGTAGTTGTACTCCGTGTCGACCATTTTCATTTACGTAGTTTGCAACTTCATTAATTAACAAAGAGAAAATTACAGGGCTTGCTAAACAACCCTGCCTGACCCCGGCGGGGCAGTCGAAAAAATCTGAGTATTGGAAGCCCGCCCTTACACACGCCTGAACAGATGCATACATGGCTTTCAGCATCTGAACCATTTTTGTAGAGACCTGTACATGGGTAAGAACAGACCACAACATTTCCCTGTCTACAGAGTCAAAAGCACGCTTGTAATCGATGAAAGCCACATATAGTTTCTTATTTCGAGCAAGGGATCTTTGTATGATAGATATCAAAGTGAATATATGATCAACAGTCGAGTATCCCTGCCGAAACCCGGCTTGCTCTTCGTTTATTTTTCCCTCTTTTTCTGCCCACTTGTAGAGTCTACTGTTTAGAATGGAAGTAAAAGCTTTACTGGTCACACTGAGCAGAGACACCCCTCTATAGTTGGCTGGGTTATTTGTATCGCCCTTCTTAAAGATCGGAACAATCACGGAACGACTCCACTCAACAGGAAAGTACTGGTTATCGAGCAGGTGATTAAAGTATTTCGTCAAAAATGGCACAATAGTATCACCTGCATGTTTCAGGTACTCTGATAACACTTGATCAATGCCTGCCGCTTTCCCAGATTTCAGCTTGCACACAGCGTGTCTGACCTCCTGCTCTGTTATTGGGCCGTCCAACTCGGGCACGTGCCTACATGTTCCCGAGTCCGCCGGCCCAGGAACAGAGCAGGTTGGTAGCGGGAATTCCCGGTCGTCCTTGTCCGGTAAGTGACCACTGAGCACAGTGCTAAAATGTGTCTCCCAAGTCTCTATTTTTATCTTGGGCTGTTCTTGTTTCCTTCTGTTCGCGATTCGCACGTTTTTCCAAAACACCGCACTGTTGTTTGCATTGTCCAGTAGCCGTCTGCACGTGGATTGGTTGTGGTGTCTTTTCTTAGTTACCAACATGGCCTTATACGCACGTCTCTTGTCACAGTATGCCTGTCTATCCTCATCACAACGTGACCTACTGACCACATGCAGCGCTTTCCTCGCTTCTCTTTTCAGGTCACGACAGTCATTGTCGAACCACACTGAGCCTGTACAGCGAGAGGAACCGCCCACACAAACCTGTTTTTTTCATACAATCTGCACAATAGTAGAGATACTCCGTAAAATGTTTAATGGCTATGTCTGGAGACAAATCAATGGTATGATGAGCGGCCTCATCAAGCATCATCTGACCCTCGTCAGAATTCACTCTATCCGTGTATTCCTGTTGCAACTCCGGATTCCAGATATATTTAGAAACAAACTGCTTTTCAACGGGCTCATCGGATGCTTGACAATGGCATGACATCTGCAGTACCAAAGGCATGTGGGGCGATTCCACTCTATGTACAATTTCTACTGTACACTGTCGCACAATATCATAGCTACACAGAAAGTAGTCCACCACACTGTTACCATGAGGAGATACATAAGTAAATTTACCTGAGCTGGTATCACTGTCCCCATTTAACACCCACAGTGATGTAGAGGAACACATTTCTATTAATAGTCGTCCGAAATGGTTAATTACAACATCATCGGAGTTTCTAAAATTATCATCCACCTGGTCAATTCCTATCAACCCATCAATATTGCCATCGTCCGTTTTGTTTTGCCATAGCCCAGTTCGTGCATTTAAGTCACCACAGACTATAATGTGACAGTTATTTTCCTTCTCCTGCATATCGAAAATCAACTGTTCGAGCAACGGGATGTTACTATTTACAGTTTTCTCTTTGTAGTAAGGTGATGACGATGGAGGTACATATGAACACACTAAAATCACATCTTGCATTAACCCCACTATAGTTCCTGCTATTTTGACCACTATGGTATTGTCAAGACTAGTATCTATCCTGGTCACGTAACGTGCTATACTTTTCTTCACAAGCAAAACCACTCCACCGGATCCCCTACCTAGTTTCGACAGTTTGTTGACTGGGGCGTGGAAAACACTAAAGTCACAAAATGTGATGGAGAACTCAAACGATAAATTGGTGAATGTTTCTATAAGACAAGAGAAGTCAAAAGAAGTAATAAAGTTGACGAAATCTGACTCACTTAACTTCTGCACAAGACCGTCCACATTCCAACACAAGAACCTAGCGGTTTCCTGACGGACAGCATCGCCAGGGCCGGGGCCACACCGCTAGCCGCTCCCCGTGGGACTCCCCTGACCATGACCCCGACCCCTACCACGTCCCGGTGTTCCAGACCGGGTCTCGTAGGGTGCTCGCTGGAACATGTCGGTAACACGGGGCTGGCTCCTGTCACGCGGCTGGTCACGACTGCCTGGACCCCCTGCGGCCTGTGCTAGCCGTCTGGCTGTGTGTAGTGGACGCGTCATAGGTCGCGTCACGTGTCTGGCGTGAGGAATCCCGAACAGCTGGCAGGGAATCCCTCGGTGTTTCCCTGTGTTTACGGGAATTTCTCACAGGAGAGCGTAAAGGCGTTGGTAGGCGGAGACCCGTATCCTCTGTATCCCCCTCGCTCTCGCCGTTGCTGCAGTCAACACCCGGCGTCCGCTGCTGCATATGCTGGAGGTCGTCACGGACGCGTACGCTGGCGCGTACAGGCGCCGGGGGGTGACCCGTACCTTCGGCCGCGGGGGTGCGTCTATCTTCCGTGTGCAGGCGGCCATTCTTGTAGTAGGCGAACTTTCCTGCTTTTTTCGCCTGCTCGATCGCTGCCCTCTGTCGCCTGGTCAGATCCGCTGCCATCTTGATGCCGCTGTCCCTGAGGCTGGCCTTGAGGCGCTTGTCCTGCACCACCGACATCTTGTCCCCCCAGCGGCTGAAGCGCACGATAAGAGCCCGGGGGTGGGGGTGCTTGGCGTTTTCCTTACGGGGACCCACCCTGTGGGCCCTCTCCAAGTCGTCGGTAGACCATGTCTTCTGCGTGCCGCAGTGCTCGTTAAGTACATCCACTATTTTCTGAGCACAGGCGGCGTAGTCCTCTCTTGTAGACTCACGTATACCGATGAACTTTACGTTGTTTCTGCGAGAAAATGTCTCTTGATTGTCAATTTCGTTCTCCAGTTCATCAATGCGCTTGTTTCTTGTTGAGTCCGATTCTGCCAAATTCCCAATATCAGCTGTGTGTCTCGCTAGCTTATCTCTCATATCTTTCATATTGCCGTGTAACTGGGATATTTTCTCCTCAATACGTCCATGGTTAGCGTCTATTTTCTGTGTCAGTCTCTCGAAATTTTCCCCTTGCGCTTTCATCTGGTCCTCAATTTTCTTCTCCATTCTGGCCATAAACGTCGCAAGTTGGTCCTCCGTTATTTTTACCGGACCCGGGTTGGGTTCTACGTCGCCACATCTTTCGAGCAACGACACGAAGAAAAGTAGCACAACAACACGCATGGCTTTGCTGTGTAGTGTGAGTCCCTTCACACGGCGTCCTGCTTTGTCTGCGTTTCTTTTCAAAATCCACATTAAAACCGGGCAAAAAAGCCCGATTTTCACACGTAGTTCTTCAGCACCCGCTGGCATTATTGTCTTTGTCTCTCACGTGATGATTAATGATGGCTTAATTAGGGAAAACGTACATTTTTGTCAGAAGATCCGAATTTTGCGTCCTTTCTCGATCGTGACTAGTGCTCACCGTCGTACCTATGCTAACTGTGTCTCTATAACTGACAAATGCAAGACAATGTACGCACATACTTCCTAGCACGATCCTTTTATAGTAACAGGCTTTCCAGAAACATCGCGGAAATTCGTATAACACAACCAATCAGAACAAAATACGCAACTAAAACTCCTACATATCAATGAATAAACATTTCCCTGGAATATTCTGTGAGAATCTGGCTGCTATTTACAACTCCTATGTCGGAAAAATACTGGCGCACTACAACGTCACACAAAAGTAGGCCAGGCAGGTCACGACCTTGCCCGCTATATTTGGAAAACACGCGATTAGTGCACTAGTACTGAACGCTAAGCTACACACGCGCAGTAAACAAATGAATACTCGAGCTGCTTCTAGACTCTTCGTGACTCAACTCCGTGCGGCAACAGATAATCAATACCGCACTATCCGTAAACGAAAGTGAAATTCACTGAAAAGGTACGTGATTCGTAAACATGATAACTCAAATAAATATTAGATCGTTTCCTACGATTTATGCATGACCATTCTCACGGAACGCCACAACCACAATCGTAATATTACACACACACACCCCCTTTTACAACGAAATTTCACAAAAATTTCTACTCAAACCTCAAAAATACGGTTGTGGTTGTGTAAACCTACACAAGCCCATAAATAATACAAATTTCACATCAAAATAAAATATCAAATCAACTACACAAAAATAATTTACTCACAGTTCCTTTAAAATGTCCCGAATGAAGATATGTTCCTTTAAACTGTCCAGATCACATATATGTCTCTTTAAATTCTCATGTACAACTGAATATTCTTTGAAACTGTTCTGGACACAAAATGTTCATTTAAACTGTCCTGCTCAGGTAATCTGCTCCGAAATTCTGCGAACCCTTGATAGACTGTAGTTTAACGTCAAAATTCTGCAAGAACATCGCCCATCTCATAATACGAGAATTTGTAAACTTTGCAGAGTTTAGATAGTTCAAGGGCTGATGGTCTGTTTGGAGAACAAATGGCACACCCAGAAGGTACAGTTCGAATCGCCTTACTCCCCAGATGATGGCTAGGCACTCCTTCTCGATGGTCAAGTAGTTTCTCTCAGCTCTGGTCAACTTTTTGCTGGCGTAGCTCACTGGGTGGAGTTTTCCATTGTCCTCTTGCATCAAGACTGCGCCTACTCCTTCGTTGGAGGCGTCTGTTCTTAGGACGAAGGTTTTCAACGGGTCGGGGAGGTGTAGAACAGGCTTCTCGGTTAGGATGTCTCGAACCGCCTGGAATGCTCGCTCTTGGGCCTCCTCCCACTTCACCACGTTAGGTTTTCCTTTCCTCAGCAAATCAGTCAGGGGTGCTGTGACTGCCGCAAAGTTTGGTATGAACTCCCGGTAGTAGTTGGCCAAGCCCATAAATGAGCGAACTTGCGTCTTGGTCGTAGGTCGCGGGGCATCCCTGATCTTCTGCACGTTGGCGTCGAGTAGCCCCTTTAAACCTTCGCTCAATTTGTGTCCAATGATGTCTATGTTGTCAGCCCCAAGAATGCACTTGCATGGGCGGATGGTGAAATTTGCATCTGACAGTCTTTGGAACAGTTCTCGGAGGGCTTTGAGGTGATCCCCCCAAGTTTTGGTATGGATCAAAATGTCATCCCAATAAAAGACCACATTCTGCATGTCTTCTAAAATCCTTTTCAGTCCTCTCTTCAATGTGGCACCACTGTTCACCATACCAAAAGGCATCTTCAGGAACTCCCAATGACCGTCGGGTGTAACGAACTCTGTCTTGGGGATATCTCTTTCTGCAACCTTGATTTGCCAATACCCTTTGTTTAGGTCAATTTTGGAGAAAAATCGGTCCCCACTGACCTTCTGGAACAGTTCTTCTGCTGTGGGCATAGGCTCTGGATCAAAGATCGTTAGTTTATTGAGTCTGCGGTAGTCCACGCACACTCGGTTGGATCCATCTGGTTTCTTCACGATGACAACTGGGGATGCATATGGTGACTTGGACTCTCTGATGACTTTCAGACTCAGCATTTCCTTGATATCCTTTTTCAATTCTTCCCTCGTGTTATAAGGAAGACGATAAGGTTTGCTGCGAACTGGCTCGTTTGACGTCAGGTTAACCTCGTGCTGGATGGTGTCTGTTGTTCCCGGGTCAGGTGTAAACCGACGCATGAACTCTTGAGTCAGGACGCGCAATTCTTCTCGTTGAGTCTGGGTCAGATTCTGTCCGAACTGGATATCTTCTACTTCCTCCTTGTGGCGAAGTTCGTTAAGGTCAAACAGGTTTTCGTCGTCTAGTCTTTCGTCATCAGCAAGACGCACCGATGCGGCCAGTTGTGTTTTGTCTTGACGACCTCTCTCAATATACTTCTTCAGCAGATTAGCATGATAAGTCTTCACATTGTTGTTGACCTTGACTCTGTAGTCGTTGATGCCAACCACCGTGTCGACAACGTAGGGTCCCTTCCAGTGCATCAGGAGTTTGTTGTTGTCGGTAGGAAGAAGAACCAACACCTGGTCACCTGACTGGAATCGTCGAGGTTTCGCCTTACGATCATAGTAATGCTTTCCTCTGTTCTGCGCCTTCCCCAGTTCTTCTCGAGCCATCCTGAGGGTATCTTCCAGCTTCTCTCTCAAGTCGAAGACGTACTGGTAGCTGATCTTCACCTCAGGCGCGTCGATATCCTTGGTCCACAGCTCTTTCAGGATGTCCTACCGTACAGTAATTCAAAAGGGGAAAACCCTGTTGAATCCTGAGGAACTTCACGGTATGCAAAGAGCAAGGCATTGATATATCTATGCCACAACCTTGGCTGCTCAGCACACAGTTTCTTCAGCATAGCCTTCAACGTTCCATTGAACTTTTCAACCAGCCCATTACACATGGGGTGATAAGGGGTGGTAGTAAGGTGTCGGATGCTCAATAGCCGGTTGACTTCCTCCATGCAGTCGGAGACGAACTGAGTTCCCAGGTCACTCAGGATCTCTTCAGGAATTCCCAAACGGCTGAACATGTCGACGAGCGCCTCTGCCACAGTTGGAGTGTCGATCTTCTTCAATGGTATGGCCTCAGGATAACGTGTAGCGTAGTCCACCAGGGTCAAGATATAGCGATGACCATCTTCACTTGGAGGGGATATTGGCCCCACCAGATCCACAGCTACGCGCTTGAAAGGCATATCAATCAAGGGCATTTTCTCTAGAGGGACTTTGGGCACCTTTCTCTTGGAGATTGTCTTCTGGCATATGTCACATGACCTGCAGAATCGGGTGACATCACCTCCCATATCAGGCCAGTAGAAGACGACTCTAATTCTGTCGAGGGTCTTGTTGATTCCCAAGTGTCCTCCCAATATGGAATCATGGGCCAATTTCATCACCTGCATTCTCAAAGGTTCAGGGACTACTACTTGACGCACAGGTGTATCTCCATTGCTGTCGAATATCCGGTACAGGATATCTTTTCTGGTCTCGAAGGTTATCTCTTTTCCCTTTCGCGTCACGGGCTCCGTTTGACCTCGGAACTTGTCAAGCGTGGGATCGGCTCTCTGTAGCTCCACCAGCCTGTCCTTATTCACCACGGCTGCTTCCGTGTTGTCCGCCACTTTTAAAGGGATGGTCTGGTGACTCTTCTTTGCTTGACTTCTCGTGGTAACAGCACATGTTTCAGGTCTCCACTCTGGATCTGGATTGTCTGCATTTCTGGCACCATCAATGTTTCCGATGATAAGATCGTAGACAGGGGTTTTCACGCACAACGCCTTCACCTCTCCTTTCAGATACGGAGTGTCGACACTGACATTGGCAAGGGGGATAATTCTTACAGTACCGTCGGCCAAAATGAGGGTGGTCCACTCCTGTAGCTTCTGGTCTTCAGTTACTAGGTCTTCCCTCACGATGACGCAACTACAACCAGTGTCTCTCAAAACTCTCACTGATGCTTTGCCGACGAATCCCGACACCACCGGCATATTCGGCACTTCATTCTCAGGCAGCGCGATGTTTGAGACTGGTAAGAATGTAGCCCCATCTCCTACTGGGATGCGTCCATTCTTTCTAAAAGATTCAATCAGCTCCGGTGTCGCCTGCCTTTCTCTAGACTCAAAGTCACTGGATGAAGTCACATCATTGGCTAATACAGCGGCGGCTCTGTGTTGAGACGTGGTACTGCTTCTGCCTGCTATCCCGCGATCTTGGTTGGATCTTCTAATGTTGTCGCCTCGAGGAACATCTTTAGAAGGACACCGTTTCGCCTTGTGACCTTTCTTTCCGCAGAGAAAACCTGTCAGGTTCTCCACTGGCTTGTATTTCGGGGTGTCCCTGACATTGTGGATTTCCTCTGCTGGTGCAGACACACGCTGCGGCTTACTGGACCCGAACTTCATGTTGTGGGCGTCAAGGTATCTTTGAGCAAAGTCGGCCAGGGCCTTTAAGGACTGGTCTTTTGGCTCCCTGAGGTGGGCGGCCAGGTCATTAGAACATGCGTTGAAGACTTGTTCTTTGATGATGAGGTCACACAGGCCCTGATACTTTTTGTTTAAGCCAGCCAGCTCTATCCATTTCTCCAGGTAGCTTCTGATTCTCTCAATGAATAGGCCGGGTGTTTCTCCTTCTTCAGGCTTGCAGTTTCGAAATCGTCGCCTGTTTCGAAATCGTCGATCCTCTTCAGTGAAGTCGTACTGTCTCAACAGGGCAGCTTTCAACTGCATATAATCTTCGGCTTCTTCTCTTGGTAAACAGGTGTAAAATTCAAGCGCTTTGCCAGTTAGAAGTGCACTCAGTTTGATAGCCCGAGTCTCTTGTTTCCAATTGTTACTACTTGCGAAGCGCTCGAATCGCTCTAGGTAAGCGTCCATCTTGTCTGAGTTTTCTGCGAAAGGTGGTAACTTTGGCGCACTGGCTGTTTGTTCTCTGCTCGCTAAAGCTGTTGCTTCATTAGCTCTCTGGTTCTGTGCCTCAATTTCCATCTGCTTCAAATGAATTTCATGTTGTCGCTGCCTCTCCGCCTCTTCTCGTTGTTTCTCTGCCTCTCTTCGCTGTTTCTCTGCTTCTTCTGCTTGGATTTCAAGTTTCCTGATTTCACGTTCTTTTGCTCTTTCTTCTCTCTCCTATCTCTCTTTTTCTTCTCTCTCTCTCGTCTCTTTTCTTCTCTCTCCTCTCTCTCCAGTCTCTCCTTTTCTTCTCTCTCTCTCGTTTCTTTTCTTCTCTCTCCTCTCTCTCCAGTCTCTCTTTCTCTTCTCTCTCTCGTTTCTTTTCTTCTTTCTCTAGTCTCTCCTTTTCTCTCTCCTTTACAAACTCGAGGAGTTGAGCTCCTTCGAGTCCAGATTCCTTTCCAATTTTCAGGAATGTCTCCATCTCCGATGTCGCCGTCTCTGGGGTCTGATGTATGGACAGAGACTAGACAAGTCCCCGACGTAGCCTTAGTCAGAAACTTGTTACGTAGGGACTAACTGAGGCATACATTTCCGATGCATGAACTGAGACTTGAGTCAGACTTTCAAGTCCGAGACTAGATATGGTTAGTCCGCGACTTGTGTCAAGTGCTATTTTTAACTTGGGAATATCCAGTTCCAAATGCCACTGAGCATGCGCCGCTGAGAACAGTTTTCGCCCTGCACGTGTTTTGACAGCCACTGTCTTCCATCTTCACTCTGCCTGTAAACTGTACTCATCGATTTTGGTTTGAATAGTATTAATAATAATAATATTGTACATTTATATAGCACTTGACCTCCAAATGAATGGTGCTCTAAGCGCTTTACAATATTAAAAATCACAGAACAAAAAGTACAAGAAAGATAAATTTCATGGCGCTTGAAACTAAACTTTTTGTGAAGCTTCGTATCATCAAACTCATCTAGTGTGTGTCGACGGTCTCTAAATACTCGATTTCGGCGTAGATTTCGTCGAGATAGGAACATCATGTAGACAGCGGCTGCCCGGATTTGCTTTTAGTCAGAGACTAGAAGCTTTACACCTAGTAAATCGTGGGCTTAAATTTGGGCTGTTTAGTCCCTGAGATAGTTTCAGACTTGGCCTAGTCTCAGTTCATGCATGTCTTACTAACATGTTAGTCTCAGGCGTATGAAGATAGTTTCGGACTTAGGCTCTAGTCTCTGTCCATACATCAGTCCCCTGCTTTTCACTGCTGGCTGTTTTCTCCTGCTACCCTTTCCACTGAACCAACTGAAGAAGGTCCCGTCGGAGGTGCCAATATGTTACGTGGTGGAGTTGTTGTCGTAGTATGATAAACACACCAGATGCACGCACGTAAGGTTCTTTTAAATAACCCTAATTCAGCTGCAATCCGTCAACCGTGGCCTTAAGGATGTAGACAATACTGGAGAAACAGTTCCAACAATATTTTAATTCAGCGATGCGATCTCCACACAATGCAATTCCAAATTTACAATCACTGATACAATGTCTCTTCTGCAATGTCCACACTCCGACACAAAATTTCTCACACACAGCGTCTCACACAATGTACACCCAACACGGGCCACGTACCTACGCTAACTGTGTCTCTATAACTGACAAATGCAAGACAATGTACGCACATACTTCCTAGCACGATCCTTTTATAGTAACAGGCTTTCCAGAAACATCGCGGAAATTCGTATAACACAACCAATCAGAACAAAATACGCAACTAAAACTCCTAAATATCAATGAATAAACATTTCCCTGGAATATTCTGTGAGAATCTGGCTGCTATTTACAACTCCTATGTCGGAAAAATACTGGCGCACTACAACGTCACACAAAAGCAGGCCAGGCAGGTCACGACCTTCCCGCCGTGAGATGGCCTTAGTCGCCTGCTCGGCGTTAAACCCAAATAACTAACTAACTAACTAAGGTCACGACCTTGCCCGCTATATTTGGAAAACACGCGATTAGTGCACTAGTACTGAACGCTAAGCTACACGCGCGCAGTAAACAAATGAATACTCGAGCTGCAAGACTCTTCGTGACTCAACTCCGTGCGGCAACAGATAATCAATACCGCACTATCCGTAAACGAAAGTGAAATTCGCTGAAAAGGTACGTGATTCGTAAACATGATAACTCAAATAAATATTAGATCGTTTCCTACGATTTATGCATGACCATTCTCACAGAACGCCACAACCACAATCGTAACACTGGGTAAGGGGTATTTCAACCTTCCCCCCCCCCCCCAACACCACCACAACCTGGAAGGAAGGGGGTGCGAGAATATCTTTTTTCCCCCACCCACACCCCCACACACCCACTCACCACCACCCCCGCCTCAGCACATCCTCCACCCCCCATCCCACGCCCCCCCCCCTGCAGCCCCCCCCCCCTCTCCCACAACCGTTCTGTCTCCCATCGCCATCGCTGGATTTTTGTTGTTGTTGCAAAGATGCTTTGTTTGCCCCAATCCCCCACCCCTTCACCACCACCCCCGCACCCCCGTCGTCCTCCATCCCTCCGTCCGGGGCTAATTATCTTCCTACACAGCAGACGAGTGACCGTTTTCAACAAAATGTCATCATGAGAAAAATGGTCTGTTGTTTCTTTACGATGAAATCTGCTAATGACAAAGTCTTATTTCGTAGGGAAAAAAAACGATCAGGCAGAACAGAAAAAAAAAATTCTGAAGAAGAAAGAGCGCGATTAATCATGAGCCCATGTGGCAGCAAGTGCTCGTGAAAATCTATGCCACTTGCAGGCGGAAGGCTCTTGCTGTCTACTGAAATCCTATTTCAAAGGTGCATGATACGCTACACGTTACGAACGCTTAAAAGCCTGTTGCCCGTTGCTGTATAAAAGCAATATGATATAGCTTTTCAGCAGCACATATTTTTTTCCTAGATGTTTAATTAAAATCGGTCAGGACAACCCAGATGCGAACTACTGAATGTCTTAGGACTTTACCTGCCTTGTCTTCATACTCGACGAGTCCTTGGGCTAGTTGCATGAGTGAGCTTAGTCCTGCGCCAGCCACTAAGCAAGGTGCTCCGCTATAGCGTCCTTGGGCCAGTTGCATGAGTGAGCTTAGTCCTGCGCCAACCACTAAGCAAGGTGCTCCGCTATAGAGGAGCACCTTGCTTAGCGCCTGGCGCAGAATTAAGCCCACTCATGTAACCGGTCCCTTGACGCCTTCTCTTTTTTTTTTTTTTTTTTTTTTTTACATTATTCCAACTCTGTCCAAAATCTGTTTTCAACATCAGGCGGTAATGATGCCATGGAATTTCTTGTATGTGTCTCTGTTAAGCTATGTATTTTAGAGATACCGAAGAAAACTTTCGACAGTTGAATTCTTAGATTGACTGTATTTAACCCATTCGAGACGTGCTGCTTTCGGGTACGCGGCTTAATGCCAAGCTTCTGGACGCGGCACGTCGGGAAGGTGTTAAAATAAAGTTGTAATGGCCTTTACACATTACTTTAACCCCGTTACTGCCGGGGCACAGCGGAAGCTACCCAGCTGCAAGAGACATAAACGTAAGCGGGGGCTCATGAGGATTATCTGCTTTGTGCCCATGTTTGGTCTCATTTGCATCTGTGCTCTTCATGCAAATCTCTGTGTGTGTGTGTGTGTGTGTGTGTGTGTGTGTGTGTGTGTGTGTGTGTGTGTGTGTGTGTGTGTGTGTGTGTGTGTGTGTGTGTGTGTGTGTGTGTGTGTGTGTGTGTTATTTTAGTCTTAGTAACTGCCCATCAAGACAAATTCCAATGTTTTTATTGTTTTGTTTTTTACATGGAAACATATGGCAATAAACTATCTTATCTATCTTCCTATTTTATCTCAGTCAGTGTGCAGTCGTTTCACTCAGACGCGCCATTCGTGATTACTGACATCGGACTGAATGGGTTAATATATGCTTTTCGCATCGCGCAGACAATTATTAACCCATTCAGCCCTGACGCACTACAGCTCGGCGCCAAGATAATCTGGCACTACCCTTGAATTATCATGGTCGATCCATCTCCTGAAACTGGAGCATTGTCGTTAGATGACGCCTCCAAAATTTGGGAAATACGGCCTTGGGGTTGAATTAGTTCAAGGAGCGTTTGCAAAGTAGGGCGTTCTTTGCGTCAGTGATTTAAAAACTGCTTCAGACGACAATCCAAAACCCTGAAAATTTTAAGGAAAGTACGCTTATACAGACAGACCACTCCTTTAGTCTGGGGAACAGCTGGAGCCGAACTAGGTCAGCAAAATGGGCATGGGATCTCAGTGGCTCCTGATAAACTGATCCCCTTCATTGCCGAGACAAAGTGAACAAGTTCCAACTGCAAGAGACATAGATCCGCGTGAGCCCCCGCAGTCAGGAAGTCTACTTTACTGCCCCAACTACACTTCTACAGAAGCTGCAAAGCATTGATAGTAAAGCAGTTAAATTAGCCCTTGGAGTGCCAGTTCATACTAATACTGTAAAAACCTACAAAGAAGCAGGTATTCTGTCTTTAGCTGACCAACGTAAATTAGCAACTGCAAAATACATTGTCTGAAGCCTGTCCGTCAAATATTCAGTGCGAGAAGACATATTTTTAGACGCAGATTTGGATTTCCCGAAGAGAGCGCAAACAATCCCGTATCTTTTACCTGTACGTAACTATGTCAAAGATGCTATAGAAGACTGCAATATAGATATCAAGTCTATTCCCGTGTTACCAGTAACTCTTACTATACCTCCGTGGGAACATATTAATGCTACTTTCGATATCGATTACACAGATTTGAAAAAAGATGAGGATGTGAACGTTTTAGCAAATTTAGTGAAAGAAAAATTACAGACAACATATTTTAAACATTTGAAAATTTTCACAGATGGGTCTGTCTTAGATTCTTCAGACTGTGGTGCAGGCTTTGTTATTCCAGATCTCAAAGTGAAGAAATCTTTTTATCTCGGTAGAGGGTTTTCTATATTTACGTCTGAACTGTATGCGATTCTCATGGCACTAAATTTTATTCAACTTCTACCTTATGATATATTTAACATTACATTTTGATTTGTGTCGATTCTAAATAATTATGTCCTATATAGTCTAAAAAGCTGGGATTTTAACACTAGAAAAGACTTAGTATATGAAATAAAACATATTATGAGCTGTATTATGTCCAGAGGAATAGGGATCGATTTTCTTTGGATACCCTCACACTGCGGAATTTATTGGAATGAAATTTGTGACAGACAAGCAAAAAAGGGAGCTATAAATAGAGAAAACTTAGCAGTTTGTAATAATATGCAATTATCTCTACATGAAATGTACTCTGTGCTAAACAGTTGTTTTTTTTTCACAAAGATGATATGAAATATACTTATCATGTTACACCTTGTTCAAGAAAAACAGCTTCATTGATATACAGGTTAAGACTAAATTCTTGGAAAACAAAATTCGCAAAAGACATCACATGAGAGTGCTTAAGCCCCATCTCTGTTAAACATTTAATCTGTGAGTGTCCTATTACAATGAATCTGTTGAAAAAAAATAACATACTAGTTGATCACTTAGCAGAAAATTTCTATCACATCTTACATAGAAATAGTGCCATTCCAATAGTTAATATAATAATTCATAGTCTGGTGGGTAAACTATTATAATAAGTAATTTGTACGTGTGGTTGGATGTTAATTATTGCTATTCTTTGCTATTCACAAGTTGTGTGTTTGGTTGATTTTTTTTTTTTTTTTGGTTTTGTTTTGTTTGTGTGTGTGTCTAATATCACCAATGTGTGAAAAGACGTTAAATAAATTCCTGATCCTGATCCGCAGTCGCGAGGCCTCATGCGGATTTATACCTGTGTCTCTCGGCTTGACTTCGCGAACGAAGATTCTATAGGAGTTGCCCACGACGTCTGCAGGCTTGTTCGTGGCTGCGGAGGCCAATCCGGGACAGGCAGGTTCGACCGCAGTGGCTGCAGGGGAAGGTCTGGCCGGGGTTCTGAGCTGCGGCATCTCTGTTTTTTCTCCTGAGCCGCTTGTCCTTAAGGCTAGCTCTGTGAGAGTCCTCAAAGGAGACAGCTGCCTTGTAAATGGTGGAGCGCCAGGTGTCACGGTCCGCAGCAAGCGAAGACCACTGGTGGTGGTCGATTTGGCAGGCACTAAGTGACTTCTTGAGACAGTCTTTGTATCTCTTCTTTGGTGCCCCTCTGTCACGGTGTCCAGTAGCCAGTAGCAATATATACCTGTGTATCCACGTTCTTTTGAGGGGCACGGCTTTTTGGCGTTAACTGAATTAACAAAGACTGCAGACACTTAGTCTGCCTCCGCTGGCAATCAAAGGGTTAAATTTGGGTGCAAAACAGCATCATGACTAATACAATTCCACCCGCAGGAGGCATAGATTCTCATGAGCCCCTGCAGCAGCAGGGGCTCATGAGAATTTATGCCTCTTGCTATGCTATATCGGCAAGGATCGTGTCCACAACGTATTTATATCCCAACGCGACAGCTGTTTTCCAGATCTAAATTTTGCGACTGAAGGCACGGGATTTGAATTCAGAACAAACATTCATCAGACGGCAATTGTGGGATCGAAATGCAGATTTCACAACAGAACTGTCCGGTAAAATGGAATGCCAGACATTCCCCTGAGGCTTGCCTTCCTCAGGGACTTTGCCAGACAACGGAGATAGAAGAAAACACCGGCTCGTCTAAACGTGTAATAGTGCGAAAAGAAATGTCGAGCAATAAACCGGAATACCACAAGCCTTAGTCCAAGGAGCAGCCTAGGTATATTGGCCAGCAAGAGGCACTGGTTTTCATTACCACCTGCGACTGCAGTGTTATTAGCATCTATGTCTCGTGCGGTGGATGGATGAGGGAGCGGATACGCCACGAACTCGTTTACGTAACCCTCAATTTCGAGGCCTCGATAACAAGGTCTGAACAGCCAGACTGAACAGCCGGAGTCAGTTCTGTACTACAAGAGTCACCGGCGTCACAGATTCTCATGAGGCACTACGTCTGCAGGTACTCATGGCATATATGTCTGTTGCAGTGTATGGGTCTGGATAAAGCGATGTTGGTCAACAAAGAGGCATAGATTCTCATGAGCCAATGCGAATGCAGTGGCTCATGAGAATCTATGTCTCTTGCAAACGGAAGGCCCTTGACAAAGGACTGCGCAGACAACTTCAAGATCGATGACTTTCGTTAATTGACAATGAGATCGATTCTGCTGGATAAAAACAGTGAACCATAGATCACTGATGTAACAATGTGGGTAGGGTACGTACTGTGCTAAAACAGGCCTTCGGGTACATGTACCTACTCTATTTTTTCTGCTAAGTGTGCTCAGAGGGTTTGCGTGGCCCGGTAGGCGGACAGAAAGACGGAGAGAACATACGAAATAGGAGAAGGCAAGTAAATAGACAACTGAACAGACCTTTCATTTGGCGCTTCTTCTTCTTCTCTTCTGCGATTTACAAATGGACTTGGACCGGATTGGTTTGGATTAGATTTGCAGAGACTGAACCATTTTGTTTGTGCTGGTCTATGATTTTGGACCTTAAGGTCCAAAATCATAGACCAGCGCATATTTTACCATTCCGGAAGAGTCTGCTTAGCACCAGGGGATCGACCACAATAATTCGTGAGTAATTGACTTTAGTATTATCAAAGAAGAAGCATCTATAAGAACATCGCCTCCACCCACGCGCCTACCTACCCACCCCAACCACGTTTCCCCTCGATAGGGTCACACGGGTCACACCACCCCCCACCCACCCACCCACCCCCCTCCACACACACACACACACACACACACACACACACACACACACACACACACACACACACACACACACGCATACACCCGCCACTACAACCACCACCACCACCATCCTCTCCGCCACCACTGGCACCCCCAGTCCATCCACCATCACTCCCAACCTCTTGCAATGCACCTTCGCCAGTCCGCAAGGTGTCCAGTATGCCGTGATATCGATTTAATTACAAATCAAATTGACATTAATGTGATGATCTACAGAGCCCCTAGCAGAGGGTTTGGTTTCTGTCAAACATCACGCCAGCCGCAGTGAAGAAGAGAACAAATCGCTACGCCATCTGCCTTCCCAGTTAGGCCGGTGCACCTCTCTTGTCCACGTGCTGTGTTCTCGGTCAACCTAGCGGTCAGATACCCGGTGAGCGAAAGGTTCTGTGATGCGGGATCAGTGCGGCCGACATCGACACGAGTACCTTTTGCGCACTAGGATTATCAGCCCGTTTTTAGTTAACTTAGCAAACGTCTATGCCGCGAACCTAGTGGCATTTGCATGAGTGAGCTTAATCCTGCGCCAGCCATTAAGGCCGGAAGGTGGCTGGCGCAGGACTAAGCTCACTTATACAGCTGGCCCCTAGTTCATAGAGTTAGCCGAACCTTTTTTTTCTTTCTTTCTTTTTTTTCAATTGCAAACTGCGGTTCATTCTCGTTCACGGTTAGATCGACATGCTCTCGGCACTATTTCATTTTGTCGTGAGCCCGGCAGACCCTTCTTCTGATTGGCTGAAACCGAAGCTCTCCTGTGCAATGGGAGAAAAACAGAGGGCAGTTTTATCCGACTCTTTACAATGGGAAACACCGATGTTGGTCAGTAATCATGCATAGGTATGTGTTCCTACGTTGATTCGGTCTTCACAGTGTTCACAGTGTGAGCGCGCCTGAGGTCATCAGCAACGGGGTCATAACATATCTGACCGAGTCTGTACCGCCGTTGTGTTTACGTAATTAAGTTGAGAAACAAACTGTACGCCGAATGTTAATCCGTCAACCGTTAGTACGTGAAACTCGTTGGCAAAGGCAGAGCCTGTCACACAGGACGGGCTACGGATGTGCAGAGCAGACATTGTGAAAAACCTGAGAAACCCTTTTCAGGACTGAGCAGAGGCAAGGCCACCACACAGTCGATCGCCTTCAGATCTGGCACAGGTGTGGAGAAAGGCAGCCGGAGCGCCGTTGGACAAAGCTTTAAAGGACACGAGAGATCAGGCCGTAGTAAACCAGACCAATATTTATAGGGTATCGAGAGGAAAGACCTCTCATGGGTGGAACGCGTATGGGTCTTTCCTATCCCAGAGATCCCATCTTGACCGAACTGAAATGAACTGAACTCGTGAACTCCACGAACCAAAAGTGCGCCCAATTAACCAATTATATCACGAGGTCGAAATTTTAAAATTGACAAGTTGTCGTATGAAGGCTATATTATTACAATTCAGGATATATATCAACCGTTTTAGTTAAAGGGTAGTGCCAGAATAGCTTGGCGCCTCCGGGCGCCAAGCTATTCAGGCACTAGCCTTGAACTATCACAGTCAAATTTATTTCATGCAAAAGTGTATCAGGGCGGAGAAGGTTAAATTCGGGGCATTATAGATTGGCGGTACCGTGGTGGCCAAAGCTGCTGATTTATTACAGGATCTTAGAGGCTTTGGTTTCTCTCGAATATCACACCAACCGTATTATAAACTGACACTGAAAAAATCGCTTCTTCCTCCGCCTCTCCAGTATTCGCCGACACACTGGTTGTCTCCCTCGATTCCCTGCGCCGCTGTTCAGCGTAGCCAACAGAGGACGACAACCAGTGTTAATCCCATCACTGCCGAAGCGAGGCGAACGCTAACCACCTGCAAGGAGTGACACATTTTCACGAGCCCCCACCTTCGCGGGGACTCAGTGACGATTTATGTCCCTTGTTGGTCCTGTGCTTATATATTATGCCTCCTTTCTGATGCGAAATCAGTCCGTGACGACTGCCAGCGAAGGGGTTAAATATACCTTCGCTGTCTCAGTGGTCAGATAAACGTGTTACACATTGACCCGCGCGGTGATGGCCGGCCCTCGTTGCTAATCCCCTCGAGGTTGTGGCTTCTATCACGGTAGTGACACCTCGCTCGTAAACCACTGCCGCGGCAGGGCTTAACTTATAAGGTCAGTGTTTTCCCACCCCCCAGCGCACTGAGAAATCACCCCAGTCAGCAAAAGATCCTCGGGTCGAGGTCAGCCGCAGTGGGCCCGAGCACTACCGTGCGGCCGGGCCCACTGCGGCCGGCGTCGGCCTAAAGATCTTCGGGTTATAGGCAGGTTCACCACACAGCAAGCTTAAAGGCCCTGGGCACACGATGACCTTAATTAGCCTAATAATCAGCGGTGCGGGGGCCTACTAAGGCCGGCGTCAGCCCGAGGAACTTCCGCCGCTTCACTAGACGCATTCTTGTCAGCATTAGTACTCCTCTCCCTGCTGTTTCAGTTCCTGTCCCCCAGCACCGTGGACTAACCCCCTCTGCGAACTGACTCCCCGCTGCCCCTTGTGATGTTTTGAAGCCTCTGGAGCTCCAGCGAACTGAGGCTGAAATGACAGACAGTAGATAAAAGATACGGTGCTTGGTTTTTAATCCTTTCCATCCGGATACGTGGCTTTTGCGTGAAACGAATTTGACTTGATAGGTCACAGGTAGAGCCAGAATAGGTTTTTTGGCGCCCAGAGGCAGGTAACAGACATTAGCGAAAAGGTGTGTGCTTGATTTGCTTCATTCTTTCCATCTTGATACATGGCTTTTTTGCAAGAAATAAATTTGACTTGATAATTCAAGGGTGGTGCCAGAATAGCTTGTCGCCCGGAGGAACAAAGCTATTCTGGCAACAGCCTTGAACTTTAATGGTCGGATCTATATCACTTAGGTGTTCCTCTTTTTTCTTTTACTTTTTCAAGTTAAATGTTGGTTTGTTGTTTGTTTGTTCGTCTGTTCGTTCGTTCGTTCTTCGTTTGTTCGTTCGTTCGTTATTTTGTTTGTTTGTTTGTTTGTTGGCGGGTTGGTTGGTTGGTTGGTTGGTTGGTTGGTTCTCCAACATTATCTAAATGTGGAAATACATATCACGGTCTATCCATCTCCTGCCTGCTGGTTAGGATGGAAACTAATTAGTGAACGCTGTGTGTCGGCAGACTGGAAACACCGAGCGAGAGTCAGTCGGCACGGAGATCTAGAGATCGACGTCGACCGTCGTTGTTGGCCCGCGAGAAGAGGAAAAAGCCCAGAGGACTTCCTGATAAACAACCAAAAAAGTAATGAATGGCGTTGGTAAGGGGACGTGGGGGGGGGGGGGGGGGGGGGGGGAGGAGAGAGAGAGAGAGAGAGAGAGAGAGAGAGAGAGAGAGAGGAGAGAGAGAGAGAGAGAGAGAGAGAGTGATTGGTTTATGAAGTTTGGTAAGGGGGGGGGGGGGGGAGAGGGAGTTGGGAGTGAGAGTGTGTGAAGATTAGATGTGTGTGTGCTTTGTTGCGTGCGTGCGTGCGTGTGTGCGTGCGTGTCATGTGTGTATGTGTAAGTGTGTGTGTACGTGTGTGTGTGTGTGTGTGTGTGTGTGCGCGCGCGCGCGCGTGTGTGTGTGAGGGAGAGAGAAAATCCCAGCAGCAGAGCAAAAGAAAAATGTCCGGCAGTTCCAACTTCACACTCTTTACGTCACACGTCAGTTCGGCGGTAAATGGGTCGACCATTACGGCTCAAGGGGTAGTGCCTGATTAGCTTGGCGCTTCTGCAGGCGCCAAGCCAATCAGGCACTTCCCTTGAGCCACTGTCAGTGCTTGATTTATGTATTGCTTTAAGTAAAGCGCTGTTGGCAGCAACTTTCGTGCGAACTGCCTGAAGTCGATGCTGATATAACGGTGTCTTCTTACACAAAGACGCCAGGATAGATTTACTGCATGGCCGCAGAAAGTATGCCGGGAGAGTCTATTTACTGACGGTTGGCCTCAAATCATACTATATTTGTTTTTCACACTGCCCTGAAAGGCGGCACGCATGTGAAAGACGTCTGCGGATGTTTTCAGTGGCCATAGGGTTGTTTAGTGCTACGACATCGTGCACTAAAAGCATCTTTCCCTCCCCCTTTGAAGGAACACAAATATGAATGCGGCTAAATCGATGCAGTCTAGTCCCGGCGATTGTGACGCATCCTTCGACGGAACTTAAAGGATCCCTGTCTCTCATAATCGAAAGGGTTTGCTTGTGGAATAAAGCCTTAGCCATATCTAAACCCTTGTGATGTTTGCATTCGATGGCCGACTTTTTGTTGGCGATTCGGATTTGAAACGGATATGCCTGCTGAAAGAACTATATCCCGTACACCTTCAGCAGAGACCACAGGATCTAGGTGTCAGAATGTTATGTTTCAATAAATTTTATTTAGATCTTATCTGAATAAATTGAAACATAAGATGCTGACACCTAGATCCGTTCTCAGCAAAATTGTTTTGTGTTGTTTTAAATAGATTAAAAAAAAAAAAACTGTCGTAATTACTGCTGTCTAATCAATGTTAACTCGCGTCTTTTCCTACATACTGACACGAAACCCTTTGAGTGTCGGTAGCGTTTTCATGCAGGCAAAATACGAGCTTCCGAGTCACAGGGTTAATCATTCTAATTCAGTGTTCACTTTCCGCGCTGTATGGGTATTCATCCTAGTCCTACTGGCCCAATGTAACCCCTTCCTTGCTGTGGCCGCAGATTGTGCCTCTGAAATTTTTGTTAATTCAACGCCAAAGGGTCCCAGCCGTCCAAAGAACATAGATACAAAGTGGAAAGAGGCATAGATCCGCATGAACCCCCGCGAATGCGGGGGCCCATGAGGATCTTTGTCTCTTGTAATTGTACCTTTTTTTCTTTTTCCTGGCAGTGAAGGGGTTAATATTACATCTCAGCAACCCTCTAAACGGCTGAGAAAGCCCCCCGTTGTAGAATGCTGGAAAGAGCTGCTTTTAAGACATGGCGGGAAAGTAGCAGCCAGTTTTCAAGATGGCAAAAAGTTCAAAAAAGAATGATGGGCTTTTTTGCGCAGAAAAAGATATCCCCATCAAATGTTGGCGGGGGACGACATGCTATCTGTTCCATTGGTTTTACGACCGCGTGCCACTTCCCCTGATTATATTCTGCCTCGTCGCTTTTTGAATTGCTGATCCGGCTGATTTCTTTTCGTTTCCACGTCGTGCGATCTGGTTGAAAACCACATTCGTAAAGTGGTCCAACAAATAACCTGGATCGGCATGAACGGGGGCACATGAGGGTCTACGCCTCTTGCAGTTGAGATAATTATATTCTCCTTCTGTTAAGTCCGCATCATAGACTGAGGGTTGATTAGGATACAAATGATGTAAACTGGCTTAACAAGAGGCTGGGATCCTCATGAGCCCCAGCAGTGTGTGGAGTTCACGAGGATCTATATCTCTTGCAGATGACAGAGTATTCTACTTGTATTCTTGATTGATTGAAATTCGATGACGTTCTCGTGAAGACACAAATGATGCAAACTAGCCACGCAAAATGCGCAGATCCTTGTCCTTCATTCAGGGAAAAAGACGGGCTAGTTTCATAGCATGCCCGTTGAAAGGTTCTGGTACACAAAGGTGGCACCGACAGTGACAGTGCGCCTGAACTGATCAGTGTTCAGGTCGTACTCTATAGGCAATAGCTGTCCTTGTCACTCATAACCAGCCCCTTACGGCCGACCATTATCACTTCGGTGCGGTGGACGTTAAATCCCGAACTAATCAACCAATCCTTGTGAATCACTGCAGTTTGTGTGTGTGTGTGTGTGTGTGTGTGTGTGTGTGTGTGTGTGTGTGTGTGTGTGTGTGTGTGTGTGTGTGTGTGTGTGTGTGTGTGTGTGTGTGTGTGTGTGTGTGTGTGTGTGTGTGTGTGTGTGTGTGTGTGTGTGTGTGGCTTATGAGGATCTATGTTTCTTTCAATCGACAGATCGTTTACTTCTCTTCAGTCCACATCATAGAGTGCAATTCGATGACATTCTCGTGTGCTGGGGCATTTGATGATCTGCACCTTTTGCAGATGATAGATATCCTAATTCTGTTCAGTCCACATCATAGAATGAAGTTCGATAACATGTTCGTAATGACATAAATGACATAACATCGTAATGACATAAATGACATAAACTAGCGTAGCAAGGGGCATAGATCATCATGGACCCCTGATATGTGCGGCGGTTTCTGAGGACCTATGCCTTATGCGGATGACAGATATTCTAATTCTGTTCGGTCCACACCATTGTTTGAAGATCGGTGTCATTGATTTCGTTGAATGGCATAGCAAGGGGCATAGATCCTCATGAGCCCCGCAATGCGGGGGGCTCATGAGGATCTATGCCTCTTGCAGATGGATTGTACTACAATGCATGCTGGACTGTTTATGGTCAGTGACAGAGTGAAGTCAATGTGATTTTTTTCTAACATAGATCGTTTCCCTGTGTGCTATGAAACATTGATCACATCTTCCACGAGTGAACAGACGAAAATTGGTTTGTTCCCACGTGCAAAACTATGAGCTCCCAACATCTAGCTCATGAGAATCTTCCGCTTTTCAGTTCGCATGGAAAGGTTTCAGCCATTCACCAAAACCCCACACACCAACCCATCTATCAAGTCAATCTATCCTATCCATCCATCCATCCATCCATCCATCCCCTTCTCCTTTCTACATTTTCTTAGATCGTTTCTTCATTCAGATCGTGTTTTTTTTTATGTTTGATTCTAGATTTTAAATTTAACTCCGCCTTCTCTTCTCTCTCCCTCTTGCAAACGAGACGGAAGTAATATACTGCGAAAGTGTCATTTGTCACGTTTTGCATCATTAATTTTCTTGCCTTGACCCGTTCGTTAGAAGTGAAGAAGAAAAAAAAACAAGGCACGATTTGAAAAACAAAATCGTTTCGTATGTCGGGACGCGCATTTGTTGCAATTGTCATTGCTACGGGAGGAAAGGGAATAACGATTGAATGCAAGACGCAAAGATCCACATTAGCCCACGCATCTGCGTGGGCTAATGAGGATTCGTGCTGCTTGGGGGCGTCGTACATATTTGTGCAGTTATCCGCGAGGCACATTTGTTACATTTCTTGTTGCTACCGGAGTATATGAAATAACACTCGAATGCAAGAGACGTGGGCTCATAAGGATCTGTGCGCTGTTTTGTAGCTCTGCGGTTATTCGGCAGTGATCTGCGGTGGTTTAGGAGTCACTCCAAGCAGACGACAGCGAAGGACCAACAATTCTCATTGCTTCCTGAACTGAAGTTGCGTGATTGTCTTGTTCTGTTTGTCTGGACCGAATGTTCGGTATCGTCTGACACAGAATGTGGGTGTATCGGGTCCACTGAACGGTTGTCCACACAGTGTAACCCTTTGGCTGGCGGTAGCGGCTTTTGGTCGAGGTGATTCCCGGAGGAATCACCTCGACGAATAGCGCTATCGACAGCCAAAGAGTTAATTTCGCTGAGCGCCAATCAGAAGCGGGCAGACGATAGTGTGGGAGGGTAAGCCCCTTGATTAGTCTTAAACCCCGAGAAATGACCGAATCAATCCACTGGGTAGATTCACTGGCGTCCAACGTCACAGACCTTGAGCCAGACCACGCCAGCTGCACGTGACGCTGATCCTCGTGAGCCTTCGCAGCAGCGTATACTATGACTAGTGATGTTACGTTCACGCTGAACGACTGCCAACAACAAACGAGAGCGAAGTTAGGGCGGACAAATTGCTTCCACCGTAAGCATAGACAACACTCCAAACATCTCCAAAGGGGATAGATCCTCATGAGCCCCTGGGTTCATGAGGATCTATGCAGCTTGGAGATGCTTGGAGTGTTGTCTATGGTTATGGTACAAGCTGGTTATATCCCGTGAACTTAGTCGCATTCGTTCGTTTTTAAGACTCGACCGGGGTAAACGTAACCTCACCACCATCTCTGACAGATAGAAATCGACTGGTTGAAGGCCAAGTCTATGACGAGGGGCGCTCTTTCTTAAAGCCACCTGCTCCAGGCAATAAGGAGATCATAATTCGCAATGTCTCTTAATACAACACTTAGCAGAAGTGTTGACTACTGAAGTTTGACTGTCGTAAAATCAAAGACTTTTCCCCTCTTCTTCTCCTTTGCACGTCAGGAGAGTTCCGCCGACTGGCAACAGAGGCTGTAGAAAACCCCGGTTTCGCATGTGCCTACTGATATGAATTGTTAACCCACTTAGCCTTGACGCACTACAGCAGGAGATGGGTCGACCATGATAATTCAAGGGTAGTGCCAGATTAGCTTGGCGCCGACAGGCGCCAAGCTAATCTGGCACTACCCTTGAATTATCATGGTTGCACCATCTCCTGCAACAGGTGCAAATTCGTTAGATGACGCCTCCATAAGTTGGGAAATACGTGTGTGGGGTTGAATGAGTTAAAAGAAAGGTGCAAATGTCTCTGTTGTGGCAAGACAACACTGAAAGTCCGTTGTCCCGGCGAATTTTTAGCAATGAAGGCAGATCGGCTGAAAGAGTTCTTGACTTTTTGTGTAAAAGTCAAACCATTTATAAGGGACTAGTATACATTTTCGTAAGCCACCAATTTTTACAGATGATGAAAGATGGTGATATTCGCTACAGGCGTGAAAAAAAAAAAAAAAAAAAAAAAAAAAAAAAACCTCTGTCTCACCAGTTTTCTGCACTGTTACTTCTTGTTGTTTTCTTTTCAACCAGTGACACAAACTGAGATGGACCCAGTTTGGCTTTTACACAAAATGGCAAGGGTCCATGCAGATGGATCTCTTAGGCCAGGAGTCCAGCGAATGAGTTGGCCGTTCGCAGGCCATCGTCGGCCGACGTCGGGCAGATGGCCTTTTGTGCATTGGGATACCACAGACCATGGGTGGTGCAAACTTTCGTAGATATATAGTATAAGCACTAACGGAAGACACTCAAAGCTGGACAAACACGTTGGGTTGTAAATGTAAAAAGAAAAGGGGAGACTGCCAGTGCTAATATTTTAGGAAGATTACAAAGTAAAGTAGGTAAAAGCACTGTCAGGGGAGAGAATTGTGCAGTATCGACCGATGATCATAGATCAAGTTTGATCGAAGCACAAGAAAAAGATACGGAGGAAAGAAGGGTGCGCTGAGTAAGTGACTGGATGTAGTGAATATGGAAGCCCCCCCCCCCCCCCCCGAAGGGGAGCGTATCGCATATTGACTAGATTTCCAGCCCCTTGATGCAAGGACATTTAGATCTAGGTCCCCCAAGGAGGGTCCAGATTGTTTAGCGGTGTGGACAGCTGTTTCGGTCTTGGCGACCTAGTCAGCACACCATTCGGCATACTGGTGGAAGGCAGGAACTTTTGCCTGCCTGCAAAGACAGCCACATTTTACTGTGGTGTCTGCAGGGACATACATTCTCGCGCCCATTAATGTTGTAAAGGTAATTAGAAATAATACAGTTACCAATCTGAGGATTCAAATGAGGTATATACCGCAAGCCATTGGGTAGGCAAGCGTTGGTATATATGCATATATATATGCATGTATACACTACACGTACAACGGGAGATAACTCAACTCTGCACTGACAAACAAACAGAAAGGTGTCAAGGGAACTGTTTGTCTGTCAAGCTTTGAGTGACTTCTCTTAGTACGTACGGAATGACCTACACGTCAAACAGCTGATCTGCTTATTGTCTGTGCAGAGACAAAAATACGCGGCATTTTTTTCCCCTTAGTGTATTGGTCAGTGATTGTGGACCTTAAGACTGAAGCCGTAAGGTCCAAGATCACAGACCAGCAGACATTACGCGATAAGAATCATAGAAGCACATTTTTCATTGACACACTAATGAGATGTTGCAAGAACAATTATTTCCCCGGCGTATGTTTCGCAACATGCTTCCTGTAAGCTTGCATTCCCATTAAACTTCAATTGACGTAGTTACCGGATGTTAACTCTTTGGACCTTTTCATCAAGGTGATTTCTGCAGGAATCACCTCGATGAAAAACGCTACCGATAAAACAAAAAGCAGATTGCCACAGCGAACATGCACCTGCTTCCCCTGAACAAATAGAGTCAGGTTTAATTCTGAACCAGCGCAAAACAGCAAAACCCAGACTAATACAAACAAAGAGTGTTGAATTAAGACAAGCAATCGCTACATGATGTGAACTTTTCACGTCCAGCACTAACAGCTTCAAAGTTGATCGGTAAACACCGCACCCAAAGCCGCGAAATACAGTACATGAAAAGAGTCAGGCAGTCAGCGTCGGTCGTTCTGCAATTGGTATAAGTCCTTCCCTGCCGATAAAAACTGAACACCACCAACTGCAAGAGGTATAGATCCTCATGAGCCCCCGCAGTTGCGGGGGCACATGAGGATCTATGCCTCTTGCTGAAACCACTTTGTATCCAAGTTCTTTTTTGACGGCTGGGGATGTATGATGTCGAATTTATAGTGATTTCAGAAACATGTGGAAGTCGTAGGCTTACGCTGACCTCACAAGTTCCAATTAAAGAGCGAGAGATGAGCGTTGACGGTTCAAGGGTAGTGCCTTATTACCTTGGCGCCTCCGAGGTGCCAAGCTAATCTGGGGCTACCCTTGAACCACCATGGTCAGTTCATCTCCGAAAATGGCATATATTGGGTTGCCCAGTTTACACGGACGACATGAGTACTTAATTGCGGCATAAAATTATGCGATGACTTCTCTGGCGTATTGACATTGGTTTCATGTAATTATTCCTTCAGAATACGTCATTTCAGAATTCAAACTTTTTTTAAAGGAAGAGACGAGAGGGGGGAAAGTTATTTCCCCTACGGTATGCTACAGCTCTCTTTCACTCCTAAGACCAAAAGGCATGTATGCAGGACACAGCTTACAAGTTGTGGGTCATGGATAAAGTGTGATATCTCAAAGATCGTGCCGGATCAGTTTGGCGCCTGGAAGGCGCCAAACTGATCCGGTACGATCCTTGAGATATCACAATCGACCTGCAGCATTGGTATGAAAAAAAGGCACGGGCACTGCATGTGAAAGAGTTTTTTTTTTTATTACCATCTCGTCTCCCCCCAGCTTGCTTAAATCTTTCCTCCCAATGCTTTTACACGTACAATCCGACCAAGAGAAATGCATCAGGGACAAACAGTGTTTCCGATAATTGGGTTAATAGGACACAGACGAGACGGCTAGAGAAGTGCACGTGTTTCCACAGGATTGCAGCAAAAAATAAATTACACAGTTAAAAAAATAACTAATGTTTGTGATTGCAATTTTGACTTCTTCTTGGCTTTGCTTTGGCTTTTGCTTCGCTTTTCTTTTGCTTTGACTTGCAATTTTGACTTTTGCTTTGGCCATGTTTTTGCTTTGTTTGGCTCGGCTTGGCCTCGCCTTGCCTTGCTTTGCCTTGGCTTGGCCTTGGCTAGCCTTGCTTATTTTGCTTTGCCTTGCAATTTAGACTTTTGCTTTGGCTATGTTTTTGATTTGCTTTGCTTTGCTTTTCATTTTGAATTTTGCTTTGGCTATGTTTTAGCTTTGCTTGGCTCGGCTTGGCCTCGCCTTGCCTTGCCTTGCCTTTGCATGACGTTTTTGCTTGCTTTGGTTTGCCTTGCAATTTGACTTTGTTTTTGCTTTGTTTTTGCTTTGCCTGGCTTCGCTACACTTGGCTTAAGCTTTTGGCTTGGCTTGGCGTTTTTGCTTGCTTTGCTTTGCTGTGGTTCTGCATTGCTTTGCTTTGCTTATATTTTGTTGTTGTTGTGTTTTTTTTCCGCTTTGCATTGCCCTGAATGGCTTGGCTTGACATTTTACTCACAGCATTCCGCGGTGAATTGGTTTATAGAGGTAATAGGGATCCACGCCTCTGTTCTCACTTCAGAATTATAATAACCCTTCGGCTGTCGATAGCGGTTTCTGTAGGAATCACCTCGACAAAAACCGCTATCGACAGCCAAAGGGACAACACAAGAAATGCAGATGAAAACAGTAAATGTCAAGGGCAGGCTTGACTGAAACATGTAAAGAAATAGCAAAAACAAACACAAAAAATGCTTTCGAAGAACGAGCACAAAACTGTTCTGTGTTCATTCTTTCAAAGTGCATTTATTTGTTATGTTGGTTATTTATTGTAATCAAGTCCTCGCTTGCTGGCTTGGCCTACCTAGCACAAACTTCCTCTTCTTCTTCTTCTTCTTCTTCTTCTTCTTTTTCTTCTTCGTCTTCTTCTTCTTCTTCTTCAGCGTTCCCGAGTTTCTGCCTCAGACGTCAAGATTAATATCCACCTGAGGCATAATCCATGAGGGTTGCGTGTGTGCTCGTTTCCCTGACGGGTTTCCACACTATACCAGATGGCATAGTCAGCGACACTCCGACTTCGTTGGTCTGGTTGGTTCACGTTCTGTCGAGGTTTGCTCCCCTAGCCTTTGCCTCTCCCGAGGCACCCACAAGGCAGTGGGGCTATTTGCCCATAGTTGGGAGTCAGGTTCACGGGCATCAGGGCCTATCCACACACCGGTGGGCCTGCATGCCACGTGTCTGGGGGCCAGACCTCCTCCGAGTCCCCTGTAGTTCAGCCTGAGTCCATGAGGTGCTCAGTTACCGTGTGTCGCCGAGAGAAGGCACTGCATGAGGCTTGTTGTTGGAGAGGCTATGTACTGGCAGAGAGAGAGACTGACGCATTCTGTCCTCCTTTTCGCAATACTGCTAGCCAGCGGTGGAAGCTGAGAGCGAGAAGTGACAAGCACTACCCTGCTCAAACTCCTTCACTGGCTTACCATCCCCCAACGCATCCAATACAAGATTCTGTCTCTCTGCTACAAATCCCTGAACAACTGCGCTCCTGCCTATCTCTCAAACTTACTTCACACTTACACTCCTCCCCGCTCCCTCCGCTCCGCCTCCGACCCTCTCCGCCTCCTCATCCCCCGCACCAAACTCAGCACTTTCGTCCCCCGCTCCTTCTTAGTATACGTTCCATCCACCTGGAACACTCTCCCACTCTCTCTCTCCGTCAGAAACAGTCTCTCTCCTCCTTCCAGTCCGCCCTCAAAACTCACCTATTTCAACAGTTCTAGGACTATATCACCACACTCCCCACCCCAAGCTGACTGTCGTAATGTATTTCACTATTTGTGGTACGTGAGTCGTTGTCTAAAGCGTGCGCATGCGTGCGCGAGTTGTGAGTGCGCGCTTAGAGTTATAATTATTATAAGATAAGCGCATTATAAATACCGTAATTATTATTATTATTATTTACTACCACTGCGCTACCACACTAGACGCATCACAACAACCATTTTGACATACCCTCAGATTCTAAATTGGGCTTCATCGTTACCTTCATTGTGATTTTACTATTGAATTTTTCTTAACAGCTTCATAACACTCCCATACGTAGAAAATCTCCGTCATCCGGATTTTGTAAGAAAACATCTTAGTATGAACTATTTTGAACACCTTTTAGTCGTGAAATGCATCGCACAACGATAACAAAACGCCGGACAATTCAAAGAAAAAGGAGAGAATGATAGAAAAGGAAAAATAGTAAAGTGTGATTGCCTCCCTTGCCACCGCTCTTCAGCACGGGGTTTCACAAACAGTGCCATAAATCCTAGGGCACATGAGATTTGGCTACAGATTATCATATTAATGTCTCACGCTTCACCCAAACTAAAACGCCCGATTTGAGGAAAATGTGAAGCTGGCTGTCAGCCAGCAAGAGGCATACATTCTCATGAGCCCTTAAGATAGCAGGGGCTCATGAGAATCTATGCCTTTTGCAGACAGACGGGACTAGCCTGATGGAGCTTGCCACAGGCAACGGTTGAAGAGAGACACATCAATGAGACGCATGCCGCCTTTCGTAAAAAGGAACTGAAGAAGACTGGAGATAGCCAAGATTTAAAAAAAAAAAAAATGCGCCGGTGCCAGTGTGAGCATGAAAGAGCCAAAGAAACCAATGTGAGCTGTAGAAAAAAATTGTCGCAAAGTCATAGGCGGATCCGTTACTTCTCGAGGGGGACCGGGAGGGGGATGAAACATTGTGTGAGAGACTTTGTATCCAAGACCTGCGCCCCCAAAGACATCGTGCTCACTCCAAAAATATTTTTATGAAAATAAAAACCCCAAACTAGGTAGGTCGGTTGGTGCTGCGCTGTGGCGTCTCGGGAAAATAAAGTTTAAATTTTTTTTTAAAAAATCTTTCCATCTCTTAAAATACAAAAACATGGAAAGAAAAAGTTATGCGTAGACAGAGAAAGCACAAAAAACAGAGTTCACTACCTTGAAACGGCTTTGGCTACACTTGGGGTGGGGTGGCGGGGGGGGGGGGGGTGACAGAGAAAAATTACATTAGCTAATTCCCAATGCGCAAAGGGCCGTCGGCCCGATGGCCTTTGCGCTGGGTTAGTCCCCACACCTCGAATCTTGTGTGATCTTTCACTTCCGAAAGAGTGAGGAAAACACTGATTCTGGTAGACCGACGGCATATACTGCCGCTGGACGCAGGCTGTCATTCTGACATCTCTGTTATGTTAATTCAAGGCCAGCTGTCAAAGAAACATTTGATTCAAAGTGGTGTCAGCAAAAGGCAACTGCGGGGGCTCTTGCAGTTGGACCGCGTTTTTCTTGGTCTCAGCAGTGAAGGGATTAAGGCCAGTGAAGCTGATGACCTGCCAGTATGGTGTTGGATGACTTCCCTTTATATTATTTCCGTTACTCTTTTCTTCATTTTTTGTTTGTTTGTTTCTTTTTTTCTTTCTTTTGGATTTTTTTTTCTTTTTTTTTTTTTTACTTTTTTTTTTTTTTTTTTTTTTTTTTTTGGGGGGGGGGGGGAGTGGTTAGGGTTGGGGGTGGGGGTGTGTTGGTGGTGTTTGTGTTTGGTGGATGGGCGTGATAGCTGCCCAAGCCATTTCCCCGATCCGCCCCTGTAAAGTACAAAGTGAAAGCCATTCAACCCCCTAGGATGTAAAACCTTATTATTGAGAAGTGTAAAAACAATAAAAAATAAAAAAATAAATATTAAAAAAAACATGCGAATGATGACGAAATCTGATAAATTAGGGTATTTGCTGAGAGACAACCTTTCGAAAGAACAGAAGACGTGCCTCTTGCTAGGCCTTCAATTTGACTCTGCGTCCCTCACGCTGAGGGGAATCTCATTGTAATGAGAGTTTACTCAGAGGCTACATATTTCCACTCCGAATGTTCGGCCTCCGGTGTTACAAGGTGGGAGGGGCGGTAATTGAGTGAAAACCGCTCTCTCCAGATCTGATTTGGATGTTTGGAGATTGGCGCAAGCTGACACCAGCTGAGCGTAAAAAAGGGACGCAGGCTCTTTTGGTGACATGCCTGGTACGCGCCCGGCAAGAAACAGGTCCTATTGAGCTGTCTTCTTTTTCGCTGCTGGTCTTTTTCTTCCGCTCGATTTTCTGAAATAAATGTTTCCTTTTTTGTGTCTTTTTTTTTTTTTTTTTTTGTCTTTTTGCTTTTTTCTTGTGCTCGTTTTAACCGTGAGGCAGTCTTCGTCGCTTGCACGGTATCCAATAAATGGTGGACGGACGGACGGACGGACGGACGGATGGATGGATGGATGGATGGATGGATGGATGGATGGATGGATGGATGGATCCATCAATTCATACATTAACCGACGGCCCGCCCGCCAGATTGTCCATTCAATCGATCTATCGATCAAAAAATCAATCAATCTGTTCGTCGGTCGGTCGGTTATTCCGTCAGTCCGTCCGCTTGTCCATCCATGCATCCGTCCATCACTTGTTTCTCCTGTCCCCGCTGGTGACATACAACAGCTTACTGAAGTAGAGCACTCCGCCACTCCAGGCTTCTTAAGTTCAGAATGTGTGTACTACACGAAAATAAGGCTCCATGGCTATTTTTTCATTTCCGTTTTAATAGCTTACTCAAATTGAAAAAGCGGCCCCAGCAGGCTCCTAAATGTTCGCCTTCGTGTTCGCGGCATTGGCTTTCTACACAAGTCAAAAGTTCAGAAAGAAAAGTTCAGAAAGCGTGTACACAAAAATACGATGCATGCCCACCATTCTCTTTGGTTGTCCATTTTCGTTTTCTGTCGTTAATTTTGATTTGATGTCAATAAAGGTGTCGCATGCACACCACTTCTGTTTTCCGCTTTGATTCTACAGAGGATGCTGTTTGTGTGGGGGTGGGGGGTGGGGGGTGGGGTGGGGGGGGGGGGGGTTGTCAGCCCGTACTGCCGTACTCTAGAGAGCGGGGGCGCATGAGGATCTATGTCTCTTGCAGTAGTGGGTTGCTCGTTGTACTCCAGCGGTGAAGGTGTTAAAGAAACAGCAGCCAGAGCAGAAGAGGAAAACGGGGAAAATTGCATTGCGCATCAGGTATGGAGGGTCTGAGACTTGTTTCTAGGGCTTTGCGGAATTCCAACAATCAAATATTCTTCGAAAGTCAAGAAAGGTGACTCCAACCTCCAGACCGCGGCCGGCGCATCCGTCGGAATGAAAACGTGATACTGTGAACAGAGTTTCAACAACGCTGGCATTTGTGTGTGGTGCACCGCTCTGGGAAGATGTGCAGACTCCCATGAGGACCCTGCGGTCAAGGAAAGCGCACAAACATGGACCTTTTCAAAGCGCGCTTCCGGCGAAAGGAAAACGTTACCGTGTTTCAAGAACGCCTGCATGTTTTCTTTCCTAATCTTCCAATCCAATGTCCAGATCCCTACCAGAGGCAGACGTGGATTCTCATGAGCCCCTGCGGTCAACAACAACATAAAAAATGCGTGCAAACTGACATGGCTCCCGGCGAATTGAAGACGTTAACTTGCGTCTGGTTTCAAAATTTCTTTCATGTGCTGTTCCAATGTGCCGATTCCTTACAACAAGAGGTATAGATTCTCATGAGCCCCTACGGCTGAAACCGTAACGGCTCATGAGAATCTAGGCCTCTTGCAGATTGAAAGGGAGTGCGCCAGAGACTGCACCTTAAAGCTTTATCTCCAAATTAGGCCCTTAAGTTCACCAAAGTTACACCGATGAAGTGGGGGCCGAGGTTGTGAATAATTTAGCGCATCAAATCTTTTAAAGTGCAAAATCTCCTCTTCTCATTGGGGTTTTAAAAGTGCGTTTCACTGGGATATTCCACGTTATGGCTCTTTTTCTAACACAGTAAAACGTCTCGCTTTTTTTCTAAGGTGCCCCAGCTGGGCTTTTCCGTCTCATTGCAACGTGATCAGTGCCTTCATCCTCATGTGCGAAACATTGTTTCCTCTGTCTGCTCAAGACTAGCTCTATTTACATCTGGGTTTTTATCTAGAAGAATTATACATCCTCATGACGATCAGCAACATTTACATCTGTGGTCAACATACTTCCTGTACCCCTATCAGCCTCTCTTCGTCGAGGATCAGAGCCAATTTCGTCTGTGTTTTTCCTCATGCGGTAGGATGTGGCAGTGAATGTCTTCATAGGGCTGCCAAAAGGTCTCCCGTAGCGAACATAACCGTGTACTTTATCCCCATTGATGGGTATTAGGTAGGACGAGAGAAGTTTCCAGAAAACAATCACAGCTTGAAACTCTATGGGCATCTCCTCCTTGAACAGTGCATGTAAATCTGATCCGGCAAACGGCATAGGTCCTCATGAGCCCCCAACACTCCCTGTGTTTATGAGGATCTATGCCACTTGGTCGACTGAGAATTGTCAAGTTCTAGCAACAGAGGATCATGGCTAGAGCGATTCCTCAGCTGTATCATTTTCAGGACATCACACTTAACCATTATCATTATTATTAACTGCAGACCGAAGTGACTCAGTACTGCTAAAACTTAATAATAATAATGCATAGCATTTATATGGCGCATTTCTCATATTTATAATATAACTCAATGCGCAGAATGTAGCCGCGAACTGAACCCGCCAACAAGCACGCTCACGTGAATCACACGCATTCACTCACACACTGTAGGTAAACACAGAAGATTCACGTGGTGCTAAGGGCAAGCTTTGAGGCGGTTGAGAAAGTCTCAACCGCCTCAAAACTTTCGCCGAGGAACTGCTGGCAGAAGAACAGGCTGGCTTCAGAGTTGGAAGAAGCACTGTAGAGCAGATTTTCAACTGCCGCGTTCTGATCGAGAAACATCTGCAGCATCAGCGCGAACTCTACCACAACTTCATTGATTTCAGGAAAGCATTTGATCGCGTCTGGCACGACGGACTCTGGCAAGTCATGAGATCGTTCAACATAGAGGAGGGACTGATCCAAATGATAGAAGCGCTTTACAAGAACGCCTGCAGCGCGGTTCTACTTAACAATCAGTCAGGCGAGTTCTTCAGGACGACGATCGGTGTCCGTCAAGGATGCCTGCTCTCTCCTGTCCTTTTCAACATATTCCTGGAGAAGATCATGCAGGAAACCCTCCACGACCACCATACTTCAATCTCTATTGGTGGCAGATCCCTGTGCAATCTTCGATTCGCAGACGATATTGACCTCATGGCAGGCAGCAATAGTGAGCTCCAAAACCTGACAGACAAACTTTCAAGTAGCGCAGGGTCTTATGGCATGGAGATCAGTACGGATAAAAGCAAAGTGATGATCAACACCACAAGCGACAGCAGCAGCAACATTCACATGAACGGCCAGAAGCTAGAAGAGGTCAATAGCTTCAAGTACTTGGGAGCCACCCTGTCCAAAGACGGTAGTTGCGTAGCAGAGATCCGTATCAGGATAGGTACAGCAACATCCGCAATGGCCAGGCTGGACAGGATATGGCGAAGTAACTCCATCAGCTTCACCATCAAGTACAGGCTTTACAAGTCCCTCGTAGTGTCTATTCTACTCTACGGCTGTGAGACTTGGACACTGCTTGCAGACTCAGAAAAGAAAATCCAGGCCTTTGAGAACAAGTGCCTGAGGAAGTTGCTCCGCATCTCGTACCGCGAGCACAAAACCAACGAATATGTACGGAGCATCGTCACCTCCCTGGTGGGCCCACATGAACCTCTTCTGGCAACCGTGAAACGGCGCAAGCTTGCTTGGTTTGGCCACGTGACCCGACACAACACCTTGTCCAAGACTATCCTCCAAGGCACTCTCGAAGGAAGTCGTCGGCGAGGTCGTCAGAGAAAGAGTTGGGTCGCAAACATAAAAGAATGGACCGAACTCGAGATGCCAGACTTGCTTGCCACCGCCCAAAATAGAACTCAGTGGAGAGCACTGTCTGTTGCTGCTGCCTTTCAGTCCCCCCAACGCCCAGTTCGGGCAAGGGACTGATGATGATGATGATGATGAAGGGCAAGCTCAAGCGAGCTACTGACGGTATTTGGAAATCGTTTTGTATTTGAAATTTTATTAAGTTGGCTGAAACTGATACCAAAGTGGAGGGGGAGGAAGAGCCGGAGTACCCGGAGAAAGAACCCCCGACGGTCCGCCCGAATTAACGGTGACACTTACTAGAGGAGAAAAATCCGACGCCGGAACCCGGAATCGAACCTCGCACCTTTAGCATTGGTGGCAGGCGCCTTAACCACTGCGCCACGGAACTTGTCACAGCTAGCGAAAAAATGCTTGTCCTGGAACTATCATTGACAAGCCTTTTTTCGCTACCTGTGACAAGCCTGATTAGCTTGGTGACACATCAAGCTAATGGATATTGTGCCAAGCCAATGAGGCACTGACCTTGAACTATCGTGTTTTCACCATCAACCCAATCAGTTGGCAGTTACAATGAACCCTTTCACTGCCGAGAAAAAGTGAACACGATCCAACTGCAAGAGACAGAGATCCTCATGAGCCCCCACGACTGCGGGGGCTTATGAGGACCTATGACTATGTCTCTTGCTGAGACCATTTGGCATCCATGTTTCTTTTTGGTCGTTGAATGAACAACGATTTCAGAAACAAAAATGTAAGTACAGTGGCAGGGAAGGCGTTTATCCATTCAGCCCTGACGCACTACAGCGGGAGATGAGTCGACCATGATAATTCAAGGGTAGCGTCAGTTTAGCTTGGCGCCTGACGGCGCCAAGCTAATCTGGCATTACCTTTGAATTATCATGGTCGATCCATCTCCGGCAACAGGTGCATAGTCGTTAGATGACGCCTCCAAAATTTGGGAAATACGTGCGCCGGGCTGAATGAGTTAAAAGACTGGAACTTTGTTCGTCGTTGCGCGAAAATGGTCTTATTTTCCACCACGGGGGTTAATTAAACTGTAGGTTGAGTGGGAAATCGGAGTTTGCGTGTGTGCGCGCGTGCGCCCGCGCGTGTGTGTGTGTGCGTGCGTGCGTGCATGCGTGTGTGTGTTTGTGTGTGTGTGTGTGTGTGTGTGTGTGTTTGTGTGTGAGAGAGAGAGAGAGAGAGAGAGAGAGAGAGAGAGAGAGAGAGAGAGAGAGAGAGAGAGAGAGAGAGACAGTAGATTGTTTTTAATATGAAAGTAAATGATTCATTACTCATTCAGCCCGACGCACGTATTTCCCACTAATAAATAAAGTCATTTTATTCTATTAGAAACGTGCATTGTGACATCAGCCTCAGACAACAAAATTTCTACCAACATTTTATAAACTTTTTTCCCTTGACATGTAATGGACACTAAATTAACGAAAGATATTTTTGACATCTCCAGTCGAAGTATACGAGTCACGATCTGTCTGTTTTACTATCCGCAGGATAAACCGTAATTTGACCATAATGTCTCCCGGAGATTTAGAGCATTTAGGCTCAAGTTCCTAAAGTTCTGAGTTGTCCACTGAAGTCTGCATGACTGTTCAGGAGACAGACTGACCGTGATAGTTGAAGGGTGTTGTCAGAATAGCTTGGCGCCTAGGGGCACCAAGCTATTCTGAGACCATCCTTTAATTATTATGGTCGATTTAAATATAATTATTGTGGTGCCGGGGCTGATTGGGTTAATTCACATCTGCATATCAAAGCCATGTCAGGTAACCCCTTAAACGTCCTCCTGAGATATATACATGTCTCAATCTCCACTAGCAGGAGGCACGAATTCTCATATTTAACCTTTTGGAGACTGGGTAATTTATAATAATAATAATAATAATAATAATAATAATAATAATAATAATAATAATAATACCGATTATTATATAGGCGCTTTTTCCCAATTCGGCAAATGGGCTCAAAGCGCCGCGAACTGAACCCAACACGCACGCTCATGTGACACACACGCATTCACTCTGAAGACAAACACAGTACAAGACAGACAGGACATTCACGTGGTGCGAAGGGTCAGCTCAGCTACTGAGGTTTCGGAAATTTTGATCGCTTGTATTTGAAATTTATAAAGTGGCCTGAAACCGGTACCAAAGTGGTAATGCTTTTGGTCGAGGTGATTCCTGCTTCAACAAACAAACAAAAAAGCGCTACCGAATGGATTAACCAGTTATAGTGCTGGATTTTATAACGTTTTGATAGAATATTTTTTTCAAATGATCTTATTTCATTGTAAAGACACGGACGGACATTATCGAATTGACAATAATTTTTGGCATCGACATCTCAGAAATAAATTAATTCTATGGTATTAAATACATGTAAAATAAAAACGATTATTATCAATATCTTGCTTCAAATTACATGTCAGTATGCATACTAATAGTGAGCTAAGTAAATTCTGTATATAACGTCATGTAATTGTCAATACAACGGATAATGGAAGGCCCTATTCATACCTTCCATTGAATAATGAGGCTGAGTTGATACATCTATGCTGGGTCTACATTACCAAGGGCAAGTGTACCAAGAGTCTTTACACCTTATCCATTTGTGCCGAGGTGTGCTTTAACTCATTCAGCCCCGACACACCACAGCAAGACATGGATCGAGCATGACAGTTCAAGGGTGGTGCCAGAATAGCTTGGCGCCCATAGGCGCCAAGCTATTCTGGCACCAACCTTGAACTATCATGCTCGGTCTGTCTCTAGAATTGTAAATACGGTCCTTCAGAGGACAACTGCAAAATTTGGGCATTTCGGTCCTGGGGTAGAATGAGTTAAGGAATCGTGCAGAAAAAAATCAGATCGAAAAGGTGACTGACAAGCGTGTAAAATACAGAGAAGCCCGAAGCACAAGGCAAAGTCACGTCACATTTTCTCAGAGGAAGTATTTGTAAAGCTTGAATGTCAAGATTCAAGACAATAATTTGTTTCTTCCACATGACCACATGACGTACCATTGCAAAGGTGAGGATCAAGAAAAACGGCAAACGGGTGGTCGAGGGAAACTGGAGGTATAAACGATGAGTTTGCCAATCACACAGAAATATAGTGTCAGCCATTGTGTATTCACGCAGTGATCAGAGTGGAATGATAGCAACAACTGATAGACAGAACAGCTGACTATCGAGCTGCAGTCTCCTATATATGTTGTTGCAGCCTAATTTGGTCCATAGCCATAGCAGGCCACGCCGGGTCATCGTAACGCTAAAGCATGGCCGAGCCAAAACCCTGGGTACATTTACACCCAGGATATGGCCAGGTACACCAGATCAGCAATAATAAGGGCCATCCTGTTTAAAGCTGAACAAAAACGTAATTTCGCCATGCCGTTCCTCGTTACGCATATCTGAAGGCTATTTGTATGTATACATGTTTGAATTTTCTCTAGGGATATAGTGGCATAATAAAAGAGAATTTGCCCGTCAAAATGGTACCACAAGCGCTGTTTGTAGGTCATTGTCTCTAAGACTTTGTAAACACGTACTAACCTTTACCACCAATAAGCACTTACTATTCTCAGAGGATCCTGCGCTAATCTGAAACTGCAAGAGACATAGATTCTCATGAGCCCCTGTGACTGCAGGGGCTCATGAAAATCTATGCCGCTTGCAGAGAGACTTTACTGATTGACTTTACCAGAAAGATGACAGCAAAATTCATTTAGCGCAGAATGGACTTTCCATTTGGCCACCGTGTCCGCCTAGTTAAAAACACATTTATTCTCTAATTATATTTAGACTTTCTGTGATGTCAAAACCTGAGATCAAAAGCCCATCTCTTGTAATGGAGAGAGTGTGGGCGCATTTTATAGCTGCTTCATAAAATACTTGTGGCGAAATTGAATGTCTCGGTGCGGGTAAATCTACTCAAGGGGAAAAAAAATACATTTCTGTACCTAACGACATTTTGACACTGAAAATTTGTTCTTTGCAAAAAGTTTTCAGAACTTTTCTGTAGAATGTAAAACTTGCACATCGCAGTAAATTTCTTTAAACGAAGTACAGGTTGAAATTATTAATTTAAATTTAGATTATATTTTTGGCATTTCAAGACTAATTTTAAATATTTTTATTTCACGAGTTTAAATTTGAGAAAATGTAAAAGTCTTAATTGGATTTGTGTATAGAAACACGTCTGCATCGTTTGAGTGGTACGACGACTTTTTAACAATGGTGAACAAAGTAAATAAATGCAGCTCCGATATATTATTACTTGGAGACTTTGACATTAATATGTTTACTTAGCACCCCGCTTGGGATTCCACAATCACTATGTTAGGTCTCAAGCAGCTTATCACATCCGCCACCAGAGTTACAGAGTCGTCTGCCACTCTCATTGATCATGTTTTTACTAACAAATCAAGGGTCCTCAGTTCCCGCGTCCTTCAAGTGGCGATCAGTGACCGCTATCCTGTATGCCTTAACTGGGCCCTGAAGGTGGACAAACAAAACCGCAAACACTAGCATACTACCATTTATCATAGGTCTTTTAAACATTTCACTAGGGAAGTATTCCTAACCGACCTAAGTAAAACTTCGTTCGATGCGGTTTATAACCATATTAACGCTGAAGATGCGTTGGCAGGATGGTACAGTTTGTTCCTCGTGTACTTGACAAACATACACCGTTACGTGAAAGAGAGTGAAGCACGCACAGTTACCTCAGTGGTTAAGTAGGGAAATTGAAGAGGCCATGACTCTTCGAGATGAACTGAGACGTAGTAACAAGGATTTTGCTGCTTATCGAAAGCAACGCAATCGTATTAAATACTTAGTCCTGGAGGCCCAGAAGAAGCACTTTCAGCGTTGAATGGACAATAAAACAGATTACTGTGTCTGTGTGGCCTGCCCTCAATGCCTTCACTAAATCACGGCATACGGCACCATGCACTTCAATATCAGCAGATACTTTTAACAAACATGTCTTGTCTGCCGCCGATTTATTGTTAGATACCAGTACTGCTGAACTAGACACACCATCCGTCTCGGAGAAACTTAAGGAAAAGCTAAAACCAAATGTTTCTTTCTATATTCCGTTTATGACTGTGTTCTAAAAATGGCTGCCCCATACGTTGTCGAGCCTCTGACATTTATTCAGTTATTTATCTCATCCTTCAACACGGTACTTTTCCGACCTGGTGGAAAATAGCAAAAGTTATTCCCTTGCCTAAAAGTAAGGACCTCACAGATCCTAACAAATTTAGACCTATCTCCCTTTTGTCAGCCCTGTCAAAACCAATGGAAAAACATGTTCACAGACACATGAGCAATTTTCTAGAGAAGCACAACTTAATTCACCCCCTGCGGTAAGGATTTAGACCCTGCCACTCTTTACACACGGCGCTGTCTCACCTAACAAATACTTGGCTTACGTCTATTAACAAGGCTCAGATGACAGGTGCTGTATTTTTAGATTTTTCAAAAGCATTTGATCTAATCAATCATGAACTTTTGCTGCAGAAGCTAGCGACGTATCATATAAACACAAATTTCTTAGCTTTCTTTCAATCCTACTTGCACAATAGGTGTCAGTATGTGTTTGTTAACAGTAGACGTTCTATGGAAATTGTCATAAAGCATGGAGTCCCTCAAGGTTCTATTTTAGGTCCCCTTTTATTTACTATTATATTAACGACCTACCACTACATATTTCACAACCAAATATAAGGTGCAGCATGTTTGCTGACGACGCTACCCTAGACGTTTCATCAGCCGACATCTCCGAAAATTAATTCCTCACTTCAACGCAGTGTTAACGAGGTTTCTAGATGGTGCCATGAAAATTATATGATACCTAACCCATCAAAACAGAGTGCATGTTAATCACTACTCGCCAGAAGCATCAGTAGCACCCGCCTTCTCTCAGCCTTTCACTCGGCTCAGAGCCGATTAGGCAAGTCATAGAGCACAGGTTGTTGGGCGTTACTATCGACGATCAGCTCACTTGGCACGTTCATGTCAATAGTATATGTCGGACCCTGTCCAGAAATTTATTCCTCCTCTCTAAACTTACTCATTTTACAGATACGCCTACAAGAAAAATCTTCTATAACGCTCACATCCAATCACATATAGATTATGCATCTATGGGATGGGTGTAGTTATGCGTGCTTCAAAAGGTTTAATGCTCTCCACCGGCGGGCAGCTAAGTTAATCCTCTCTAATAGTAAAGACAGCACTGACGACCGACTCAAAGCCCTTGGCATGCTGCCTGATGAATCTTGCTTACTGTCCCTATAGACTATTCCTAGTATCATGCATGCTGCCTTTACGTAAGCTACTTATATACAATAAGGGTGTGTTGATGTTTAAAATCAGCCTGAGTCTCCAAAACTCCTCGCTACTTAACGGATCTCTTTAGTCCCGCTAGCACACCGTACAAGACAACGAGGAACAATCTGTAGGTACCTAGGCCACGCCTCGACATATTTAAAACGAGCCATTCTTACTCGGGAGCCATATTGTGGAACTCATTACCAGCAGATATTGCTGCCGCCTCATCCCTGTCTACATTCAGGACCCGTCTAGCACAGCACCTAAATAAGCTATGAGCACCTAACTTCATGTTTTTACGGTCACAATCTCTCAGTAATCTCTCGCCCTGGCTATAAGCCCACTGTACCATTGCCTGTTTTTTTTTTTCTCAAAATCTGGACTCTTGATTTGCATGTACTGTAAGAACAGCGGTGTCAGTTTGTGCATGCGCCCGCGAGCGCATGAGTGTGTGCGTGTGTGCGTGAGCGCATATTATGGGTTCAATAAGCGCATATTATGGGTTCAATAAGTGGATGTGTAAGCTGATATTTTGTTTCTTTTGTTTCTTTTTTCTCTCTTATCATTTTTGTTTGTTTGTTTTTGTTTGTTTGTTTGTTTGTTTGTTTCTAGTACTTTTGATTTGATACGTATGTACATTTATATGAATATGTAACTGTAGTCTTATATCCTGTTCATATGTGTATCTTTCTATACTGTTAGGCCATTGACCTGTGGGTGCACGTGAGAGAATTAGGTGTTTGTGTGTGTGTGTGTGTGTGTGTGTGTGTGTGTGTGTGTGTGTGTGCGTGCGTGCGTGTGTGTGTGTGTGTGTGTGTGTGTGTGTGTGTGTGTGTGTGTGTGTGTGTGTGTGTGTGTGCAGCAAGGATAAGATTGAAAAAAGGCCTGTGACCTAATTTTTTATCCTTGTGAAATAAAGTTTGATTTTATTACATCTCTCTCTCTCTATCTCTCTCTCTCTCTCTCTCTCTCTCTCTCTCTCTCTCTCTCTCTCTCTCTCTCTCTCTCTCTCTCTCTCTCTCAGCGCTCTCTCTCTCTCTCTCTTAGAGGAGAGAGAGTGTGTGTGTGTGCGTGTGTCTGTGTGTGTGTGTCTGTGTGTGTGATGGTGTGTGTGTCTGTGTGTGTTTGTGTGCATACGTGCGCGCTTATGTGTGTCTAGTTACGTGTTACACCATTGTTTTGTCGGAAATTTGAAAATTGGTTTTGTAACCAAATACTTCTGCCGTTGTAAAAAAGTTCATTGTCATTCTCTCTCTCTCTCTCTCTCTCTCTCTCTCTCTCTCTCTCTCTCTCTCTCTCTCTCCTCTCTCTCTCTCTCTCTCTCTCTCTCTCTCTCTCTCTCTCTCTCTCTCTCTCTCTCTCTCTCTCTCTCTCTCTCTCTCTCTCTCTCTCTCTCTCTCTCTCTCGTCACCGGTGCGCCTGATTTTATTCTTATATAGGCTGTCAGCGTTATGATTAATTTCGCTCATTAACTAAACACTGACGCCCTTCAGTGAATAATAGCGGTCGAAAATCTTTCACGGTATCAACTTAGAGTGACGCAGGAGTATTTCAATTCACCTTTCTTTATTTTCAGCGCCAACCAAGTGTGGTGAATCAGCTGTGATTGCTCAAGGGTAGTGCTTGATGAACTTGGCGCCTTAGAGGCGCCAAGCTAATCAAGCACTGCACTCGAGCTCATATGCAGCGTTGAGCTAGTCGGTTTATCTAATATAATTCATATATTGTAAGAGTTTTTGGCCCGCCTTCGAACTCTGAAGAAAATGCGTAACAGCGGTCTTATTATCTTGACGTTTCTGAGGCTCCAAGCTAATATCAATACTGTAACATTGAACACGAGTTAACCCTTTGGCTGTCGGAATCATCGCGACAAAAAAAAAAAGCGCTACCGACAGTCAATACGTTTAAGCAGCGCCATGCTAATCAGTTTCTCTTATCTACATCTCGCGAGATTTTCTGGCCCTTAAAAATGGAGAAATACATACATATGCTGCCTTTTAAATGAACCCCTTAGAGAATACTTTAAAGTGGCATGTATTAATAATTGACTTTCCGAGTTCGATCGTCAGGTCGGGATGAATAACTTAAATTAAAACACCACCGCCAGATTTAACTAGGGAGTCCTCAGCGTCAGGCTGATTTATTTACGTTTTATCAGATTCTCCTACTTCGCTTGGACTCCGCAGAAGATAAATTTTTGATATCGTTGAAAGTGGTTCGTATTAACTTTTAGCGTTCGGTCACGGTGGTCTGCATAAATAATTCAGGTGGATACACCACCGACTGGTTCAGGAGAGTCAGCCAGTGCTGAAACATGGAGTGCTGTCATCTGAATTTAAAACTATAGAAGGGATACATAACCTACAGTGCGTGAGCTTTTCTGTTGTATCTGTGCCAGTAGATTTTTTTCTAATGTCTGTGTTAACATAAAACTGTAAAGGATGCAGTGCTTAACTATAGACTGTTAGTATCTGAGTTGGTTTTAACCCTTTGCGGGCTGTCGGTAGCGCTTTTTGTCGAAGTGATTCCTGCAGGAATCACCTCGACAAAAAAAAGCGCTACCGACAGCCAAAGGGTTATTTAAATCATATGCGGGAATGCAGCATTGACCGTAAAACTAATTAACAGGCAAACCTCCGCAGACCCGAACTTTGTGTTGGGGCAACAGACAGCTGATGCAACACTGGACGTTGACCGGAATTTCTCTCCTTTTTCCTGCGGTGCTCGGTGGGCGTAATGGTGTTTTGGTTTGCGTTGATGTGCTAAAACACTCCCAGAGTCATCCACTGAGTAGGGCGGGATCAGTGATGGCATACAGTGTGTTGCTGCTTTTAAAGACCTCCGACGTATACCTGGTCACACTCCTCGGGAGGACTAGCTACACGCCGGGTAAGCAGTGTCCTCGGGCCTACGTCAGCCGCGCGACTGTGCGCCTTGACGTCGGCGTCGAGACCATTTGCTCAATTGAAATTTCGTGTCCCGCTGTACTTTTGGGTACTGCGAATTCAAGTATTTGTCATTGTATTTCAAATCGTCTGCTACAATTGCTGTTGTGACGTAAAAGAACTTCGTGGTTGTCATAAAGGGAAGTGTTGAATTCGCCCGGGCAATGGTTAGCAGTTACTACCAGTCGTCTTCTCAACGCTCTGCGGCTCCTCTTCAAAACACAGCTGTAAATTGAGTCAGCAAAAGGTTTTGGGGCTGAACTGAAAGGTTGGGCAGTGGAAATTACATTTTTGGTCCGGGGCCAACCTTACTGTTCTGTGGCGCGTTCAGCACCAAAATTCTAAAGTAAAACTGTATTCATGTTTGCTTCCTTATTCATATTTAATATTAGACAATAATTAGCGTTCACATAGTAGTTCGAATTGGTAAGGAGTTATAATAAACTCAGTCCACAATTAAGTGGACTAGATCGCCAGTTTAGCGTTGAGTGTCGCACTTGCATGTTAGTTCAGTATCAGCAGTCATTTCTGTCTGTCTGTCCATCCGGTAAATCGATTAGCTGGGTTGCGGAGCCAACAACATAATATTAACTCATTCAGCCCGACGGCCGTATTTCCCAAATTTTGGAGGCGTCATCTAATTACTATGCACCAGTTGCAGGAGATGGAGCGACCATGATAATTCAAGGGTAGTGCCAGATTAGCTTGGGGCCGACAGGCGACAAGCTAATCTGGCACTACCGCCCCTTGAATTATCATGGTGGACCCATCTCCTGCTATTGTGCGTCAGGGTTAAATGAGTTAAATACAAGCACACAACCACACACAGGTATTCATCAATTTGAATCCCTGTTCGCTGCGGAGGCACACGATGATCTATGCCAGACGCAACTGGAGAGAGTCCAATGCTGGAGTTTATTTTTATTGACATTTCAACAGTTTATTTCATGTCTATTACTATTAAGTAATAGACGTATGAATATTTAGAAAGGATGACGTGAAACACATAGCAAAGTTGAGGATATCTATAGCTTAGGATATATTGTGTGTTTAGGAACGAAGAAGGTAAAGAGAATTGTCATTTGTCATGTACACATATTTATAACAGACACTTCGGAAAACGATATGCGGCTGAATGGAGTAACAAAGAATGCTTCATCAATAATTCTGTTTGAAATCGCCTTCGCAAAAGATTGATTGAATCAATTACATCTCTTGAGTCTGTTTATCACATAACTTACTTACTACTGCCAGGTCGATTCGTCAGTGCAGCCATGTACAATGCTTTAAAAAAATCCCAACGGAGAAAGAAACACGCTTAAAAAAGACAATTCCTACGCGTTCTTTTTCCCCGTTGAAATTTTATTTGCATTTTACACTACGCTGTCACGTTCAGTTTTGGTATGGATTTTACGAAACACTGCTGCCTTGTGGGAAAAACAACAGTTGACTCACTATTATCTAACTATAACTAATGTGGAACTTCGGTAGCTGTCCGTAAACACTAGCTTTGTGAAGGCGGCCAAGCTAATCTGGCACTATTCTACATTTTACCAGTTCAAGGGTAGTTCCAGATTAGATTGGCGCCTTCACAGGCGCCAAGCTAATCTGGCATAACACTTGAACTATCACGACAAATCCATCCCCTGCCGTGGTGGTTTAAATGGTGAGTGTGTTAGATTTCATCATTCATGAGGTCTTTTATAACGAGCTTTGTAACAATGTAACAACTGATACAAAGCACGTTGAGACTCTAGTCTTTGTGACAATAGTTACGTTGTCACCAAGCTCGTTAAAATAGACCTCTTATTACTGCAGTTTTCCGCTTATTCTATGCATGTATAAAGAGAAATGTGGTATGGTTTCGGGAATTCGCGATTCTCAGGAATATTCCTGAGGTAAAGGTCTCAGGAAGCCTCGTGATTTGGAAACTTTCACACTGATGTGACGCTGCTTTTTAAGTTTCACGTCACAGCAAACCACGAATCTAAGAGAGATGTCACATTTTGGAACAATAAAAGAAGAAAATTGCAAAGAATGACGTCGAAAGAATGTTGTAGACCGCGGCGACCAAAACAATAATAATAAATAATACCGGTTATTATATAGGCGCTCTTTCCCAATTCGGCGAATGGGCTCAAAGCGCCGCGAACTGAACCCAACACGCACGCTCACGTGACACACGCATTCACTCTGAAGACAAACACAGTGCAAGACAGACACAGGACATTCATGTGGTGCGAAGGGTCAGCTCAGCTACTGAGGTCATTTCGGAAAATTTGATCACTTGTATTTGAAATGTATAAAGTGGCCTGAAACCGGTACCAAAGTGGAGGGGGTGGAAAAACCGGAGTACCCGGAGAAAGAACCCCCGATGGTCCGCCCGAATTAACTTACTAGAGGAGAAAAATCCAACGCCGAAACCCGGTATCGAACCTTGCACCTTTAGCATTCGGGTGGCAGGCGCCTTAACCACTGCGCCACGGACCGCCCCAAGGATGTGAAGGCCTCAGGAAAATTAGCATGCCACTTTCTTTAGTGTTTACCTCATTCAGCCCTGACACACCACAGAAAGACATGGATCGAGCATGATAGTTCAAGGCCTTGAACTATCATGCTCGATCTGTCTCTAGAATTAAATACAGTCTTTCAGAGGGCAATTTCAAAATTTGGGCATTTCGGTCCTGGGGTAGAATGTGTTAACGCGGAGCGACAGGGAACTTTCATTTTATTATACTATACCAGACAGCAACACATTCGTAGGCAGTATATAAATGGTAGAAGACACAAGAGACAATCTGTACTTTTGTTCTCAACCCAATGGTGTTATACGGACTTATTTTATTCTCACTAAACTTCAGTTTATTAAATGTATCTGCAGTTGTACTTTGTGTTGGTAAGTGTATATATGTATGCGTCTTCCAAGTCTGCGACTCGATTACAAAACTGAGAGGCGTTATCTGAGGAACACGCTTCGGTGGTGTAGACAGATGTATCATTATGATAGTTCAAGCGCAACACCAAATTAGTTTTGTGCTTCTGCGGGCCACGATATACTTATATAGTTCAAGTGTAACACAAGGCGCCAAGCTAACCTGGTGTTACTCTTGAACTGTCATCGTCTGCAGTGGAGCAAAGCTAGTCTGGTGTTAACCTTGAACTGTCATGCTCCATCCACCTCGAACTGTATTTTGTCAATTGTTAATGTGTAACAATGAATTTTCTCTTTGTTTTTGCAGTGTATTAAACCTCGTTCCACCAGAGCTCTATGCTCCTGCCTCGCTCAGTGACAATACAACACCGTTCGTCTCTCTGAAGACTTACGACATCATAACCATCTCAACACCTGTTCTTCAACTGTAATATTGTATATAAAGCAACATCCCATGATTTCATAACCAACAGCACTCTAAAGTAAGTGCACACTTTTGTTTGTCCCACATGTTACTTCTCAGCCTTAGCTACGAGTAAATTGTTTTTAACTCCGTCTTGAAAACATACTCAAATAACAGCAAGGCCTATCATTCACTTGTCAACACCCTTTAACACTCTCAAATTCCATTATTTGCAAATCTTTGAAAATTGAGTAAGAGTAAATGGGAAAGATGGACCGTTACTGTTAAAGGTGGGTAAAGTCAAAATAGCTTGGCGCCTGAAGAGAGAGAGTGTGTTTCTGACGGAGAGAAAGTGGGAGAGAGTGTTCCAGGTGGATGGACCGTAGACGGAGATGGTTATGATGTCGTAAGTCTTCAGAGAGACGAACGGTGTTATATTGTCACTGAGCGAGGCAGGAGGCGTAGAGCTCTGGTGGAACTAGGTTTCATACACAGTTATCCCTGCAAAAACAACTTGCTGTCTCTCTCATCTTATCTGGCATCGACTACTGCAACTCTCTCCTTTCCGGCCTCCCTCACCCCATCACTTTCACTCTCCAGCGCGTCCAGAACAATGCTGCCCGCCTCGTCCTCAGAAAGAAAAAATCCGACCACATCACTCCCCTGCTCAAACTCCTTCACTGGCTCCCCATCCCCCAACGCATCCAATACAAGATTCTGTCTCTCTGCTACAAATCCCTGAACAACTACGCTCCTACCTATCTCTCCAACTTACTTCACCCCTACACTCCTTCCCGCTCCCTCCGCTCCGCCTCCGACCCTCTCCGCCTCCTCATCCCCCGCACCAAACTCAGCACTTTCGGCCCCAGGTCCTTCTCCGTCTATGGTCCATTCACCTGGAACACTCTCCCACTCTCTCTCCGTCAGAAACACTCTCTCTCCTCCTTCCAGTCCGCCCTCAAAACTCACCTCTTTCAACAGTTCTAGCACTATATCACCACATTCCCCACCCCAAGCTGACTGTCTTAATGTATTTCACTATTTGTGGTACGTGAGTCATTGTCTAAAGCGTGCGCATGCGTATGCGAGTCGTTGTGAGTGCGCGCTTAGACTTATAATTATTATAAGATAAGCGCATTATAAATACCGTAATTATTATTATTATAAGGTGCAAAACTATTCAGGAACCACCCTCAGATCATTAGCCATCAAGCTTCGTCTGTCTCTTGCGACATATATACGTAGTGCATAACGTCCGGCTTTGCTTTGAAACAGACTAGTGAATCGGAAGATAATCAGTAGTGAGGTTACCTTTACATCGAACGACTCCCGACAAAGATCGAGAACGAAGTCACGGCGGATATACAGCTTGTACCACGAGCATAGACAACACTCCAAACATTTCCAAGAGGCATAGATCCGCATGCGCCCCTTGGAGATGTTTGGAGTGTTGTTTAGGCCTCTTGGAGATGTTTGGAGTGTTCGTCTACGCTCACGGTACAAGATGTTTATCCTCTGTGATTTAAATTCCCTCTCGTTCGTTGTTGGGAGTCGTTCGTCCAAAACGGAACCTCACTATTGTAATACCCCGTCACGAAAACTTACCTGTTATGCGCCACTCTCTTGCTCATCATCATATTCCTCTTTCGAGCCCTTGGTTCTCTGAACTTGCAACGCCATTTTCCTGGACCGTAAAGAGAGGTCACGTCACTCCCACGTCTTCATCCGATACTGAGAGTGCATCTTTCTACTAAGATATCTAATACGCACCTTGGTCCAAAGCAAAGTGTACTGGGGTTTCCCAAATGCTTATGTTTGTAACCAAATTGTCTAGGGCGTAAAGTGAGTCAAGCTAGAATGCACCCTTTGTCTGTCAGTAGCGCTTTTTGTCGCGATGATTCCTGCAGGAATCATCGCGGCAAAAAGCGCTACCGACAGCCAAAGGGCTAACAATCCATCTCTTACAACGTGGGATATTTCGACAGTGACAGCTAAAGTTTAGTGCTAAGCTTTGCGTCTATCACCCCAAAACCTATCTGCAATGCTCAGTGGTTTATTCGATTAGATGAATAATATATATATATGTGATATATATATATATAAACTTACTATAACACTCAGTAAACGACGGAGTTGGCTTTGGAAGTGAAATGGTCTTCACAGAAGAGCCATCTTCAGAAAATGTAGGGAAGGCCACCCTTCCACCACCATTTTGCGGGAAGAGTGCACTTTTCCTGTCCTTCAGCGGAAGAGCCTTTGAATCTCCAAAGCGAATTAGCTTTCCAACGCGATACTGTCATTATGTTGACAGGAAAGACTGCAGTTTGCTGGCAATTAAGTTCATCAACCAGCCCGTTGCATATTGAAGAAGCTTTGCGAGCATTTGATAATATAAGCTTGCTATTGATAGGTACTGTCTTATCTGCAATGTGACTTCAATTTGCAAGAGGCCTAGATTTACATGAGCCGCTGCAGATGCAGGGGCTCATGAAAATCTATGTCTCTTGCTAGAAGGGTTGTGCTTTTATATATATATATATATATATATATATATATATATATATATATATATATATATATATATATATATATATATATATATATATATATATATATATATATATATATATATATATATATATATATATATACTTTACTTTACTTTTAACAAGGCGTCTCCCAAAGCCCAAATTGCACTCAATCAGATTAGCTCCAAGGGACGTAATTTTTAATTCAATTCTGAGAATGCGCTTGCTGTGCTAATGCCATGGAATTCCAGGCTGGTACGCTTGCATTGTGTCATCAGGACATCAGCTGCCCTTCTGTGACTGCATCGCTCACGAGATCTAGAAAGAAAGGGTAGTGGGAGAAAAGAATGACAGACCTATCTTTTGTAGCCTTCTACTGAACACCTACTGAACTGAACACTACTTCTCTCCCACTGCCCTTTCTTGCTAGATTTCGTGAGCGATGCAGTCACAAAAAGGGCAGCTGATGTCCTGATGACACAATGCAAGCTTACCAGCCTGGAATCCAGATTCAGATCCAGAAAACAACGATTGGCCGCGGCTCTTGAGAATCCGTGCCTGCTTCTAGAAATGGTCGGCCCAATAGACCCTTTCCGGAAATCAGAAGTAGGTCAAAACTGCACGCGTGTTGACGAAAACGGCGGATTAAAAGCCAGGACAAACATGCGATCGCAGGTTTGTCCGGGCTTTAGATCCACTGTTTGTGCAACTCTAACCTATTTGTGAATTCCGGACATCATCTATTCCTTACGGATTACAAAAAGCCCAGACGGGGTATAACTCACTTACCGTAGATCCAGGTAAACATCGCACTCGTAGCCTTAGACTGCAAAGTCAGCCTTCCTTGAAACTTAAAAGGGGCGACTTCTACAGTTGCCTGCTTGATCAGTGCTTTCTCCTGCATGCTTGGTACGCTTTCTTTTTTTCTTTTTTTTTACCTTGCTCTAACTCCTTGGAGCAAGGATGAGTGACTTCGTAGTTGAAGGCTGTGAAAGCGATGTTTACCTGAATCTGCAGTAGTGAGTTATCCCGGTCTAGTTTAACTGTCTGGGCAAGTCGGCGAACGCTTCGCAGCTGCTAACGACATAAACCCTTTTTGGACGCCTGCTCTTTGTGCGTATTTTTGGTCCCATTAATTGTGTATGCGTGTTCTGCACGCGACTGTCGATCAGTGTGCAGTGAAATTAGTGATCGCTGGCATCGAATGGGTTGTCTCTCGCCACCCTTAACTCACTCTGCCCGCGGCACACCACAGCAAGATATGGCTTGACCATGATAGTTCAAGGGTGGTGGCAGAATAGCTTGGCGCCTAAAGGCGCCAAGCTATTCTGCCACCGCCCTTGAACTATCATGGTCGATCTGTCTCCTGAGTTGTACTAGAATGCAGAAGGCCTCAGAAGATAACTCCAAAACGTGTTTATTTCGTACCTCGGGCACAAAGAGTTTATAATTTACAGCAGAGCCCTACACCGCCCACCATCATTTAAACAGGAGCTTAGCACGCCTCTCCTGCATTTTGCCGAAATCTGTGCCATCGCAGATTGAACTTCCGGTCCCACTCATTCGTCCTCCTTCTGATTGAGAAATACTCACGTAAATGTAAGTGCAGTGGAGTAGTAATATTTTCCGAGGAGGCATGGAGTCCAATTTCCGAAAGGAAAAGGCGGGAGTGGGGTGATCGAGTGGGCCTATGGGGCCCTTGAGACGGTATTTCTTAATTCAGTTGAAAGTTGGGCAATTACAGTGCAGTGATCTCGTGTGAATAGGGGCTTCCTGTGAAGTACGATACAATTATAAACGAGTAAGCTTCTTCGTCACACATGGCCACCCTGGACAACAGGTCAAGAGTAGATCACCTGTCCTCCGTCAAGTACTCCAGGAAACTTGCTGTCATCGTCTTTCCTCCTCAACACACGCCCAACAAAACACAGAACAGGTTAACTTCAGCACCTCAGCTTCACTGCTCCACTGAGTACTCCGCGATAGTTGATATGACGCGCACAGGTCTCTCTGGCTCCTACGGAGATGCCCTGTGAGCGAAAGGTCCTCGTGCCGACGCCAGCCTTAGCTGGCCTGCGCACGGCCGTGCGCGGGCCAGCTAAGGCTGACGTCTGCCCGAGGACCTTTCAGTTGAGTATCACGTTGATTATCTTCACAAGTCTATGTAATTTTTAGTGCAGCCAACAACAACGCGATCGCAAATAGCGCTGTCTGACTTTATGGCTACCGTGTACCGCGATTATACTGAGGCTAACCTGTAATGCACTTCCGCTGTTTTCACTCATCAGCCTCCTGGCGGACAACATGCACCATTGCACCATTTGGAAGAAACATTTGTTTCACTGCTCTTCTCCTGAATTTCTGGAAAATGTTGTCATATGCCTGAACTTTGATGACACCCTTCTTCTGGAGTGCACAAAAATGTAGTAATTTGGGCCGATCCTGAATATCAAGAGACATGCACGTTATTATGAGCCCCTTCTTTTTTTCTGGAAGAGGTGTATATTCTTATGAGGCACTGCTAGTGCAGGGTCTCGTTATAATCTATATTCTTGCAGACGACAGGGATTGACTGTGGCTCAGTAGAGTGTATGCATGTCGATGTTGTACGGGTGATGTACGCAACGGATAACATTATAATCAGTACTTCTTCCAGATGAAATTTACAGGACTGTATTGTCTCGTGATATCTGTTCCTCTTGTAGATGAACGGTTTTGACAGATGGACTGAGTAAGTGTATCTCTTCCAAATGAAAGCTACAGGACTGTCTTGTCTCATGAACATCTGTTCCTCGGTGTTGACAGATGGACTGAGTGAGTGAGTGCATTAAGAATCCCGCTGCGTTGCCAGCGTTGACAACAGCAAACAGCATGTCCCTCCAAGCCTTCCCAGTGATAGAGATTACGCAATTTACGTCTTGTCAGATTGTGTGTTCAGGGTGAAACCTACGGTCTCGGTGCAACAGGGAAGCAAGGGACTATTTAAGAGAACTGTGGAAATCCCATAAGCTTAGTGTGTACTCGCTCGATTTATAAAAATCATCCTTGACACAATGCAACAGGAGTCCAGAACAATGCAAGGACCGTGGCAGACGTTTTGAATTAACCATGACAGTTTAAGGATGGTGCCAGAATAGCTTGGCGCCTCTAGGTGCCAAGCTATTCTGGCACCATCCTTAAACTATCATGGTCGACACGTATCCTGAAATGTAACGTGGTCATCTGGAAACAACTTCATATTTTGGGAATGTGAGCATTGGGGCTCAGTACACTCATTTAGGAAATAAAATAAGGGAGAGAAACGAGGCCGCGCCTAACGTTCTATAACTCTTGCAGAATGATGTTCGCGCGTAGAGACAGTGCACCGGTGCAAACTTCCGTTCTCGGAAATTATCTGTCTGTCTGCAGGCAAAAAAAAAAAAAAACACCCACACCTGACGGGCTCATTTGGTAAGGAAATGACGATAAAACAGAACCTCAGTTTACATCTGGTGTTTGCGATTATGAGAGTCTCAAATTTATCTATTCCTGTGGCGTCTGGCACAGACTAACGTCGAGAACCCCGTCTTCATAATGTGTATTACGTTCAGCGATGTTCTGCACATGCTTTTAGATAAGGAAATGCGTTTTCATGATGTGAGCAAGTGTGCATTCTTTTTATCACTTTTGTTCACTATCAGCAAATACAGTAAACAGAAAAGATCAATACTCATTGGAGACGTGTCGCGTCCGCGGATGTGCGGTTTAAAGACTCGTACTCAAACGCAGCACGTATCCAATAAGTAAACTGACAACCACCATAACAACGCCTTTTCATTGTGTTTAAATGTACGGCATTGATCATTTCTGCTAACCGTCAAAGCATACAGTGAACAGTTTTGCTTGTATATATTAGTAGCTTTGTACTTTTAGTAGAATAGCAACGGCAAGCATGAAAAATGACTCACGAGCAAACTGCTATTCCGTTGAGAAATAAAGCTTCATTTCAGCTCTCTCTCTCTCTCTCTCTCTCTCTCTCTCTCTCTCTCTCTCTCTCTCTCTCTCTCTCTCTCTCTCTCTCTCTCTCTCTCTCTCTCTCTCTCTCTCTCTCTCTCTCTCTCTCTCTCTCTGTGACTAATATACGTAAGAAAATATCAAAAAATATTTTTCTTTTATCACAATTGAGAAGTGTGAGTGACATAAATACACGAAAAATGTTTTTTCATGCACACATTAAATCTCATGTTGATTACATCTCCACTGTTTGAGATGGTAGCGGTGATGTGCATATCAAAAAACTAAATTCACTATACAAAAGAGCCATTAAACATGTAGATATAAGACCCATTCCTACCGCTGTAAAACTGCAAAATCTCAAACTTCTTGGCCTTCGTCAACAACTCGTTTACAACAAGTGCATACTTATGTTTAAAATTCTCCACAAGAAAGCTCCGCAGTATCTAACAGCTAAATTTACTCCACGACAGTGTGAAAGGTCCTCGAGGAACAATACTCTTCGATTACCACTACCTCGCATTGACTTATTCAAATCAGCATCCTTTCGCCACTTTTATGGAATTCACTTCCTCAACATTTAAAAACACTAACCCACCTTTCCTCCTTTAAAACAAAACTACACATATACCTGATGGAAACTGCTTAGATATATTATTTTTATCCTGTCATTCTGATGAAAGGTTATGTAAATGTATATATGTTAGTGCGTGCATTTACACTGGTGTGTGTATGTATGTTTGATTCTTGGTACTTTGTGTTTGTTTTTGCTGTGCTATGATTTTTCTCCTATGTAATTTGTGCTGAGGAGTGTTACTTCCTTTTTTGTATTTGTTTATTGCTACCTTAGTAGTATCATTTTCTGTACTGCGTGTGTCTGTACTTATTTAGTTATGTTTTTTGTTTCCGTTAAATATTTTTTGTTTGTCTTCATTATATTTCATGTTGTAGAACGTTAGAAACGGCAAGTTTGAAAAATGACGTATTTGTATCTGTCAAAACTTCTACCGTTATGTAATAAAGTTTCATCATCATCATCATCATCATCTCTCTCTCTCTCTCTCTCTCTCTCTCTCTCTCTCTCTCTCTCTCTCTCTCTCTCTCTCTCTCTCTCTCTCTCTCTCTCTCTCTCTCTCTCTCTCTCTCTCTCTCTCATCATCGAAGTGAAATCAAACGATTGGTGTTTTTGTTCTCATATTCACTCAATCGCAGACTCGTATATTATATGTTTACAGTGGCGAAGCAAGTGTGTTTCAATAGCATATGGACTTCATTTCACGTGAAGTATGACATTAACTCTTATCTGTTTCTCAGATTTCGTACTTGTAGTCACTATACTTTTCACTTCCATTTTTTTTTTCGGGGGTGCTACAACACACGGTTCTTGAAGTAAACCGTTTAGTTTACTTACCGTATTTAACTTCAGTTTAGTTTTTCTTTCTTCTGTTGATATTTACTTGTATGTATATGTGTTTCTTAGTTTCTGCTTTTGTACTTTGTGTTGATATTTTGTTACCTGGTTCTTTATTTTAAACATTGTAAAGCCATGCACGGACCCTCGAAAAAAGGACACAGATTCCGTATCGGTCAGCTAAATGTCTACCACCTAGCAAACAAAGTTCAAGATGTCTGTGTTTATGTTAATGCCCCCAACTATTTTCACCTACTGGGTTTAACTGAAACTCGGTTGACCTCCCACATCAGTAATGAAGCCATCGCCATCCAGAATTATTCTAGTCAAGAGAGATCCGTCAGTCCAGGGTGAGACAGGTGTAGCGGTATAGGGCATCCATCAATCAATTCTACGCCTGTGGGTACAGGAGACAAGACCTAGAAACGGCTGATGTAGAATGTATTTGGGTAGAAATCAAACACGATAAATCCCCTCCTTTACTTGTCGGGTGTCTGTATCGAAACCCTGCAGCAACCTTTGAGTTGTATGATAGCTTTTTACACATGATTGATAAAACAGACATTCAGACCACAGATGTTCTGCTTCTTGGAGATTTTAATATTGACTTTCTTAAACCTCATCCATCATGAGTCGGTCTCCAACAAATGGTGACACCCCCCACCAGAATTACGCCAACATCAGCCACTGTTATAGACCATATTTATACCAACAAATCTCTCGCAGTTAGCCACTCTCAAGTTGATAGTTTGAGTGTCAGCGACCATTATCCATTTAACTGCATATGGCTGTCAAAACTTCCAAAAATGAAAAAGCAAGGTCACACGTGCATCACTTATAGATCATTTAAAAACTTTAATGAAAATGCATTTTTGACTTATTTAGCTGGAGCACAGCTCACGGACGTGTATAACGATTGTGACCCGAACAAAGCATTAGACACCTGGTACCGCGTCTCCCTCGGTGTGCTGAATAAACACGCGCCCCTGAGGCAGAAGAGAATTAAGTACGCTGCCTTACCACCCTGGCTAACTGCGGATCTGATAGAGCTTATGGAACACAGGGACAAGCTGAGAAGAGCGAAGCGTTTTGCTGAATACAAAACACAGCGTAGTCGCGTAAAATCAATGGTTTTAAAAGCAAAAGAAATCTCTCTTCAATAAGGTAGTTAAGCAAAGTAAAGACGTCTCCACTGTATGGCGTGCCATTAATTTAGTAACCAAAGTTACAAATAAAAGTAGTGCGCCTTTACCTCCCCACCTCACTGCAAACAGTTTTAGCGACCATTTTGTCTCTGTGGCGGAATCACTAATGCCACTGGGAAATAACTCACATGAGTATGTTTGTCCAGACACGCTATTAGACTACTGTAACCAGAAAAATAAAAAACAAGGGACCTTTCATGAAACCGCCTATAGCGGTTCATGAAGTGGGCAGATTAATAAAAAGTCACCCGGGCCTGATGAGATCAGCTCAAAAATACTCAAGACATCTCTTCCATATATCGTTGAGAGTCTCACGTACATCTACAACCTCTGTATAAATCAAAACTGTTTTCCGGATGCATTTAAAGATGCAAAAGTAATCCCACTACCAAAATCAAAAGATCTGAGTGAAATTAATCATTTTCATCCGATTTCATTACTACCAGTTTTGTCAAATCCTTTAGAGAGGCATATTCATAACATCTATCTAACTATTCAGAAAACCGAAATCTTATCCATTCATTGCAGTCAGCTTTCAGACCAAACCATTCCTGCCATACCGCGCTGATTAGGATGACAGATATATGGTTAGCATCTATCAATAAATCCAAACTAACAGGTGTAGTCTTTTTAGACTTCCGTAAAGCTTTTGGTTTAGCAAACCATGATATTCTGATAAAGAAATATCATTATACACCAACAGCGCTGCCACGTTCTAAAATCCTACTTGGATGACAGAAGACAAAAAGTCCTTTTTAATGGTACATATTCTAATCACCCCTTAGTCAAGCATCGCGTTCCCCATTGCTCTGTTTTAGGTCCTCTTCTATTTTGTTTGTTCATTAACGACCTTCCGCTCACAATTAGCGATCATAATGTTTCATGTGATGTGTTCGCGGATGATGCTGCAATACACAACCCCGACTAGGATTTATCTATTATTGATACACGCCTACAAAACGCACTGCAAGACATCGACAAGTGGTGTAGTTACAATTCCATGATCATAAACCCAGCGAAGACTGAATGTATGGTATTAAGTACCCGTCAAAAGCACCAGCTCGGCTCTCTCTCACTCAGCTTGTCTCTTTAGGAAAACCCATCAGCCAAGTAACAGAACATCGTCTTCTCGGTGTTACTGTAGATAACCAATTTAAATGGCAGTGTCATATTACTAACATATGCAACATTATATCAAAGAAACTTTACATTTTAGCCAAATTAAAATATATCACTGAGGTAAAAACACGTAAACTGTTGTTCAACGCCCACATCAGGTGACATATCGACTATGCTTCTACAGTGTGGGATGGAGCAAGTCCAGTTAAAGAGACTGAACTCTCTTCATCGTAGAGCCGCAAAACGTATTCTTCCAGACCCTAACTCAACTACCGATAATAAATTAAAAACCTTGGAGATTCTCCCCCCTAAAAAATCATTTAATGTACAATAAGGGAATAATTATGTTCAAAACATTGAATAGCAACGGCCCAGGCATGCCATTTCCACCTCCGTCGCATGTCAGATCAGAAAATACCTCACCACCAAAGCTGCCACCAAACTTGCGGTCTTTCTCATCTTATCTCGCATCGACTATTGCAACTCTCTCCTTTCCGGCCTCCCTCACTCCACCACTTTCACTCTCCAGAGCGTCCAGAACAATGCTGCCCGCCTCGTCCTCAGAAAGAAGAAATCCGACCACATCACTCCCCTGCTCAAACTCCTTCATTGGCTCCCCATCCCACAACGCATCCAGTACAAGATTCTGTCTCTCTGCTACAAATCCCTTAACAACTACGCTCCTGCCTATCTCTCCAACTTACTTCACCCCTACACTCCTTCCCGCTCCCTCCGCTCCGCTTCCGACCCTCTCCGCCTCCACATCCCCCGCACCAAACTCAGCACTTTCGGCCCCAGGTCCTTCTCCGTCTATGGTCCATCCACCTGGAACACTCTCCCACTCTCTCTCCGTCAGAAACACTCTCTCTCCTCCTTCCAGTCTGCCCTCAAAACTCACCTATTTCAACAGTTCTAGCACTATAACATCACCACACTCCCCACCCCAAGCTGACTGTCGTAATGTATTTGTGGTACGTGAGTCATTGTCAAACGCGTGCGCATGTGTGCGCGAGTTGTGAGTGCGCGCTTAGAGTTATAATTATTATAAGATAAGCGCATTATAAATACCGTAATTATTATTTTTAAAATGCCTGATTATATTAAGAAACTATTTTTCTTTCCATCACTAACGTACTCAAGATCAAGGCAATCCATTATTGTACCACGACCTGGAATCGATCTCTACAAGACAAGTTTAGCGTTCTCAGGCCATAGCCTGTGGAACACTTTACCTAGTAAGGTTACAACATCAACAACCCTTTAGTATTTTAGAGGCAGTATCTTCTATTACCTCACGTTATTATCGTAATACTTTCACTGCGACCCTATATTATGCAGTGGGTGGGTGTGTGTGTGTGATTGTGTGTGTGTGATTGTGTGTGTGTGATTGTGTGTGTGTGCGTGTGTGTGTGTGTGTGTGTGTGTGTGTGTGTGTGTGTGTGTGTGTGTGTGTGTGTGTGTGTGTGTGTGTGTGTGTGTGTGTGTGTGTATGTGCGTGCGTGTTGTGTGTGCAAATTTTTTCTTCTTTTTTTTTTTCACACTTTGTGCATTATTTTGTAGATTAGATTAGCAACGACAAGTTCGAAATATGGTTGTGCCAGCCAAAAATAAAGGAAGATTACAAAGTAATGTAGGTAAAAGCACTGTCAGATCAGGGGAGAGAAGTGTGCATGATCGACCAACGATCATAGATCTACTTTGTTCGAAGTCCAAAAAAAAAATATAGGAAAGAAGGGGTGCGCTAAACAAGTGACTGGAAGCAATGCATATATGCACTGGCAGTCTCCCCTTTTCTTTTCATTATTACTACAATATCGACTGCAACCCCTTCCCCCCTTTTCGAAGGTTCTCTCTTAGGGTGCATGGAAATTTAGCTCTAGGTGGAGGCATAGAATGCTTGCCCCTGCAGACACCACAGTAAAATGTGGCTGTCTTTGCAGGTAGGCAAAGGTTCTGCCTTCCACCAGTATGCCGAAGGGTGTGCTGACGAGGTCGCCAAGACCGAAACAGTTGTCCACACCGGCTAAATATCTGGACCCCTTTGGGTGACCTAGATTTACATTTCTATGCACCAAGGGGATGGAACAGTGGGATATGCGATACGCCCCCCCCCCCCTTCGGGGGGCGGGGGGCTTCCATATGCATTGATTCCAGTCACTTGTTTAGCGCACCCCTTTTTTCCTATCTTTTTTGGGTCTGTGCTTCGACCAAAGTAGATCTATGATCGTTGGTCGATCATGCACACTTCTCCCCCCCCCCCCCCCCCCCCCCCCCCCCCAAGTGTTTACCTACTTTGTAATCTTCCTAAAATATATATTAGCACTGGCAGTGTCTCCCCTTTTCTTTTCAGTCATTCTCTCTCTCTCTCTCTCTCTCTCTCTCTCTCTCTCTCTCTCTCTCTCTCTCTCTCTCTCTCTCTCTCTCTCTCTCTCTCTCTCTCTCTCTCTCTCTCTCTCTCTCTCTCTCTCTCTCTCTCTCTGTGGCTGCTGAATTAGCCTTTTGATGATCATGTTTTTCCTTTCAGTTTTAATTAGTTCTTATATATTACGCGGTTGTGTGTGTGTGTGTGTGTGTGTGTGTGTGTGTGTGTGTGTGTGTGTGTGTGTGTGTGTGTGTGTGGTGTGTGTGTGTGTGTGTGTGTGTGTGTGTGTGTGTGTGTGTATCTGTGTGTGTCTATGCAAGGACATGATTGAAAAAAGACCTGTGAGAAATATCATTTCATTTCATTTCTCTCTCTCCGAAAAAAAATCAACGAGGTATATTTTTTTTATTTGACTGAAATAAACTGGATTTCATAGAGTTAACCTAGAGTTACTGACTCATTCAAGCCGCCCCGAACTCGTTAGGTACGGAAGTGCCGTACAACGCTGACGCCGGCAACGCTACAGACACTTTTCCACAGCTATCGATGCGGGGGCGCCTTGAATGAGTTACCGCTACATAAGCATACACGCATCTGATTGTCTGTAAGCGTATCATTCTTCGATCCCTTATTTTCACCTACACTTCAATTAGTTACACAATTTACTGCGTGTGCTGGCTGTGATTTGGACCTACGCGACAGCGTAGGTCCAAAATCACAGACCAGCACACTAACAGGTAATCTGTTTGTTTTCGTGTTGCCAGAAGTGCAAGACATTGGAGTTATTGATGAACGAAAAGCCGCAGAAATAGACGTGGTCTGTCTACGTTCATCAAGAAGTTCTACTGACGTCAGGAGAAAGCTGCCAGACTTGTGCAACAGACGTGTCGTGCATGACATCAGTTGTGACCAAAAAACATTATAATTATTATCAACTTGTTTGTGACCAAGGTACATTATCGTACAGTGTTTTTTTTGTGTGTTTTTTTTTTGTTTGTTTGGAAACGTTGGAAGAGTTGATGCAGTGTGAGATACCAATTATGTGTCAAAAACCGCGATGCCCGCGACAGTTCCTTTAAGAGAACTCAATACAAACAACCGAAAAAGTAAACTTCGTTGATCCTACATAACAAAACCTGTCGACGATGCTTAGACATCACCTACTTAACTCTTAAAAGGACAAGCCAAAAACAACGTAGTCATGTTTTTACCCATGTGTTACGTTCAATTCGCGCTAAAAGCTCGCTAAGAAGCCTCTTCTATGAAAAAACTATGATCCAGATTTTCCACCACAATTTGGAATGACATCGGAGTCTCAGACATTAACTGCATCAGCGGACATCTTTACAAGGGCAGCAGCTTTTTTATGGAGAACATTTACATGTTCTGACATGAAGTTATAAAGATAATTTGAAGTATATGTCACGGAAAAAAATGTCAAATATCCTTCCCAAGACGTTAACAAAAGCCTGGAGCACCAACTCTGGATGCAACTGAAGTTGCCGACAGATATATACTTAAAAGTTAAAGGTTTTCAACACGACACTTTTGCCTCCGGTAACACGAAGGTGTTAAGACATTTTGTAGTATCTGGCTGCTATAGAAAGTGACATTCTCCCCCTGCAAGTCAAAAAAAAAAAAAAGAGAAAAAAAGCGTGATTCATAGACTCATCCGCAAACTAGCTTATCCGATATCAACTGAAGTTCAAGGCCGTTCCCAAAGACGACGTGATCCCGACTTCCATTACCATGGCAACTAAGCGTCCCTCATTCTCTTCAACCACCGCGTTTCCCGCCCCTCCCATGCCATCCAGCGACAACAACATTACCGGTAACTCCACCCCGGAAGGCTTCTTCTACGACTACGATGTCGAGGAATCTTCGCCGCCGCTGGAGGAGCTGGTGCCCGTGGCCTTGGTGTACGGCGTGACCTTGACCTTGGGCATGACGGGCAACACGCTGGTGATCGTGGTGGTGTCGTGCTACCGTTCCATGAAGAACATCACCAACACCTTCCTGCTCAGCCTGGCCACGGCCGATCTCCTGCTCGTCTGCATCTGTATTCCAGTCAAGGTGAGGAACTCCTTTGGTAAGATTAACCCCTTGACTGACGAGTAAAAAGTGAACACGATTCAGCCGCAAGAGGCATAGATCCTCATGAGCTTCCGCATTCGCGGGGGCTCATGGGGATGTATTCCACTTGCTGATTCCATTTTGCATCTATGTTCTTTTGACGGCTGGCGTTGAATCAACAAAGATTTCGGAAACATTATCTGCGTCCACTGGCTGTGATGGGGTTAATGATATTGCGACTATTCTTTCTCTCTTTCTTGCAACAACTGTAGTTTTCAAAGATGGATCATGGCAGTGCAAGAGTAGTGCCTGGTCATCTTCATTCATATTTACAGTCTTCCAGTGCAATATGAAAAGGTGACTGCCAAGTGTGTAAAATGCAAGAAAGAAGCACACACACACACACACACACACACACACACACACACCCTAACACACACACACACACACATATAAATATATATATATATAAATATATATAAATATATATATATATATATATATATATATATATATATATATATATATATATATATATATATATATATATATACACAGCAACACACACACACACACACACACACACCACACCACACCACACCACACCACACACACACACACACACACACACACACACACACACACACACACACACACACACACACACACGCGCGCGCGCGCGCGCGCGCGAAGAAAAAAAGACAAAAATATATCCTCATCGAATTTTTCGTTTAACCAAAGGTCTTCGGGCTACAAAAACAAGATAAGTAGCTGAATGGCCAGCTATCTGCTTCTAGTCTTTTGTTGTGTGGAGTCCCTCAGGGCTCCGTATTAGGGCCTGTTTTGTTCACTCTATATTCACAACCTCTATCTGATGTAATTGCCGCCCATGAGTGTGATTTTCACAAGTATGCTGACGATACTGAATCGTCAAGAAGTAGCGCGCCTAGCCATTTCAGCTCCGCTAAGATGAGCGTACAGTGTTGTATAGACGACGTCCTGTCCTGGATGACTAGCAACAAACTTAAGCTTAACACTGACAAAACCGAAGTCATGCCTGCCGGCTCTCAGTCTCGCCTTATCTGATTGACGGCGAGTTCGCAAACATTGGTGGCTGCAGCGTTCCCTTCCAGAAATGTGTCAAATATCTGGGTGTGAAGATTGACTCGACGCTCTCCATGCATGATCATATCAGTAGCGTCTGCCGAGCTGGTTTCCTTGAGCTGCGCAGAATTTCTTCTCTCAGACCGTATCTCACAGAAGGTACGGCGTCAAGACTTGTAAATGCATTCATTACTTCCAGGCTCGATTATTGCTATTCTGTACTGGCAGGTTTACGGCAGATCAGATTTCACGCTTGCAGATGATTCAAAACAATGCGGCGCGTCTCATCTTGAAGAAACGAAAGAGAGACCACGTTAAGCCTCTACCGTGAAGCAGCTGCACTGGCTGCCCGTCAAATTCCGTTGCCAGTACAGAATTGCAATTTTCGCCTATCGGCATTCTGACGGATCTCTCCCGCCGTACCTCTCTGCCAAGCTGTCTGCCTATCAGCCATCACGCACCCTCCGTTCCTCCAGTGAAAAGCTGTTAAAAATCCCGAAGCTTAACATGAAAACTGTCGGGGAGCGTTCTTTCACCTTTTTCGCCCCAAGTGTGTGGAACTCGCTGCCAACGGAAATGCGGAATCTGCCCACATTGTCACAGTTCAAGGCTCATTAAAGACTTTTCTCTTTTGTCGGGCATTTAACACTTAGCTCATATTTATCTAACTGTTGACTGACTGCCACCTATTCTGATCCCAGAGGAAGTGAATGTAAGGTGTGGGGAAGGGATGGGGTGGTTTAAAGTAGTGTATAATTGTGCGTGTGTGTCTGAGAGAGAAAGGATGTGCTGTTGTGCATGCGCAGTGAGTCCAGTGTTTTCCTGAAGAACAGCGCTATACAAGAACTATGTATTATTATTATTATTTATTTGTCTACGATGAACGAAAATTGAATATTTTTAAAGTGTGTTTCTATTTTTCTTGGATATTTTAAAGTTGAGTGCAAAGCAATTGCCCGACAAATTAAGGAAAATTCAGCAAACTGTTTTTAAAAGCGCGTTTATCTATATTTTTCTTGATTACTTCCTTGATGAATGCAATGCTAAAATCTGCACGACAAATTTACGAACCACAATTTGCCACAATCTTTAAAGATACTGTAATAGCGAGTGACCTGTGACGGTGTTCCCTGAAATATGATGAAATGCCATCAGCAAATATTGCTACATGTCGTGAAGGCCGGTTTCTGACCTGTGAGTTTGGACCTTGTGGCTAGAGCCGTAAGGTCCAAAATCACAGGACAGCACACATGTAATTTTTTTTTACGGGTCGGGGAAAATGGGAGTAGTGAAATTATTCAGTGCTGATCAGCAAAAGCCAGAGAGTAGAGTTTTAAAAAAAAAAAACTGATCTTGTCTCGGCAAAAGCTGCATCAAATTACGAAGTGAGCAAAGAGTTCTCGGGCCGAGATCAGCCGGCGCTGGCCTGCGCACGGCCCGAGGACCTTTAGCTTTAACGGTGAATTACCACGAAATATGATGACAATCCTATCAGTAGCATCCGCACCCCTAACAACCCACGTTTCCCCTCAATCTGCTTTTTGTCTCTGAGAACAGTTCGGTCATGAATGAAGGGACGTAATGGGGTGGGGGTGAGAGAGAGAGAGAGAGAGAGAGAGAGAGAGTGGGGATGATGGGGGGGGGGGTGGGGGTGTTGAAAAATGAACGAAGGTGATCCGGTGCAAGTAAGTTATTTATCTCTCTTTTGGAAATGAATTACTCCCCCCAGGGAACCAGAATGGCGGCCAAGCAGGTCATCTTTCCCATCCAAATGAGCATGGTCATTGATCCGCCGCGGTTCGTGTTTCACTTAGCCTTTTTCACGTAATAGACGACTTTTGAGCTAACGAGATTTACGTCATCACAAGAAAGAACCAGAGTTTAGAGAGGGCGGGGGGGGGGGGGAGAGACAGAAAGAGAGAAAGAGAGAGAAGAGAGGAGGGAGGGGGGGGGGGGCTTGGCCGTGGGGGAGCGACCATCGTAAGTAAGATTAGTCGTCTGTCTAGATCGATTTCATATCAGTCACAGCAGAGGCAGTTTAGGGAGAAAATATCCCTGGCTTTTAATAGATGACTTTCACTTAGCTGATTTATCCTTTAAAAAAAAAATTTAAAAATTAATGTTTTAAAAGAACTTATAGACAAGATTAGAAGAAATTCAGGGTGAAGGTGGGAACATGGAGAACAATCGACGAAAATGACATGTGCTTACTTTGAGTATCTTCGACGCAGTTGCGACAAACTTGGCTCGACAGCAGGAATCACCTCGACAAAAAGCCCTACCGACAGCCAAAGGCTGTCGATAGTGCTTTTTGTCGATGTGATTCCTGTAATTTCTCGCAAATGGTGTCTTAAAGGGAGAAAGTTTATATACATTGCACCTTTGGTCTCTGACTTTGTACCTTGGCCTCTGACCTTTGACCTTTGTTGCATATTTCAGTTCGCCGCCTTCTTCTCGTTTTCGTGGACGTTGGGCGAGTTCCTGTGTAAGAGCGTGAGCTACCTGCAAAACGTGTCCGCTCTGTGCTCCGTCTTCACGCTTACCGCTATGAGTCTGGAAAGGTGAGTCAGGTCCACATGCTTTGATAGTACCTTCACGGTGGCAACAACTTTACATGACCGTTTGGTGGGCTTCAGTGTTAGAAATTTTGTCAGACTGGTGTTGTTGTTTGTTGTTGTGAATTGTTGTTGTATTGTTTTTTTGTTGGGTTTTGTTTGTTTGTTTGTTGTTATTGTTGTTTCATTTGTTTTGTTTTTGTGTTTGTGTTTGGGTTTATTTTGGTTTGTTTTTTTTTGGGGGGGCGGGGGTTGGGGAGGGGGAGGGGGGATGGGGTTACTCCTCATTTCTTCTTCTGTTTTTTTTTCTTGGTTTTTGTTTGTTTGTTTGTTTGTTTGTTTGTTTGTTGTTGTTGTTCTTATTGTTGTTGTTTTTATGGGTTTTCTCTTCTTTTTTTTTTCTTTTTTTTTTTCTTTTTTTTTTGGGGGGGGAGGGGGGATGGGTTTACTCCTCATTTCTTCTTCTTCTTTTGTTCTTGTTGTTTGTTTATTGATATTTTATAGGCGGCAAACGTCTAGAGCTTAACGTCGTTTGTCCAAAACTATGATGATTTCATAGACGGGGCACCGAACAGGGTCTGATCAAATTTTGACCCCAGCTAGATTCGAGCCCGCGCCATATCAGATGGGAGCCGAACGCTCAGGTACCACCATTACTGCAGGATGAAAGCACAAACCGCATAATGATTACCTCCAAAGTTTGTTGTCTTGTCAGTGGGGGTTTGTATTTTTGCTGCTACGTCATTCAATATTCAAAATAACGAATGTGTAACTTCACTGAGTGCTGGCATTATCTGTACCCATGACACATCTAAACGACATCGTCCGACCACGATTAGCTCGACGGTGATGCCAGAAAAGCTTGGCGCCTCTAGGCGCCAAGCTATTCTGGCACCACCCTCGAGCTATCACGGTCGATCTGCCTGATGGTCTATAATGGTTGATCTGCCTGTGTTAAAGTCTTCAGCGGACAACTCACAAATTTAGGAAGTAGTTTCATCCAGAGCGCTTAATGTGTTGGAACAATATATAAACTTTCCATCTTTTAGAGCAAAGTCGTCTCATGCGTTCCCATTGCTGTCCAGAGAACTGAGTAATGAGCAAATCAGCCGTGCTCACAGCAGTAAATCTCATTACTTACTATAATCCGATAGACCTGGCTCAGACAGGACGGAAGCAAATGGTTTGTTAAGTGAGCGAAATAGCCCTAAGACTTTTCCAAGATGGGCATGAGTGCATCCACTTGAAGTGGTCACATCAAAACGTCCTCAAGCGATCGTACGCTTTTTGGGGTATAGATGAGATAAATGGTCTGCAAGAGGTATAGATTCTCATGAGAATCCATGCCTCTTGAAGATGGTACGGTTTATGCGAGAGACTGAATTAGACAAGCACGTCGAAACCTCGTCAAAGAATAAATGGATGTGCCGGTATGCTAGCACCAGGGTCACCTCACCAACGCGATTTCACACTTAGGGCAGGGTCTGCGTACGGACTAATTCTAAGGAGTCTGATCATCTAGCATGAACTAGCAGAAATAATCAAACCGAATGATTAATTTAATGATCGTGATTATTTTCGAACTAGAAAATGAGGCCATTTCAGCAATTGTAAGGCTTTGTGATTGCCGCGCCACGTAGTACACGTGTCTGTCTGCGTGTGAGCCAATCTACGGGCTTTATTAAATACACCGGTGATTGCCGAAAGACAAAGAAATGCTTGCTTGCAAAAAAAAATTAAAACCACGGAGAAACGCGCTTAAGAAGGACAAGTACAATACAATTATTACATTTTTATGTTAATAATAATAATAATAATAATAATAATAATAATATAATAATAATAATAATAATAATAATAATAATAATATATCTCTTCTATAGCGCAATATCCCCGCAAAGAAAGGCTCAGAGCGCTTTACATCTAGATAATCTAACTAATTAAAATTAACTAACTAAAGTACTGACAACGTACAAAAACACAATCATTCATGCACACTGACACAATACTAAAATAATAAACATAACATGTCAAGAGCCTGATCAGATATATACATGTTGATGGGAAAACGTAGGATTGATCAATTGCTTTCAAAGGCCAGATTGAAAAAATATGTTTTCAATCTTGCCCTGAAAGTGGCCAAAGATGTGCATGGCGAATATCATGGGGAAGACCATTCCACACTTTGGGAGCTTGGAAAGAAAAGGACCGCTGTCCAAAGGTTTTTAAGGACACTCTGGGGATAGTCAATATTCTGTCGTCAGTGCTGGAGCACAATACTCTGCTCGGTGTATAGACAAGGAGACTGGACGACAAGTATGCCGGGAGTGTCTTATCAAAGGCCTGAAAAACAAGGGAAGCAATTTTGTATTCAATTCTGAACTTCACAGAAAGCCAGTGTAACTGCTTAAGCAAGGGGGTGATGTGGTCACGCTTCGATTTTTTTCAGTACAAGTCTTGCTGCGTGGTTTTGAATCTTCTGGAGCCTGTAGATCAGATCGTTCGACATACCCGACATTACAGAGTTACTTAGTCAAGCCTTGACAAAATCTGTGAACATGCAATTTGCTTACAGGCATCGTCAGAAAGGTACTGTCTAACAGAGGGCTAAGCCTCCTAAGCTCAAGATAGCAGCAGCGGGACAGGTGAGACATATGATCGTTCATGGACAGAACATTGTCAATGTAAACACCTAGGTTTTTCACACATTTGTTTAGAGGGATGTCCTGTCCACAAACGATCAAGGACTCATCACATGATCGTTCATGGACAGAACATTGTCAATGTAAACAACTAGGTTTTTCACACATTTTTTTAGAGGGATGTCCTGTCCACAAACGATCAAGAACTCATCTTGGGAGACATTCACCCTGGAGCGAGTGCCTACCACAATGACATCTGTTTTTCCTTCATTGAGCTTTAGCTTGTTGTCTGTCATCCAGTCCTTAGCAGCTTCTATACATTGTTCCATGTCATGCTGAAGAGACGGGAACTGTTTGAGAGGAGCGTCTTTCTTCAGCTGTGTGTCATCGGCATATCTGTGATGTTCACATCCTTTACTGGCGATCACCTCAGACACAGGCTGGGTGTACAAAGAAAACAAGACCGGTCCGAGAACTGAGCCCTGGGGTACGCCATATCTCAGAAGGAGGGGAGCGGAAGTAGAATTCTGTATAATGACACGTTGGAACCTGTCGGACAAATATGAGGAGAACCCGTCAAGGACTCGTCCACGGATGCCAAAAGACACACTAAGTCTATTCAGAAGGATGTCGTGGTCGAGCGTGTCGAACGCCGAAGACAGGTCCAATAATGACAAGAGGGACACACGTCCCTCGTCAGCAGAAGTATGCAGGCTGTTGGTCACATAAAGAAGAGCTGTTTCACAGCTATGATGCTTGCGGTAAGCGGACTCATTTCTTGACACATGATCCAAAAGCTGTTGCAAGACAGCCTTTTCTAACAGCTCAGAAATAAATGGGAGGTTTTGGAAACGGGACGAAAGTTTTTCAAGTCATTTTGGTCTAGTCCAGGTTTCTTTAGCAATGGTGTGACAACAGCCTGCTTGAACTGAGGAGGTACATCGCCAGACTTCAAGGAATTGTTGATAATGCGTGTAATCGCAGGAATCAGATCCACACAGTCTCTCAGTAAATCTGTGGGAAGTGGGTTAAGTACACATGATTTACATGGGGATTTGGTGATGAGTTCAGACACAAACTGCTCTGTTACAGGACAGAATTCTGACAGACAAACACCGTCAAATGAAACGTTGCGTTGCCAGCCATGACGTCAAGGTCATCCCGAATTTTGGCTGATTTTATCATCAAAGTACACACAGAACCTGTCAGGTAGTTCAGCTGCAGGTATGTTAGTAGGAAGTACAGGCCCTTTCTGTTTACCAAGCAGCTCGTTGCATGCTGCACACAACTGCTTGCTAGAGGAACAGCTGGAGACTCTAGCACTGTAAAATTCCCTTCGGGCAGCCTGTTCCACTGACTTGACATGGTTACGCTGGCGTGTGTAGAGCTCGCGATGGATTTTTAAATTAGACGTACAGACAGAACAAGAAGACATATACTTAGCTTTTTAAGTGACTTTGTCTCTATTTTGAAATGGGGGTTTTAACTAAAATATTTGATAAATTGCGGTGTGCTTGTCCTTTCTAAGCGTGCTTCTGTCTTTCGTGAGAATTGATTTCCATTTTACACGCTTGGCAAACACCTTTTAGGTATGTTGGATAATGTTGCATGCAATTTAGTAAATGTAAAATTTGTGTTGACGCCGCTGGCATGCTGAAAAAAATAGCAACGAAACATAACCTGAAAACTGATTAGTTTGTGTGCATTATTACACAGCTACATCGGGCCTACACCACTGCAGATAAATGCTGGACCCGACCCAGACGCAAGAGACATAGATCCTCATGAGCCCCCGCAGGTGCGGGGGCTCATGAGGATCTATGCCTCTTGCTGAAACCACTTTGTGTTCGTGTTACTTTGACGTCTGGCGATCTTTGACGTTGAATTCACAAAGATTTCAGAACCACAGTCTGCGTCCACTGGCTGTGACTAAATGGTGAAACTCATGACTCCACCCATTTGTTCTCCGACCAAAAACAGCCTAAACTAATGTAGTTTGAGCGGCGGTGGAACCTGCGAGGCGAAGGATCCAGCCAAGCAAAAGATCATCTGCGGCTTCGCGTCGGACATACGACCTTCAGCGCACCGGAATGATCCTATTTACGGCACGAACATTCTTCAGCGGAAACCGGATGACAAAATAAAAAAAAGTTTAAGTGGACTAAGTTTAGAACTAAATGGTGAATTTGGCTTGTACAATCTCTTCAATGACATTTGACGCAAATTTTGTTTCTGAAATCTTTGGTATTTCAGTTTAACGCAAAAAGAAACAAAAAATCCGTCCTATGAATGATTGTTCAACTCATGTAAGCGAGAGACATAAAACCTCATGAGCCCCCGCAAGAGCGGGGGCTCATGAGGATCTATGTCTCTTGCCTTCGGGCATGGTTAGTTTTGTTTCGGCACTGAAGGGGGTTAACTGTAGTTGACATAAGCGTGACGACTAAATCTGCCGCAATATGTATCGCGAAAGCGCTAGTATGTCCGGGTTTGTTCAGAAAAGCGAGATTGTCTTTGTTCAGCAATGAAAATCTCGCCTTTCTCAAACATGCACATTTTGGCTTTTACTGCCATATATATATATATATATATATATATATATATATATATATATATATATATATAATATATATATATATATATATATATATATAACGGCAGAAATAGTACTTGCAGTGACCCCGGTACTTCGTCCTGAAGAGCAATATTCAAGGGGCCTAGAGAGATGCCCCCGATACTCGTGAGCCACCGGACCCGACTGCGGATGCTCATGATACTCTATGCCGGTCGCACACATGGACTGGGCTTGCACTTGCTCCGTAAACTAACCCCTTCACTACCAGTGGACGTAAAAATTAAGTCGCCGTCTTTGAAAGAAGAGCAAATTCAGCGTGGAATAATCCCATCGATCCAAGGATCACGGATATGAATAGGGTCAGCAAGAAGCAAAGGACCTCATGAGCCCCCGCAGATGCGGGGGCTCATGAGGTTCTTTGCCTCTTGCAGTTGGGTGGTTTTCGCATTGGAGGGGTTAAGTTTAATTCGCGCTAAGTGCAGTGAAGGGGTTAAAAACTAAAAGCGGACAGATTTATTTAGTTCAAAATGGCCATCTGTCTAGCGGATGCTTTCAAAGTGCCGACGATGTAATGCCTTCATTACTCACGGGTCCATCATTGCAAGTAGCTATAAAATAAACCATAATTATACTCCGTCCTTCTTCAAAAGACACAGATTCTCATGGGACCCTTTGGGATTAGGAGGTATATGAGGATCAGACTGATTATCATGGCTGTTGGGTTGGTTTTTTTTTTTTTTTTTTTTTTTTTTTTTTTTCCCAGCTTGTGCTTATCTTCGACATCGGTTATTAACGTAGGCATCAATTAAGAATTCATCTTCCTTCGCGTTACTGTATTTCCGTTGACCACATCCGCGCGGGAAGGGGGAAAAAATCTGTAGACCCAAATTGCCTTGCCAGCAGCACAGATCTTCAGTCTCCATCTTGCCAGCAAGAGATATACATATATTCTCTTTAGCCCCTGCAGCTGCTCGGGGTTTTCAGAGTCTGTGTCTCGTGGAGACTGAAGAAGCTGAGTGCATAAAGAGCACTATATGAAATATGAAATCGGATGTTGGTTTGACTGAACTACGCCAGGGCGTTGCCCTGTCCCGCCACCCTTAAGCCAGTTTCATCCATCTGCAAGAGTCATAGATTCTCATGAGCCCATGCAGCCGCAGTTGCTCATGAGAATCTACGCCTCTTGTTGGCTTGCATCGGGCACATTTACATCTTCACGTTGAGGTTGTGATCGGGATTTGAGTCTCTGTGGCGTTACCCCAGTCGATGCTATCAGCAGGCCAGTCCTTGCTTTGCAAGATATGTAGTTCGCAGCCGCAAGGGCTCATGACAATTTATGTCTCATTCTAGCAGGTATCAGACATATTTTTGATCAGAACTGAAGCAGGCACAGATTCTCATGAGAATGTATGCCTCTTGCTATCAAGTGTCCCGCATATTTATATCCTCATATTGAGGCTGTAATGTGTTTAAGTCCCTACCAACTAACAGAAGCACATATTCTCATAGGAATTCATGCTTCTTGCTATTGAACATATTTATATCCTCATATTGAGGTTGCAGGGCATTTAACCCTACCAACTGAAAAAAGGCGTTGATTCTCATGAAAACGTATGCTCCTTGCTATCAAGTATCAACTATATTTATAACGTTTATACATTTACTGAGGTTGTAGGGCGGTAAAATCCCACAAACTGCAAGAGGCATATATTCTCTTGGGATTGCAGGGCTCAGAATCTATGCCTTTTGCTGGCAAGCAGTTGACATATATATACTGGTTGAAGTCAGGGATTAACCCTTTTAGCGCCACGGGCGCATTTCCCGAATTTAGGAAGTGTTACTTAACGACTATGTACCACTTGCAGGAGGTGGACTGACCATAATTCAAGGGTAGTGCCAGATTAGCTTGGCGCCTGAAGAGGCGCCAAGCTAATCTGGCACTACCCTTGAATTGTCATGGTCAATCATTTCCCGCTGTAGGGTGTTGGCGCTGAAAGGGTTAAATCTGCTACTGCTTTCTTTACGTATGTCAGAAAAGTGCCGGGCAACAGCTGGTGACCAATATCCCACCTCCGGTCTTCCTGGATTGCTGAGTGCGATGCTGTTGATCCGATCTTGATGACCAAACGTAGAAGAGATTTCACACAGGCAGAGTTTGTCACAAAAAAATGTCTTTACAGTAGCTACTGTATGGTAAAGGGAATTTCAAATTAATTTTGCGTCTGTCGTCGCCTGTGACATTTCACAGTACTGGGCGTGTATGGCACGTACACAGGTCAGCATCAGTATGTGTGTGTGTGTGTGTGTGTGTGTGTGTGTGTGTGTGTGTGTGTGTGTGTGTGTGTGTGTGTGTGTGTGTGTGTGTGTGTGTGTGTGTGTGTGTGTGTGTGTGTGTGTGTGTGTGTGACTCTGGTACAGTTTTGTTAAATGTTGTTAAGCTTTTAATCTATGGCGGTTCAAGTTAATTTCTTGAACCTTCTTTTGCTCTGTGTGAATGGCCAGGATAGAAGACCGTGTCTTTTCTGTTTTCTTCCCTTCGTCTCTATAGGTGATTGTTGCCCTAACTTTTACCTGATTTATTTGCCAGTCAAATGATCAGCCGATCTGTGGCTTACATTAAAGTCGACTACACCCGGCACAGGTTTACATTCAACGCTGTTATGTGATATAGGCGCTGCAAATAGAGTAGGAACAACTCCTGCGAAATGCCCGCGAATATTAACATCGACCCTGTCCAAAGGTCATACGAGTGCATGTCCGGTTCATCTCAAGCCATTACCTGTACTGCGATTGACAACGCTGTCACGTCCATCTGAACTAATTGAACCATGAGACCATCTGATGATCTGTTTCTCATTACGACGCTTAGACCAGGGGCCAGTTGCATGAGTGTGCTTAGTCCTGCGCCAGCCACTAAGCAAGGCGCTCCTCTAAAGCGGAGCGCCTTGCTTAGTGGCTGGCGCAGGACTAAGCTCACTCATGCAGCTGGCCTGAGATGTCTCCCTTGGTCTAGAGAATAAACCAACGAAGAAAGAAGCACGCTATATTATTCTTTGCATTTTTCACGCTTGACAGTCACCTTTTGGGCCTTTACTCCCTTGGTTCAGGAATCATAGATGTGAACACATTGGATGTATATGGCGGCAAGAGATATAGAATCTATGCCACTTGCAGATGGACAGACCATTGCAGATGGAATAAACTATATTCCTCTTCCAGATGGAAGGTACTAGTTGAACTGTGATGGGTAGGCAGATGGAGCTGTCAGGAGCGACATACCCTGTATGCGCAGCAGGCCTTTGATGATTGAGGGTTGCATTAACAAACATCTGTCCTATCGAAGGAGATCTTTGAGGTCTCAGTGACGACGACTCGAAAAATGGCATCCACCTGCGCTCTTCGCTACTGATTAAAAGCACTCGTGTCCTCAGACCGCAGTTTAGCAACCCTGCTGTGCTCATATACCCCGATGGTTGCTGTCTGTGGGTTTCAGTCGTCGTTCACAGAGACTGGTCCTCGCTAGTAATCACCATAGATCATTATAGATCCCCAAGAATTGTTTCCTGTCGCGGACGTTTCATCGACATATTAGGTGTACATAGTACTACTAGTAGAATCTAACATTTCTTTGGCAGATGATAGAATGGATGAGTGATTTAAATTTTCCCGGCAAATGAAGTCGAGTCTGTTTCCTTGGCAGGTGGTAAAAGGAGGAAGTCCAAGTTACCCCGCGGACAGTCATCATCCGGCCTGCGAGATATGCTCTTCTGCACACGTCAGAAGATCACGTGGCATGTCGCCGTTTGCAAATTGTTGCCGCTAGTGGTTGACAAGCGGGCTGCTCATTTTCGGAAGAAATGAGAATTTCTCTGTTCCATTTGGACCATGCGTCCCTTTCGGTTTCAGAGGCAGTAGTTCTTCACACAGTAGAGTGATAACACAATGATACTGCAAGGGTGGTGCTTTAACAGGCCGCACACTTCGGAAACTGGTATGTCGCCATTAGAGGCATTAGTGGCTACCACACAATAACCAGTAGTCTGAAACGACAATATGATGGTGCTTACAGTGTGGTGGCAGAATAGTTAGTTCTATCTTCTGAACTGGTACGGGTTCAGAAGATAGATCTCGAACGACCTATTTTGCCACCACCCTTGAAGTAGCCTTCAGAGGACAACTTCACCATTAACTCATTCAACCCCACGCCCGTAATTCCCAAATTTTGGAGGCGTCATCTAACGACTATGCACCAGTTGCAAGACATGAATCGAATTATCATGGTCGACCCATCTCCTGATGCAGTGCGTCAGGGCTGAATGGGTTAATATTTTGGTGTTTTGGACCAGATCTACTGCGTCAAGAGCACCTCGTACATAATCTACTCTCTCAAGGGCAGTGCCTTATTAGCTTAGCGCCTGAAAGGTACCAAGCTAATCAGGCACTGCACTTGAGCCGATCCATTAGTTGCAGTTGACCCTGGAAGTGAATTAGCGACTCCTCCATGTACAATCACTTTTGACGTTTGTTTGAAGTCCGGTCCAATGCGAGACATAATATAGTTCAGCAATTACAGTGGTGTCAGCGAGAGGGTGATTGCGAAGACGGAGCGCAGAGGAACAGCCAGCAAAATATTAAACCCTGTCAGGTTGTGAGTCGAACGAATTCGCAGCCTGAAAATCAAGGGCTTCGTGTTATACTAGCTGAGCTATCCTAGTCAGAGTCGCACATCTATGACCATCTATCGTAGCACTAGTGTGTGCTATACATTAAATAGCATCGAAGGTTCCATAATGAAGTACTTGTCAGCAGGTTTGCTATCAGAACAAAATGAAGTCCAAAATATGATAAACAAAGAAGTAAAAAAACAAATAAACCAGTCAAAATCACTTTGATTAATACGCATATTTATATTCGTTCATTTGTCCCCTACGTTCGTCTTTCCGCGGTCTGTATTGGACTCTTTCGCAACCACAGGCTGGTAAGTGTTCCATACCGTAGCTGCTCGTACGCGGCCTCGTTTGCATCCGAATTTCTCACTTGCTTCAGGACGGTGGCAAAGGTGAGACTGCGGGACGATGAAGCTCAGCAAACGGTATTTTCGTTTCATTTGGGCTAAACCAGGAAAAAGCAGATTGCCTGGTGCCTTGCCGACAAGTTATTAGACAGCTGAACTATTTTGACTTGTAGCGCCAGAAATTGCTAAGCTACATAGTCCCGCAGTCCTACCTTTTCCGCCGTCCTGAAGCAAGTGAGATATCCGGATGCTTACGAGCTGGAACGAAACAGCGTTCGAGCCTCTACGGTATGGAACACTTACCAGACTGTGGTAACAGGGGGCCACGAGTTGTCACGCATAGGTCATTGGACTCTCCAACTTCAGCAGGGGGACACGGGTTCTGCGCATACATTCAGTACTTGTAGCGCAAGGGTTATCGTGCCGTCTAGTCTTTTATATTAGTGTGCACACATTTGTTGACATTGCATTCTGTGAGCCTAAGTGCGCATTTTGTTTGATGAGCTCAGTGATGTCAGGTCGATGTTTATTTTCAATATGCTTCACAGTTTTCTTTGCATTTCCTTTCTCAAGGTCGAATGTAGGCCAGTATGACGTGTGATCAATCCATCCAAACACCACAAGATTGTGGAAAGTCACTGAAAAGTCGACAGAAATTGCTGAGATATGTATAACACCAAGCGAGCAGATCCTGTTGGATTATTTCTGCGGGAGTTTGTCATTTCCATAGCTAATTCTTTCTAATATTTTTTCGAAGAAACCATTTTTAATATTCCAGATGAGTTTTCATGTAACTTTTTAAAATTGTGTTTTCAAGAAAATGTTTTTCATATTTTCCAGGGGATGGTTTTATGAAAGAGTTTTTTTTAATTTAATTTTCAATCTGACGTCTAACTTCAAGTCGAAATGAGATGTGCTTTCCTCCAGGCAACGTAGGGATTTAAAAACCAGACAGCCCTTGCAGGTATGTGGTGGTATATTTGGCATTTTCATTTCCTTACAAAATTCCGGTACTGGTTTCTTTTAATACGGCAATCTGCCGGATTACTGTCGCGATGTTTGGTTCGCCGCAGGTCTATCAGGATATTGGGTAGTGTTACCCTTCCAGTGGACGCAGATTTAAATTCGGCGTCAAAGATTCCCTGCCGGCGAAGAAACATAGATACAGAGTGGTCTCAGCAAGAGGCATAGATCCTCATGAGCCCCCGCAAATGCGGGGGCTTATGAGGATCTATGCTTCTTGCGGTTGGGTGTTGGTCATTTTATTCTAGGTTAGATGTGTTTTAGGTCCATCGCTCTGTAGTTTAAAGACTGTGTCTAACTAGCATGGCGCCTCGAAAGGTGCCATGCTAGTCGGACCGCCGCAGCCGGCCCTTGAGGTATCGTGGATAAGTAGTCACTGTTCTTGAGCTGTCACGGTCTTCGTGTGGCTTTTCACCTAGTGCGTAATATTCGATTCTGAAACTTAAGCTAATATGACTTAGGAAATGAAATTTGTTACGTATCGGCTTATACCTACTGCTGCAGGAAATTGGCGAGATGGACGAGAGCAGAAGTCAAGCATGCACGCATGCACGCATTCACGCAAGTGCAAACGCAAACACGCAAACACACAAACACACACACACACACACACACATACACGCACGCACACAAACACACACACATACACACACACACACACACACACACACACACACACACACACACACACACACACACACACACACGCACACACCGCCCGCAAACACAAATACAAGAAAAGCACTGTTCCACAAGTACAATCACATGCCTGATCACTGCTACTGCCTGCAGAAATGATTGATGTTCAACGTTTTTCGTGTGTGGATGAAATTGTCTAGTATTAAAGCATCATAGACAAAACCAACAATGCTTCCTGTGCGAGGAACACAGACGACATAAGATGAAACCTACATGAAATCAGCTGGAGGCTTAGATCCTCTTGAGACCCCCGCAGTCAATCATGAGGATCTGTCCTAATACAGATGGGTGTTTCTTGATGAAAAATGAAAAAAAAAATGTCAAGTAACCTCCGACGTTTTTTGTTGTTGTTGTTGGGTTTTTTTGGTTGTTTTTTTTGGGGGGAGGGATGTTGTTGTTGTTGTTTTGGTTGCTGTTTTTTTAAAAATAAATTTCATCTAATCTTTCGCATTTTCTACTCAGACATCAAAATTACTGTCAAAGATCCGATGCAGACTTTGTAGACACGTTTTTGTATCAATCAATTTCAGAGTGAAACGATGCACGTCTACAGGAAACACTGACATCCGCTTGCCTACAGCACATAACCCAACACAACAGAATATTGAGAGATCAAAAAGGCAAAATGCAGTCAGTCCATTTTGTGGAAAGCTATATTGTCATTGTAATACAATGAAAATCTAGCTTTCACAACATGAACTTACTGTCTTTTGCCTTGTTCACAGGGTAGAGATGTAGGACGTATTGGGCATCGATTTCTTTTCTTTCTTTTCCCTTCTTTCATTTCTTTTCCTGGCTCGTACAGGACCAAAGATCTTTACACATAATAGTATAATTATGTCTCTCCACCCACTTACACGCCTTACATTTCAAATCAAACAAAATCGCTCATCCAGACATAGGTTATATTGTCCAATTAAGCAGCTGATAACTTTCGGTCTCGACACGTCGCATTTAGGTTTCAGAGTCGCATAATGGTCACGTTCTGTTTGAAATTCATCCTACTAGGGTAATATATAGAAGTTGTTCGGAGATCACACTTAGATAAAAGATGCTCGTATTTCGACGGAAAACTTAACTAAAGGCCCGGATAAACACTGAGGCGAAAATTCTTGTTTTTCCGGGGTTTTAATCAATTTTTTTCGTCGAAACACCTCTGACCTACTTCTGGTACAATTCTGACTTACTTCTGATATCCGGAAATCGTCGATTATACACTAATAATGACTTTTGCGTCTTCAGGAAGCGTCTATAAACATTGTAAACAAGCTGTGGAAGATGTGTCGGCCACGATAGTTCATTGGCACTGCCAGATTAGCTCGGTTTCAGACAAAACTAATATCGCGGCCGGCTAATTTCTGTTTTAAGCTCATATTATAAACGGTGCTTCTTCTTTGCACACATCAAATTGAACTAAAATACGACATATTCACCTGAATAATATGCAGTTTTCGTTATGATTATTTCTGGGTGACTTGTCTAAGTTGTTTGTCCACCGATTGGCACAGCGGCAACATTTTTGGGGTTTGGTAATATACTGCTGTGTGTTTCCTGTTCCAGTCATTAAGTGGGTCTTTCTGCAAGAGGCGTGGATTCTCACGAGTGCCTGCAGTCGCAGGGGCTGATGAGAATCTACCCAGTAAACAAAAGACATTCGGGCCGACGTCGATCCGAGGACATTTGCTTACTGGGTGTGTCTCTTGTTCGCACAGATCAGACCCATTTTGCAATCTCAGGTGGATGGGAGTTCTCAGACGGATGGATTCCCATTCTCAGATCGATGAATTCTCATTGTCAGATGGTTGGAGTAGCTTTGTGCGTGTTTTACAAAACAATTTGTTTTGTCCTCGCTGGATGTAACTCCCTTGACTGCAGAGAAAAATTGAACACCAACCAACTGCAAGAGGTATAGATCCTCATGAGCCCCCGCAGTTGTCTCTTGCTGACACCACTCTGAACCCATGTTCCTGGGATATCTAGGTGGTTTGTGCGCTGACTTAACTCATTCTACCCCAACACCAAAATCCCCAAATTTTGCCGTTGTCCTCTGAAGACTGCACTCTAGTGCAGGACACATATCGACCATGATAGTTCAAGGGTGATGCCAGAATAGCTTGGCGCCCGTAGGCGCCAAGCTATTCTGGCATCACCCTTGAACTATCATGGTCGATCCTTATCTTGCTGTGGTGTGTCTGGGGTAGAATGAGTTAACGGAGATTGCAGTAACACAGTCTGCGTCATGTGGCACTGAAAGGGTTAAACGAACGAAGATTGCAGAGACACAATCTGCGCCCACTTCCATTAAAGGGGGTTAATGTAAATTGCAGATTATTTTATCGTTAATGTTCCATCAGAAGCAATGACACCCAGGTAAATTCTCAATCAATTGTTTTCCATCTGTTCGGCATCATTAAACATTAAATCCTTTTAAAATCGGGTACGCGTGGAACACAGTTATGTATTTTTTGTAAAAAAAAGGAGGATACACTGTTAATTGTCCCGTGGGGGAAAAAATGAGTCGATAATGGGAGGTGAATTGTTAACAACACGTTTACCACTTCAGACATGTCATAAGTTGCGTTTCCTGGATGAATTATTGATAGTTGCTATAAGTCCAGAATCAAAGTTATCAGTGTCAGTGCATTTAGCTTCATTCAGCTTTTGTTAAAAAAAATTGTCCCTCGGGGATGTGTCAATAATAGTATGGGAATTGATAGCACCATCCCAATCCGCAAAAGGCCATCAGGCCGACTTCGGACGCCGTTGGCCAGCGCACGGCCGTCGTCGGCCCGTTGGCCTTTGCGAAATGGGATGTTTACTACCTCAGAACTTTTTTAAAAAACTGAATTTCCTGAAAGAATCATTGATAGTTGTTCCCAGTCAGAAATCGAAGTTATCAAGGTCTGTCGAATGTGGCTTCGCTAAGCTTTGATTTGAATTGGATTGGATTTGAACTGCGTTTCCTGATGGAATTTTGCATAGCCGTGCCAGATCCAAAATAAAAGCTATCTTGATCAATGTGTTTTTACTTCATCCAGTCTTATTTAACACCGATCATTTGGGAACCGGAATGCCCCATCGACAGAACGAAACCAAAAAAGAGATTCATAGAAGAAACCCCTCGTGGGGACCACAACTGAGCAACCTCGCCTATGGCAAAGTGGGATACAACAAAATTCCGAGGTCCCGACTACCCAATAAGCAAAAGTCCCTCTGGCCGACGTCGACCGCAGTGAGCCCTCGCACGGTCGTGCGCGGGCCCACTGCTGCCAACGTCGGCCCGAGGACTTTTTGCGTACGCCTTTTCTATTTAGTTGACTTAGCTCCGGTTGTGTAAGAAAATTGCCCGCTGGAGTTAATATCTTGCTGTTAATATATCTAACACTGAACAGAAAATTGGGAGTCCCCAAGAACTTTGTTATATACTGACGAGCAAAAGAAACGGTACAATTTTTCGACGCTTCTATCATCACGGAAACACTGAAGTTTCCAGTGAGTGTCAAACTTTGCACAGGTTGGCGGAACACAGGTGTGGCAGAGAAATGCAGCGGGCGTTGGGCAGACTTAAAAAGACATGAGAGATCCATCGTAAACCACACAAATATTGGTTACGATATCGAATAAAAGTCTTGGGAGACTTCTGATGGGTGGGATGTAGCGCGTATGGGCCTTTATGAGCGCAAAGATCCCATCTTGACCGAACCGAACTGAACTGATGTCACAATGGCAGGTTCTCAGTGGAAAAGAGTGTGAGAGGAGTCCTATCTAGCTCCGTAACCCTACTTCCCTTCTACCTAAAATAATAAAAATGACACCATGCCTCCCCTAGTAGGAACGTTTTCGGGCCCACGACGGCCGCAGTGGGCCCGCGCACAGCCGTGCGCGGGCCTACTGCGGCCGTCGTGAGCCTGAGGACTTTTGCTTACTGAGTCACGCTCTGAAAACCCTCTGACGTGTTGTTTTTTTTTTTTAATGCCGAAGAAAGGCGACGGTATGACATTGTGGTGTTTTGTTTTGTTTTCAGAGCTCGAGGTATAATTGTTCTTGAGTGATTTATTTGTCAGATGCCTGTTGTCTCAGTACCTAGTCCATTATCGCCGCGTGCAGGCGGGTTTCGAGTGGACGCATATTTTGTTTCTGGGAAATCTTCGTTCATTCAACGAACAAAATCCACAACCATTCAAGGAACGTGGATACAAATTGGTCTCAGTATAGATCCTCATAGATCCTTATGAGCCACTGCAGTCCGGGAGCTTATGGGGATCCGCTATGTTTCTGTAGCTGAACCACGTTCACTTTTTCTCGGCAGTGAATGTGTTAATTAATACGGTTTTTATGGGGCCGTCCGGATAACATCCGATTGGCTCCCCTAGTATAGGAAAGTCACACTAAGGCAATCATTTCTTGTTGATTATTTCGGCTCAAGACAGCATATGGCCCGTACTTATCGTAGACTGTAAATTAATTATACCGTCTGTATGCCGTGATCTGTGATTGAAGACAGCGTGTAATATAACATGTCATTATATAGACACCTTCTGACTATAACAGGAGGCAATGATCTCTTTGTTGTTCGTTTTTCGTTCCGATCGTTTTCGGTGCGTATAGTGTATTAGTCTGTATTTACAGAGAGAGAGAGAGAGAGAGAGAGAGTACATCGGCCGATTAAAAAAATGGTTCACCCCACAGCTAATTTTCATTTAGCACAGACTCTTTGTCTTTGAATTCATTTACATCATTTCCGCTTCATTTGCCTAAAATAAATTTCCCCGCTGGTTACTGCACATCTAAATTTCACCAGAGACTCAGTCCATGTCTCCGATTTCATTTACATAATTTCCTCTGCAGTTGACGTAAAATAAATTTCCAGCCAGGTGTCGGCAGACTAGAAACGATCGAGACAGGTCAGTAAGTACAGGCAACGTTTGACAGGGAGTGGCTGGCTTAGATAGACCCATCACAGTACTTGGAAACCTAAACGAATTATGTCCCCTAAAAGCGGCTCCTGGCCTCAGAGCCGCTATCAGGGGACGTAACTTGTAAAGTTTTCATACCCTGTGTGGACACTTCAAGACCTCTGGCGTCGAGTAGTAATGACCCTTGGGGTTTTGGTGGCTCCCAAATTTGCCGGAATGCGACGTGCGTTGTTAGAATTTCCGCTTCCGGCCTCATTGTATCAGCGATTGTGGACGTCACCAGACGAGATCCCAGACTTCCGGTTTCCTGTGACGGCCTTTCTGTGACCCGAAAGCAAACGACGACTAGAGTGACATGTGTCTAATCTCCAGTCTTTCAGCCAACCGCTCTCATCTGCAAGAAAAAGCATAGATCCTCATGAGAATCTGGCTGACGACATACATTTAGTGTTCTGTTTCTGTTTTGTGGGGGCTTTTCTCGCACGTAGCGCAGGCATGACATGAGAAAGTCTCTGTTGCTGTCAGGACGTTAAGCAACGTAGATCTAACCAACCAACCATCAAAAGCCTCTACGGCTGAAGAATTTGATTTTCTCCTTTTCGATCGCCTTCATATCCGCAGTCCAGTGGCCGAGAGTAATCTGACGCACCTCCTTGCAGCGAAGAGTATTATTTATTGTAGAAAATTGTCATACTCATAAGCACCAAATGCGCTGCAACTGCAATATGACAACACTTACATAAAAGCAAGATCCGTTTCATTTGCTTTTTTAAAAAATTAAACCAAACCTGCGCAGTTTGTGCTGTCCTTTACATTGACCTTCTGACTTGGAACGTTAAAAGCTTATATCACACCTATAAGACATCCGCTCTTCAGCAGAATATCATATGACGTTGAAAATGTTATGGCAGTAGACTGCATGTCGACAACTTCCCCGAGTCATTGCACAAACCTGCATACTGACGATAGACATTTCGAAGCTGCGATAGATCGCTCCTTTTTTGGCCATGTCAAAGTAAACCTCTGCTATATTACAGGTTGCGTGTTATGTGGGGCGACCGGGGAGTCATTAACGTTTGCGTTAAAGCGGTGCTAAAGTTACTTAGACCTGTAAGGGAAAATAAAATCACCCAGTAAGCCAAAGGTCCTCTGACCGACGTCAGTCTTAGATGGCCCGCACGGGCCAGCTAAGGCTGACGTCGGTCAGATGATCTTTTTGCTCGCTTTCAGAGCATCCGAATATACGCAGGCCAAATTACAGGCCGGGATCGGTCCGAAAACCTGGCTTGGTGATCATAGACCTTTCTGCGATATATACCAAATCGAGGTATACTTGAGCGCGTGATATTGAGGCATAACTGTGAAAGATTCAGTTCGGCGTGGCCAATTTGGATCGCTCCGGGCTATACACCCAGCGCTGACATGCTGAAATTGTTTTCTGCGTTCCCTCTAACAGCAACAGCGATTGTGTGTGTGTACGTGTGTCTGTGTGTGTGTGTGCGTGCGTGCGTGCGTGTGTGTGCGTGCGTATGTGTTCGTGTGCGTGTGTGCAAAACATGTCATAGACTAGTATGGTGATGACTCGAAATGTATGAAATCCGCCGAAGGTTTCTCTGCCTCAAACTGGAAACAGTCTGGCCCATTTACGTCGGTGTTAATCAAACTGAGGATGGATTTCGGGATTTCAGCTTGACCCTGTCTTGCTGCAGGTGGCGGTCTATCCGATGTAACACGCCAAATTTACTCACACTCCACATCGCCCCGGGATCCCTTTGGCGTACGCCAAAGGAATCCCGGTTCGATCTGGCATGTGTGAAATGTTGGCGTTTTACTCTCTTCACTCAAAACTGGCACGTCACTGTGACCCCTGGTCGATCTGGGGTGTGTGAAAATTAGGCGTTTAACTGTCTTCATGTCACAATGACCACGACTCGATCTGGCGTACGCCAATTCAGTTGGGCCTAGATTCGGTCTTAGTAATGGTTTATTTTAGCGTGCTTCACCGGTCATCTGGACTGGTGCCATCACAGTGAAATAATTAACCCCAAATAACACCCTCAAGTTGAAAAAGTCTGGACCCAGCCCCTTTCAACGAGAAACATAGCTTCTCATGAGCCCCGGTGAATGTGAGTCTGTGTCGTTTCCATATATAGAAAGCTGACTGAGGGACTGTACAGATATGCGAGGATGAAGAAAGCGGAGACAGGGGACAGAATTCAAATGGCAAGCCGTCGGGGGTTGTCGTCCTTTTCAAATCAGAAACGATTGACTCTGACTCGCCAAACGCGTCGTTCTGTCCCCCAACACTCCAGAAGAAAACATCTCTCGGTGTGTAAGAGGCATAGATCCCCCTGAGCCCCTGCGAACTGCAGTGGCTTAGGAGGATCTATGCCTCTTGCAGGACCGTGCGAACGTCTTGTACAACTGCCTTCCTCACACGAATGAATTAATCTCTGTCGGTTCTATTCCCGTCACCTCTACGCTCCATCGCCAAACACATCTCATTCGCAGGAAGCATAGATCCTCAAGAGCACTAGCAAGCTGCTTGGTGTCCATGAGGATTTACGCCGCTTTGCAGACGAGGTGAACTCGTTTGTTATTTCCTTTTACAACCGCGTTCCTGATTCGAATGCAATGCATCCTTTGCTTTGCTTTCCCGACGAGGCGAGAATGTCTTGTGACATGCAGGGAATTAAACTCTTTTGAATTTGTTCTCGGCGGAGGATTTGCTGAACTCGACGAGGAGACGAGCCTTTTGAACGAAGTGCACGTTTGTCATGTTGTATGTGGATGCGGGTTGGTGTCGCAAGACAAGGATCTAATATTCCCTGTCAGGAGACATACTTCTTATTGGCTTCCTCACCCTGTGCTGGTGTCATTAGTGCGATGGCGGTTGTCCTCCAGCCATCAGATTGAAGGCTGACATCCCTGGTATGTATACCAGAAGCAAACACATTCAGCGGCGACACATTACAACGGGAGGGGGGAGGAGGGGAGGGGGGGTGAAGCGCCCATGATGTAGGCGCCAAGCTGTTCTGGCACCATCTTTGAACTATCATGGTCGATCTGTATCCAGATCTTGTCCTCACAGGACACCTCTCGATTTTCGGCCGCCGTGAGATGGCCTTAATCGCATAATCGGCGTCAGATCCTGATAACTAAATAACTCGATTTTCGGAATTTCTATAGCAGGGCTTGGCACCTTTTAAAAAATGTTTTTGTTCTCATAGCCCTACAAAAAATCAGTATGGCATACTTTTTTTAAGAGCTAAAAATTAAACTACTTACAGCGCAAGGGAGGACGTTTGCATTTTCCAATTTTCGGAATTTCTATATTATATGTTTTTGTTCTCGTAGCCCTACAAAAATGTAATATGGTATAGCTTTTTATTTTCGGCTGTCGAGTAGGAAACAATGCACAAACATAAAATTTGAAGTGTAAATAGGACAATATGGCCAATTATAAATAATTTACAAAAGGTTTCATATGACAATAAAGATTATCTTATCTTATCTTATTTTATTAACCCAAAGTTAAATTTTTAGTCTGCTTAGTTATGCTGTTTAACCTACTACCAAATTTATCACATGCTTTGCAAGGAAATGTACTTTCTAGAGTTCATATGATGGAGTAGGTAAATGCAGAATAGTTTAAGCTGAGACTTTTTTTCTTAAATCCATCCCATCATTTTTGATTACATATTAACCTACTCACAGCAAAAGGAAGAACGATTGGATTTTCATGGAACCAAGAACTCTGTACTCTGGACAACATTACCCCCCTCCCCTCCCCCCTCCAACTCATACACAGATGCACACGCATACAGTTCCCTCAACCCCCCCCCCCTCCTCCTCCTACCTCTCTCTCTCTCTCTCTCTCTCTCTCTCTCTCTCTCTCTCTCTCTCTCTCTCTCTCTCTCTCTCTCTCTCTCTTTCTCTCTCTGTCTCTCACACACACACACACACACCCCTTCCTCCGATCTCCCGCAACACCACACCCCAACTCCCACCACGTTTGTTTCTTCTTTTATGACAGATAATTAATTATTACTCTGCGTGATAAAATTGGCTGAGAAATTTTATTAGTCCGGGTTATGAAGTCATTTAAACTCTGAGAAAGACCGTAATTCAAGTTGGATTTTCAATTATATTGGCGGGAAGAAAACCCCAAATAAAAAACCTCCGGAGACATGCATGTGGATATATGGGTCCTGTCAACAAAGCCAAGAGTAGGGCAGCTTAAAAAAAACGGTGACCCCGGCACTCCCTGATGGAAACATTTAGATGGAGCGGATAATTTTATAGGTCAGGTCTGTCATAAAGCTCTCTACACCATCAGTGTGCTTTATTCACCTGCATGCTGCACGGAGGATACTGCATATAAGTAGGATGCATAGACCCTCATGAGCCCTTCAGGGGCTCATGAGGGTCTATGCCTCCAACTTATAATTATGTGCAGTATCTTCATTTAGTTTAGCCCCTTCTCTGCGACTGAACGTGTTTCCTATATCTGAAATCGCTGTTCATTCAACGACTAAAAGTGACCAAGTTCTAAGGGACATAGATGCAAACTGGTCTTAGCAAGAGACATAGATGCGGGGACTCATGAGGATCCATGTCTCTTGCATTTGAATTGTGTTCCGTTTTTCTCAACATTGAAGAGGGTTAAAAGTTAATTGAGCTGAATGATTTGCCGATACAAAGGGCTCTCAACGTTGCCTTTGCCCCAACTCAGACTTGTACACCCTTCTTTTCACAATGCATGTGGGAAGGCACACGTAACAGAGATTTTCTACTGTCTAGTGCGAGTCGGTAGATCTCTCCTACCTATAAAAGAGTAGAAAAATGTGTCATTTTATAACATTCAATCTTCGTAAGTTAATTCAACCCTTTTGTTCAGCATTATTGTAAGATATAGATAGATAGATGGATAGAAAAACTTTATTGCCATTTGTAACAACAATACATTAGGAAATCGTTGCGGTGCTGCCCAACATAAAAGGAAGAACATTAAACACATCAAAATATAATTAAGCTACTCACGTGCACACACACACACACACACACACACACACACACACACACACACACACACACACACGCACGCACGCACCACACACACACACACACACACACACACGCACCACACACACACACACACACACACACACACACACACACACACACACACACACACACACACACACCGTATGTCTTAGTAAGTATTGTGGTCTAAGCATAAAGGCAATAAACACGATTTCACAGTAACACAAATTGCATAGGCGTATCGTAATATAAAACTGAACACGTCATTTGCATCATTGACACAGCAGTTCAGTTAGCCCTATTTCCTACACATTAGTTTGGCCAGCCACCTGCTGCTGTCATATGCAGTCACTCCCCGCTGCGAGCAGGCTATCTAGGTCACTGTCTGGCATCAACTAGAGTCCTTCTATAATCTCTGTTGCGGGACTAATGATATGTGTACCGTGTCAGTGTTATGCCTGTGTGTAATGTTCTCTAACTTTGCTTCCTCAGTTTTCTACATACCCTGCGGGATGTTTGACAGCATATACACTTAGTAGTAGGATATTAGAAGAGCATTCTCAAATAACATTTAAACAGGAGATATTGCGAACAAAAAAAAATTACTGCCTGGACCAGGTCGCTTTAACCCTCGTATGTATGCAGCCTCTGGACCGGGTACTGTAAACAGATCCGGTGGGTGCGCGCGCAAGTGGGTGAAAAAAACAACAACTTGGCTCTGTGCTGGTGATCATCGCATGAATAACGAGTCTGATGAGGCGGATGATTTTATGGGTCAAGTCGCCTACATTATAGATGGCCTCTATAACCCGTGCACGGCCGTTTGACCGTGGTGTTTGAATGAGAGTATGTATATGGAGATTAATGCCATCGAAGATGATGCCGACTGAAAAGGGGTCATCGAAAAGTGTTAGAAAAAAATATTTAAGGGACAGGAATCGAGGTCACTGTACTTAACCTTTTCCATCTTGATAACTTCTACATGAAATAAATTGATCTATGATAATTCAAGGGTAGTGCCAGAGTAGCTTGGCGACTAGAGGCGCCAAGCTACTCTGGCACCACCCTTGAACTAAAATGCTTGAAGTATCTCCTAATCTGTGATGCAGCTTTCATAGGACAATAGATAGGATTAAAAAATTCAAACTCAGGATTTAATGGGTTAAAACACTTTATTTTGCTACTTTTCTTTTTTCGCTTATGCTTCTGGAACTAGAAAAAAAGTTAAACTTTAAAAGTTATACGTCTTTTGTCCACAACGAAAAATGATCTCATATATGGGGCACCGAATAGGTTTGAAACAGATTTTGTCTCCAGATGGGTTCGAACCCTGCGTGTTTTCGGACGAGAATCGAACGCTGAACCACCTGAGCTACCCAGCTCCACGTGACCAGAAGAAGAAAAAAAAAGATAATGAGGTCAAAAGACAAAATAAACGACTGGTTAATTCAGTCGTAATAAAACGCAATAATAAACATGGCAACAAACTAAAAGATAACAAATTGGTGATTTAAAGTAAAAGGAATCAAGTAGAGAATAAGAAGAAAAACAAAGTAGGAATATATTTATAAGGAAATGGTTTTCGCACGAGCGAGCAAATTGGCACTGACAAGGATAGCAAGTTCATATCATGAATTTTATGACTAATATGAAACGGATACAGTTCGGTGAGCGCAAAATTCGCAAATTGCAGAGAGAGTGATAGTGAGAGATAAGAGAGATTGGGGGGGGGGGGGGGGTCGGAGAGCGAGATGGACTTGGTGGTAGAGGCGGAGTGGCGATAGAACAAGTAAGATTCCAGACTGGACAAATCAATCACACTAATAAACCACTTTCGCGTATCTGTCACTCTCACGTCCGGCGTCAGATGACTTACTTGCCGGGAATCGCCTGTTGAGCAAAATAATGGTCATCGGGCCGGCAAGCGATCTAGTTGATCCGCGTCGAGACGAGGACCTGTTGTTCTCTGGACGTCTGCTAAAAACTATGTTCAAGTTTGGAGAAGTAACTCAAAAAGGCAATCGGTCCGACGTCAGCTGCAGTGGGCCCGCGCACGGCCGTGCGCGGGCCAACTGCGGCCGACGTCAGACCGATGGCCTTTTGAGTATGGCAAAGTAGTACTGCTCGAGGGTAGCGCCTGATTAGCTTGGCTTATCGTTAGATCGATCCAGAACCGCGCAGTTGGCGGAGAAAGCTAAGGTTATACCGGCTTCGTGCAAACGTAGTTCCGTGAGAGACAGAAGGTATGGAAACAGTAAGAAACTGTAGGCCTAGTATACACCCAGATGTCGATGTCTCCAGGCTATGTAAGACAATGGAATCCAGACTGAACGCAAAAATCTATTGCTATACGATCAGGCTGTTGTCAAGTGAGAAGCGTTGCAAAGTTCACGGGTAAAAGTACGAAAATAATAATGCGTCTCATCTTCAGGAATCTATTTTGAAATACAAATCTACATACTTTAAAGAGACCTTGTCCAGGCAAGAAAGGGTTATTAGTTCGCGATACCCCCTTTAATAATGTTCTTGTTAGGTCTTGTTATGATTTACAATAATGCTGGACTTAACTCATTACATCCTGAGGCTGATTTTCTTAAAAGTTGATTAGTGATCTGTGAAAGCTACATTACAAATCATGAGATAAATCAACCGTTTTAGTTCAAGGGTGGTGCCAGAATAGCTTGGCGCCAAGCTATTCTGGCACCACCCTTGAACTATCAAAGTCAAATTTATTTCATGCAATGGGTTATAAGGATAAAAAGGGTAAAAGGACAAAAGTCTTCGGCGAGGCAAGACAACACTGAGAACCCGTTTTATCCTCAAATTTTTGCTGTGAAAGCCCGCCCCGGAGGAGATCGCTTTAAGCATCAGCGTAGCTATAAGTAATGTCTAGAGGCTGAAGTGTTTGACCCGTTTCTGACAAGAGGTGGAAAAAAAAGTATCGAGAATGACTCTAGAGGTTTCTAGTGATTTACTGTAGCGTGTATGGCCTTTTCCGATTAAATAGACGACTTCTTAAATGAATTCTACTGACGATTAAGTCTCTTGGTTTCATAACTGTTCACGTTTCTACCGGCCAAAGACTTTAGCAGCACGCGGTACGAGCTCCATACACCAGACGGGACAGACGGGGACCTGATTTAGTCCAATAAGCCTCCTGTCGACAAATCAAATCATACGCGCAATTTATCCGGGTTGGCGACGACAATTTCAGGATATACAAGAGGCCTATCTCAGCTTGCAAGTGGTGTAGATTCTCAGGAGTCCCTGCGGTCGCTGGGAATTATGAGAATCCACGCCTCTTGCAGATTGGAGGGGGTTGCTGAGGGGGTAAAATCCTTCCGCACAAATTCATCTCAGGCTTTGATCGCCCAATATTCCAATTTCGCTACTGTCAACGTTGTTTATCGCACAAGACTGCAGGCGATAAAAACGGAGGGGAAAATGTCTTGTCTGCATGCTACACAGCCTCCAGAAATATTACTTCCAATACGAAACACAAGGGGACACTGTACTGCCTTTGGTACTTTTCCTTTGCGTCGAAATAGTTTTGTGGGTCAGAAATTGCAATGACATTGTTTTCTTTCGTGAATGAGGATCATATATCACATTCTCTCTCTCTCTCTCTCTCTCTCTCTCTCTCTCTCTCTCTCTCTCTCTCTCTCTCTCTCTCTCTCTCTCTCTCTCTCTCTCTCTCTCTCTCTCTAAATTTTGTAGCTTACCGAAAACAAAGAAACCTTATAAAATATTTAGTTAGAAATGCTCAGAGGTCTCACTTTCACCATCTCGAACGGCAAAAAAATATATCGTTTCTGTTTGGCGTGCAATAAACGCCTTTACGAGGTCCAGAAATACCGCACAGTGCACTAAAATATCAGCATTTTCTCTCTACCGCCGCTACGCAGCTACAGAATCTTAGGTCTCCCGGTCAACTGTCTGATGTTTCAGAACTAAAAAGGTTTGTGCTGAAAGATTAACACCTAACACGTCTTGCAACATTCCGCTCTTAACAGTTTATAAAGTGGGAAAATCCATTTCTTCATTGAAGAGTAAACGTACATCTGGCCATGATGGAATTAACAGCACTGTTCTTAAAATGGCTCTTCCATACGTCTTCGACTCGCTAACATACATCTACATCCATTGCATACAACATGGACAATTTCCGTCTGGTCTGAAAATGGCAAAGGTAATACCGCTGCCTAAAATAATAGATTCAAATGACCCCAATCATTTCAGACCCATTTCTCTGTTGTCAAATCTGTCAAAAACCGATTGAAAGACATATCCACATACATTTACAACAATTCTTAGATAAATACAAACTCGTTCATCCACTATAGTCTGGTTTTCGTAGGAGACATTCTTGTCACACATCTTTGATTCACCTGGTTGACAGATGGTTAACTGCTATGAATAATGGGCAAATGACTGGAGCGGTATTTATGGACCTTTCAAAAGCTTTTGATCTTGTCAACCATGATCTTTTAATTAAAAAACTTGCTGCCTATCAGCTGAGTAATAGCATCCTTGTCTTCATTAAATCATATCTAAACGGGCGCACACAGTACGTCTGTGTGAATGGTACAAACTCACGTGAGGGGGTGATAGAGCACGGAGTACCACAAGGATCTGTCCTCGGTCCATTATTATTTTCAGTTTTTATAAACGATCTTCCCTTACACATATCCGACCCACGTGTAATCTGTAGTCTCTTCGCTGATGATGGAACTCTTGACGTGTCATCGTCAGATGCATCCTGTATAACCCAGTCCCGACAAAGCGGCCTGAATGATGTTTCCACAAGGTGTCAAAACAATTATATGATTCAGAATCCTACTAAGACCAAATGTATGTTAATTACTACTAGATAAAACATCAGCTGAACCCGCCTCCCCTACAGCTCTATTTGAATGGGCAGTCTGTTGAGCAAGCCAAGGAACAGCGTGTACTTGGAATCATCATTGATGCCAAACTGTGTTGGCAAAGCCATATTACCAAAGTGTGTAAAACAATATCAAAAAACTTATTCTGACTGTCAAAATTAAGATATTTTACTAACGAACCAACAAGGAAACTTTTTTACTGTGCCCATAATCAGCCACATTTGGATTTTGCCTCCTCCGTCTGGGATGGGAGAAGTGATGTTAATCTCAAAAGGATGAATTCGCTTCACAGGCGGGCAATCAAATTAATCGTTGACAGACCCATGCACGTCTTTAGTACTGATTACAAGTTCATGCTGCTAGATAGCCTGCCACTTGACAAGCAGTTCATTTATAATAAGTTGGTACTCATGAGCAAAATCTCCCTCTCAGATTCACCAGCCTATCTCTCTAATTTGTTCGCACTTGCCCACTGATATAGTCGAACTTCAGGAAACAATCTGGTAGTACCAAGGCCCCGCTTAAATATTTACAAGACATCCCTCTCCTACTCTGGTGCAAAATTATGGAACACAGTTCCTGCAGACATTCAAGCAGCACCGTCTTTACGAACTTTCAAGAACCAACTGCATAAATTTATTAAGAACATGTGAAAACATATTGCTCATATTTTTCTTTGACATACCCTCATTGACTGCAGAAACATTTTCTTATTCATGTTCATGTATCATAATACTTTAGACTTGCGGAGGTGTTCTTTGTCATTTCTTTTGTTATGAAACCTCAGCGGAAAAGAGGTCATGCTTCTTTATGTCTTCTAATATGTTCTAGCATAATTATTTGTAAGCGCAGCATAACATCATAGCTTTTTCATGTTTAATGTTCGATGTTTTGCTTGGTGTCGGTGAGTGTGTGTGTGTGTATGTGTGTGTGTGTGTGTGTGTGTGTGTGTGTGTGTGTGTGTGTGTGTGTGTGTGTGTGTGTGTGTGTGTGTGTGTGTGTGTGTGTGTGTGGATGGACTAGTAGAAATCAGTACGAGTGTGTGTGTGTGTGTGTGTGTGTGCGTGCGTGCGTGCGTGCGCGCGGCGTGTGTGTGTGTGTGTGTGTGTGTGTGTGTGTGTGTGTGTGTGTGTGTGTGTGTGTGTGTGTGTGTGTGTGTGTGTGTGTGTGTGTGTGTGTGTGTGTGCACAAAACCCCTAAAATGGGTGACTTTCTTTACCATCCTTATGGAAAATGGGTGTGTGTAAAATTCTGGGTGACCAAGTCAGGCACCAATTTTTTCTGAGGGTTGTTTCTGCATTATCTTTCATTCAAAAGTCAGAAGAAAAAAATCAAAATAGGATGTCCCATTTTCAGAGGTTTACCTCATGTTGTGTGTTTGCAACGCACTGGGCCTGTGTGTTGCCACAGAAGCGAGTGTCTATAGATCAGCTTGATACCTGATTGGTCGGCTGCGCAGTGACATGAACTGAGTTTTTTCCCTTTCCTATTGTCTTTCTTCCTGCTGGCCTTTTGTTCCGTGTGCAGAGGTACAATTTTATGCAATATTTCTTAGGTAAGAGCACGCCCAAGTGTACTTCTTTAGCGCAGTTATTTAACTGAGATGCACCCAATCCGATACAATTGCACAGTCAGCCGATACTGACCCGTTTGGCCGAGAAAACTGCTACGGCGGGTCAGCCGGCGTCTGCTGCTCAGTCTTGTAGTAAAAGATAATAGAACCCCACGATTTTAACAAAAGCTTTCTTCTTCAATGAAAGGAATTCGTTCAATAACACCATTACAAGGTCAATCTGTCACGCGATTTTGTTGCTTTTTTCTGACATGTGTGATTGTGATCGAAAAGTAACTTGACACATGCATGCACTATAAACAAAATGGCGCCAGATTTCAGTGTGTATTTCAATCCTCGTACGCAAAACTGCCTCGCGATTCGAAGAACAGACTTCCACAAACAGGTTTTTCGGATTGTGCAACTGAGGTGTGGCTTTTTACTGTATTACAGTTATTATTCGTAGGGGGCTTGGGGTACTGCAGTAATTATGTATATATCTGATCTAAAATGGCAACGGTTTACATGGTTGCATTTGACATGTTTGCAGCACTGTTTTGGCCACACTCAGCACTTTCTGCACACACCCAGCGCCAGATGGCAGCAGGATGTCCAAACGCATCGGGATCTATGGAAGTGGACAAGCACACCCCTTCCTGGCACATGACCAAGGCCCATGGCAAAATTAGTCAGCTGCAGCAGGATAGCCCAGCCTCTGCCAGAGAGGGTGCGTCTGGTAGGAGGGTGCATAGACGGCAGCGGAATGCCCCCAATTACAAACTGGTAAGTGATTCTATGATCATCTTCATTTTATTGGCTCGTGTGCGAAGCAAAAGTGAGCTTATGTTCTGGGTCACTGGTTGTCCGTCTGTCGTCCATGGTAAACTTTAACGGTGGCATTTTCTCGGAGACTATTCAAGCCACATTTTTCAAGCTTGGCCCAAGGATACTTTGTGGCAAGACTTTGTAAACATACCAATTTGAGTGACCTCTCTCAAAGGGTCACGCGGGGTTGACAGATGTGTGAAAACTGCTTACATTTTCAGAAAACATGGATTTTGCTGCTGCAGAAGCCAGCCCTCATCACGGAGGTCACACATATGTAAATCGGTCATACACGGGATTACTCTTTTTATTCTTGTGCAAGGCCCCTTAAACCCAAATTGGGCTGTTTTTGTCCAAATGCAGCTTCTTCTTTTTTCTTTTTCCAGTTGGCAGATGGAGCCTGGGATGGACCTGAGACTGAGAGTGCAAGCGCATTGCAATACAAGGACAGTGATGACGAAGAGTTTGTTCCTGGCTCGAGCTCACAGGATTCCGATGGTGTGTCGCCATCAATCTCTGGGATCTCTGACACAGACAGTATTGTATTGACTATGTTAGATTTCATGAAAGTGGCAGGTTCAGGGTGAGTTGGTGTCAGTGAAGCAAGTACCAGCAAGATGCAGTGTGCGTTAGGGGGTGAATTAGGGGGTGGCAATGAGAATGTGGCTAGGCAGAAGGAACATGACGTTGGGGGTGGGAAAAGAGCGCTTACAGAAGAAACAGGTGTGCACGTGTCGCAGAGAGGGAAAGGAAAGTACAAATGGGACAAGAAACATGCATGCAAATTGTGTAGCAAGCTTGTTTTGAAAATGAGCATGCACTTACAAGATGTCCATGCAGATGAAGCAGACGTTGCTAAAATTTTGTTGATGAAAAAAAGGGACAAAGCAAAGACGTCAAGCATGGATCAGACTACAAGATGAGGGTGATTACATGCATAACGTTGCCGTTCTTAAAAAGAAATCAGGATGTTTGATTCCTAAGCATCGTACCAAAACTAGTAAGGTAGACGACCTTCTCGCCTGTAGCCATTGCAAAGGGCTCTATCAAAAAAAGCTGATCTCTGTACACTCAAAACGTTGCTGTCAGAAACCAGGAGGGTTTCAGTTCGCTAAGAGAGGCGAGGCGGCACGACGTGGGAGGCTAATGCTTCCAATACCCTTAGACGTTGACTTTTTCCTTCTATCATAAGGGATTAGCCAGACAGAGAGATGATGAGATAAGCCATCTCATCAGAACTGACCCCTTGCTTCTTGAGTATGGAAAGAGATTATTTGACCGCAGGGACATTAAAGAACACACGGCTGGACAAATCAGCTCCAGGATGCGGGAGTTAGGGAGACTATTAAAGATTCTCAGAGTGAGGTCAGAAATGAAAATCGCAAGTTTAAATGTTGTGATCAATTCAGCTAGCTTTGATCATGTTGTACTGGCTGTAAAAGAGCTAGCAGAATTTGGCAAGGACACACGTCAGTTAAAAAAAGGCAATCTCGCAATGCGCATAGGCCATGCTTTGAAAAAATGTTCACAAATCAAACAGTCACAGGCATCCAAACGGCTTGGGCATGGTTCAGATGACAGGTGGCGACAGGAGCTCTCTAAGGCACAGAGGTTTGACTCTGTCTTCACCGGGGACTGGTACGATTGTGTGTCAGCTACAGCAGCCCAGTTGGTCGGGAAAATGACCATGAACAAACCCAAACTGATCCCATCATGTCAAGATGTGAGGAAGGTCCAACAGCTTCTTGAGACAAGGATGGTTTCGGAAGATTATCCAACAATGGTTAAAGCAACTCTTTGCGCTGTATCACTTTTCAACCGAAAATGAGGGGGAGAAGTTCAGAGAATGAAGGTATCAGACTTCCAGAATGCTAAGATTGGATCGATCACCAATCAAGATATCTTGAAAGGACTCACAGAGGTTGAGAAGAAAATGGTGAATCATTTTCAGCAAGTGGAAATCAGAGGCAAGTTTATTAAGAGTGTTCCCATTTTGCTGACGAAGAAGATGATGACAACTGTGGACAGAATCCTTCAAATGAGGCAATCAGTGCCAGCTCTTGCTGGTTCCCAGTACACCTTTGCCACACCTTCTGGTCAGAGGCCTTACAGAGGCCATGATGTTCTGAAGGAACATGCGCTACAAGCACAAGTGTCAAACCCAGCCATGTTCACATTAAAATTTACTCAGTTACGGAAGCAGGTTGCAACTTTGGCTCAGTCAATGGCCATCTCGGAGTTAGACCAGGATCAGCTGGCAGACTTCCTTGGTCATGATATTCGATTACATCGCCATATCTATCACCAACCTCAAGACGTCCTTCAAAAGGCAAAAGTGGCAAAGATTTTTTTGTCAGTGAACAGTGGGATAACAGATTTTGAGAGTTGCATTAGAGCTGAGCTGGACGATGAAGAGATTGACTTTGACAATGAAGACACATCAGAAACTCGCAGAGAGGTCTCGGGGGAAACAGGACCTGTGAATGAAGCAAGTAGCAAGTCAACAACACAGGAATCAATGAGCATGACAGAGAAAAGACGTCCAGAGCCTGATGACAATCTAGATAGTTTTGATGATGACAGTACTGCGTCGGCTCCTGTTCGAAAAAAAGCTAGATTTACAAGGAAACCATGGGGGAAAGCTGAAGAGAAAGCTGTTCAAACTCGTTTCAAGACACACCTCGTCGTGAACAAACTTCCTGGAAAGGCCAAGATACAGCAGGCAATCACAGAAGAGCCCGCACTTAGACATAGGCGCTGGACAAACATTAATGATTACATCTGCAACAGACTGAAAAAGTTACAAAAGTTAGAAAGAAATGAATTGAGATTATCCGACATTCATGGCATTTTCGTTTTCATACATATTTCTTACAAGAGTGTTATTTTTGGGTTGGTTTCAGCATGTATAGCTTGTTTTTATCTGATGGACGCCTGGATCATTTTGTATACTGTATAACCTTTGAATTTGCAAAACGAAACAGCCGGCTGGGGATGAAAGACAATAATAAGATAAGAAAACCATTGACAACGTAAAGATTTATTACAAGAGTGTTATTATGGGGTTGGTTCACCTGGATCATTTTGTATACTGTATAACATTTAAAACTTTGCAAATGGAACAGCGGTTGGGGACGAAAGATAATAATAAGGGGTAAGAAAACCATTGTCAACATAAAGATTTGGGGACCAAAGACAATAATAAGATAAGAAAACCATTGTCAACATAAAGATTTATTACAAGAACGTTTTATTCGGTTGTTTTCAAGGTGTATAGCTCTGTTTTTATCTGATGAACACCTCGATCATTTTGTATACTGTGTAACATTAACCTTACTTTGCAACTAAACAGTTACTGTGCTTTGATGTCTCTTTTTTATGTATATTTTGTACTTAGTTAGTCGTAGTTGTAGCAACGGCAGGTACAAAAAATGACATAGTCACTGACTGTGTTAATATCTTCACCGTTGTAAAATAAAGATTCATTGATTCATTGATTCATTGATTCTCTCTCTCTCTCTCTCTCTCTCTCTCTCTCTCTCTCTCTCTCTCTCTCTCTCTCTCTCTCTCTCTCTCTCTCTCTCTCTCTCTCTCTCTCTCTCTCTACCATTCTATCGCATTGACTCAAATACTGTCTCCTTTATATCTTCCTATCTCAGGGACAGAACACAGAAAGTACTGCTAAATGGCAAATATTCCTCTGATAGTTTAGTAACTTGCGGTGTTCCACAGGGGTCTATTCTAGGGCCCTTATTATTTAATCTATTTAGTAATGATCTGCCACTGTGCATATCTCATTTAGATGCAAACTGCGATCTGTTCGCAGATGACACGACCATACACACATCTGATAAAGATATCGCAACCATTAATAAGGTACTCCAACAAAGTCTTGATGAAGTAGCAGGCTGGTGCAGTGATAATCACATGATTATTAGTATTCCAAAGACAAGGAGCATGTTAGTTACTACACGTCAGAAACACCAGCATGGCCTACCACTTTTAACACTCTCCTTAGATAGACAGCTTGTGGAACAAGTAACTAGGCATCGCTTATTAGGCGTTATAGTGGACAACCAATTAAGCTGGGAGCCGCATACTGACTCAATATGCAAAACAATCTCCAAAAATCTGTTCCTGTTATCAAAACTACGCCATATAGTTAATACTGATATCCGTAAACTCTTTTTCCATGCGCATATCAAAACGCATTGTGACTACAGTTCTGCCGTCTGGGATGGATGCAGCGAAGTTCACATGAAAAAAGTTAATTCCTTGTATCGTATGGGCATTAAATTAATACTTCCCGGTCCTACTTCGACTGATGAAAAATTAAAATCTCTCAAGTTACTAACATTGAATAAACAGTTTGACTTTAATCGCTGTGTTCTACTGCACAAGATCATGCACGGAGAAGCCCCACCCTATCTAAAAACTCTATTTTCCGACAATAATAGGTAAAACACGAGAAATAGTTCGATCCACCTTCCAAAAATTAGATTAGACATCTGTAAAACCAGTCTGTCTTTTTCAGGCGCTAAAGCGTGGAATATGTTATCTCCACTCCTGAAATCAATTTGTAAGATTAGCGTCTTCAAAGATCGCCTCCATATATATTTACTTCAGAAGTAATAGTATGTTCGGCTCACTTATGCTACTATTCGTATAGTTAGTGACAAGTTTCCTATTACCTAATACTCTCCTACTGTTGCTGCAGATTATGTAATAGTTCGACTGTCTGCATTAACATGTCAGGTTCATACCTGTGTATATAATTATATATATTTTTTATTTTTTATTTCTATTTTTCTTCCTCTGAGTGGTGGTGGGGGGGGGGGATGGGTTTTTTTACTTACATATGTTGTATCTTTTGATGTATCGTCTGATGTATTTTTATATGTGTAGAGTAGCAGGACAGTTTGGAAGATAGGCATTGCTATGCCTAAACTTTTTATCCTGAATAAAAACGTTTCATCATCATCATCATCTCTCTCTCTCTCTCTCTCTCTCTCTCTCTCTCTCTCTCTCTCTCTCTCTCTCTCTCTCTCTCTCTCTCTCTCTCTCTCTCTCTCTTTCTCTCTCTCTCTCGCTCTCGGTCTACCATTGCTTTGAATTAAGATAAATGTACTTCTACTTTTCTCGAACCCATACAGTTACATTTTGCATAACTAGCACTTTAATGCTGGTGCACAGAAACAACTCACAACTGCACACGGCATAGAGCCAAATTAGCCCCGGCAGTTGCGGGGCTCATGAGGCTCTATGCCACTTGTTTTCTACATTTATATCAATGGTTTTCTCTGGTGGATGTTTTCATTATATCGCAGATCTATCTGTGATGGTTTCAGCGGATAACCAGGGTATATTGGCATAGTGCCAAATTAGCCCCCGCAGTTGCGGAGCTCATGAGGCTCTATGCCACTTGTTTTCTTCATTTATTTCAATGTTTTTCTCTGGTGGATGTTTTCAATCGCAGATCTCTCTGTGATGGTTTCAGCGGATAACCAGCGTATATTGGCAGTCATCGGGTTAGCCCTTTGCACAGGAATCATAGCGATTAAACCCGCTCCCGACACGCATGTCTAGTTTTTCCTCTCTGCTTTTCAGTCTTCGCATCACGCAACTGCAACGACAAACAAAACAGCCCAATAGCATGTCGTGTATATCTGTCTATGTATTTATTTATTCCGCATGCGCGCAGTGTTTAAGATTAAATTATTAATCCTCAAAAAAGATAAATCAATATTTCCGTCTCAGTGCAAACAATAAACACTAAAAATGCACACAGTGTTCCTACACACACACAAAATTGACTCAGCACAATTTACAACCTGTACTTAATGTCACATATTACCATGACAATTATCCCTTCGCGGCAACATTCAATGCAACCAGGAAGTGCCTTCAAACAAAACTTTTGCAATGTAAATCAACCCAGTGCAGGTAGTGTTTTCCAGAGCACTATACCTCGTTGTTCTTAACAGAATTCCAAAAACGCCTCACTTGCCTTGCCAATTCATATGAGATTATGAATTGGCAAGGCAAGTGAGGCGTTGAGTATTATTAGTGTCGATATTATTTCATGCCTGTTGTTGTGACTCCATGGTTGTATGTTTTGCTGGTCTGTTTTGTGTGTTCCAGGTACTACGCCATCAAGCACCCGATGCGCGCCAAGTACATGTGCACTGTGGGCAAAGCCAGGAAAGCCATCATAGCGCTGTGGATCCTCTCCTTCATTCTCGCGCTGCCGATTCTCTTCCAGCGGGTGTGAATTCAAATTTGAAGAACTACTGAATTGGTCCCGCCCTCCTACCCCCTCCCTCCCCCCCCCCCCCCCACGTAAGCAAAAGGTCATCGGGCCGACGTCAGGCTGACTCGGGCCGAGTCAGGCTGACGTCGGCCTGATGACCTTTTGACCTTTTGCTAACTGGGAGGTCGATCTGTACATGTTTCTTTATGACGTGTCTTTGGGCTTTCATCCGCAAGGTCTTAACGGTCCCCCCGGGTGACACATTCGGTGCATCGCTACAGGGAAAGTTTTGCCTGCAGAAAGATTTGGGGTTTTTTGGTGAAAGTATGTCAGCGCGCACCTTATAATTATAGAATCCCTCGTCACTGATTACTCGCGAAAATTCCTTTTGCATGCTTTGATGCGGTTGCTTCTTTTGATTGTTATGTTATGTTGTGTTGTGTTGTGTTGTGTTGTTATGTTATGTTATGTTATGTTATGTTATGTTATGTTATGTTATGTTATGTTATGTTATGTTATGTTATGTTATGTTATGTTATGTTATGCTATGCTATGCTATGCTATGTCATGTTATATTTTGTTGCTTTTTTTTTTTTTTTTCATTTCGTTCATTTCCTTTCCGTTTCGTTAATTCCTTTTTCTGTTTTGTTTTGTTTGTTCTTTCGTTTTTGTTTGTTTGTTTGTTTGTTTGTTTGTTTTTGTTTGATTGATTGTTTTTGCTGTTGTTTTTGCATTTTGATTCCTGTTTCCTGTCATTGCCCTTTTCAGCGATTGGGGCGAAAGCTACAGTAATCCGCATTTTTATCAAGCCAGACGCAGAGAGTATCTCTTTTCAAATTGTTTCTTACGGAGTGGCTGAAAGTTTTAATCCAGTTCTTACTTTAGCTGTTTTTTGTTCTTTTCCTATTTGCCTGTTTATTTAACTCATCCGACACGACCCGGATTGCGGACACTGTCATAGCAAACCTTAAAGCCAAGCCTTTCCATCCGCAGGCAGCATAGAGCCCCATGCTCCACTGCGGCGGCAGCAGACCCTCGTACCAATGTGTTCTCGCTTGCAAAGACTCCACGTCGATCCTCCAGTTACAAATGTCATGCCGCGAATGAGTTAAACCCCTTTTCTGCCATTGGACGCAGATGGTGCTTCTGCATTGTGTGTTCATTCAACGCCGAAACCCCTATACTAACTGCACAAGGGAACACGGAAAAACAGTCGGTTCAGCAAGACTGAGGCATAGATCCTCATGAGCCCCCGCATTTGCGGGGGCTCATGAGGATCTATACCTCTTGCAGCTGTATGGCGGTTAGTTTTTCTCGACAGGAACGGTATTGAATGATTCATCGATAGTGCTTTTTGTCTACGTTTTCGACTACAGTGATTCAGCTGCCCCGAGTATCATCAGACTTTTGAAAGAAAAACAAAGTCGTTTGACTAAAAGCCCCAGGGTACGGAGCGGCGGCGGTAAAGTGATGGAAAGAGATATCAGCCATAGCCGCCTTGCAGATGCAAGAGGCATAGATCCTCATCAGTCCCCGCACACGCGGTGGCTCATGAGGATCAATGCGTTTTGCCGATTCAATCAAATCGCCTTTTCCCTCCAGAGTCTGGCTCAGTTTACGATGGTATCAGAAGCCATGCTTTGAAAGACAATATGAATCAATCGTGGTGGTAGTTGTATGCCCTAGTGGCCTCGTTCGTTTAAGGAAAACGTTTGACACTTGACTGCAAAGGCACAGAGTCTGTCTACATTGTTTACTTGGTAATTGCGCTTCGCAACTATCGGCTCGCTGAGAAGGTGAACGCCCGCGATGATCGTACTGCTTAATGTATTCTGATATCTGATATCTTCACAAGCCCCGCTGGTTAGGGCCCAAAAGCAGGATGATTCTATCCAGAGAAGGGCGACTGCTATTCTGCACAGGAGCGGATCAGTTCCTTCCCGAGGGGGAGGGTTTTTTCAACTTAACTTTTTATTTAGGTTAGTTAGTTATTTGGGTTTATCGCCGAGCAGGCGACTAAGGCCAACTCACGGCGGCTTTTGTTTAGGGCCTTTAGCCTCAGATAGAAGGTGCCTAGAGGCCACGCCATGCTTTCCACTGACCGAAAAATAGAAAAGCGGAAGTAGGGAGGGGGGAGGGAGGGATCTTTCAGGTATTTCTTTTTAAACGAGGCGTGCGGAGGTGGAATCCAAACTCTAAAAAACAGGTCTTTGATTTAGCATTTAAAGTATTTTGGGGCTTGGCGGAAGGGGTGGAGGGGAGTTCCGAAACCTCTGGAAACCACCCCAAGATCCGCCCCTGAGTTAAGATGCGATCAATTGACTTTGAAAGTTCTAAACGTTTATAAAAGTGACGATTTTTTGGTGTGTGCAAAGTTATAATGGTGTCATCGTTGCTTTGTCATTTTGGATCTTACGGCCAGAACACGGACACATTACTTGAATTTGGAATCGGTTCTGAAATTGATGAATATGATTGTTTTAGAATGAAGTCCCGTTCCGCCATAAGCCCTTCACTGCTGTGAAATATTGACACCCACCCAACTGCAAGAGACGCAGATCCTCATGAGCCCCCGCAGTCGCGGGGGCTCATGAGGATCTGCGTCTCTTGCTGACGCCACTTTGTATCCATGCCCCTTGGACTTCTTGAGATATAAAATACGTGATCCGCCTGAACTGTCAGCGAAGGGGGTTAAGTTGAAGCCACAGACAGATGTCTCACACTGCAGGTCATCCTGCTGACTCTGTAGGGAGTTACATGTCAACTGGCTCTGGAGCCGTAAGGTCCAAAATCACAGACCACATATCAATTGTTTTTCTACCAATTTTGGAGTTTCTATACATTTTCGGTTCTGCCAATTACGGATTTTCTCTTTTTCTACATTCAGTTGCGTTCTAATAGGCCGGTTGTGAGTTCCCGAGCAGCGCGAGAACGCTCGCTAGATTACGCGACTTTGAGCCGAGACAAGACTTGGCTGGCCACGAAATGTGGGCAACTCGATTAGCTGTTAAGCTTAGCCGATACTGTTTTGCTTTGAATCACATACAACATGGGGAAAATTCAAGATTGGCAAAGAATGGTCGACAATTGCTTATTGATCATTCAGTTGTTACAATACAAATTCTTTTTTTTTCTTCTTTTTCCTTCTACTTCATTTATTTTTTCCCCGTATGGCGATGAAGCCAGTCACGGTGGCTTCGGAAAATGGTCTGCCATGTCGTTTCATTAGCAAGTATAATTGTTTAACTTTTGTTATACCATCAATAGTTGCATTTATTCAAGTAAAATTTGCTTAAATATGGCGATTTCACGCAAATAATTTGTTTATGTAAAGTAGTCCTACTCGCACTGCCGATCGTCCATAGTGACGCGCTGTCTTGGCCACATCCCACTGCGCTTTTACTCTATGAGCTAGCCCGGTCTACCGTGCAACCCCCCCCACCCCACCCCACCCCCACCCCACCCACCCCCTCCTCTCAGTACTCAATAACATGGGTTTCAACGTGTACCTTAGTATGTCCTGAGATGTTTAAGCCATGTTCTCCGAAAATCCTTAGGAACACACCCGAGATATAGCCGATGGCGCAAGGGTACCCCCATTCACGCTCTTCGCGGATGCTAAAATGAGGTTGAGAAACATTTTCCTCTAAAGAAATCAGAATTCATTCCAGAAGCCCAAATCAGGCAATATTATGTTAAGACACGCCTTCTGCATCCTCTGCAAAAACAAAATGAAGAAATATTGCATCTTTGGCTCACAGTGAAGGTATTTGTGCACCCAGTAAACGGTCATTTCTGTGAAATCGCCCAAAAAGACAAAAATAATGTGTCAGATACCTTCAGACATTTTCTATAGCAGTGGCAGACAATTTTTAGGCTTACATCATCACAACAGGATGTCACAATTATTATAAACTTAACTAGGTGATGCTGTGATTACTGTGAGTGCCACAGTGGTTGATTTTGTATCTCAACCTCCCAAGTTGTAAAAATACACAAAATCAATTAGAAAAAATTACTCAAGTTATTCCATTTCATTTTGACCTCTCCTTACCTATTAAATTTCAATACTGTGAGCATAAAGTGCAAGAAAATAAGGAAAGTCGGCATCCTTTACGGTTCATTCGAGGTGAATGATAGCTTTTTTCCATTTAAAATTGCCGAATTGGAAAACGTACGTTGTTTCCGATGCCCTCAGAAATTTTGTATACAACTGATAGGTCTCTTTTAGTTTTTATTGGTTAGGATAGAGTACCACAGTTACTCCCAACCTGATTTTATGATGCTGTGATGCATTTAGCGGCCACAGTGGCTAAATCTGCTGCCCTACCCCCATTTTACCAGTATGCAAAGGAACGCAAAATGATCATAACAATTGCTTATGTCATACTCGTCTGTTAAATATTTTTGTTGCCAGTTTTCTTAACAAAGTATGCATATTGAGCATAACAATTTGTGATCATTTCATTAATTTCAATGTGACCCATCAATTTAATTGTAATTCATTTTAGTTAAGGCATGTTTAACAGGGGCTGCCGGTGAAGCTTCTACGGTCTGCACATTCAGCAGTCCTGTCAAACTCGGGGAAGGTGTACCTCAGGGAGATGTTGTGTCGATGCTGTTCTTGGTCTACATTAATGACATCAGTACAGCAGTACCAACGTTCGTCTCGAACATCTTCCATGCGGATGACTTTGCAGTATAGAGCGAAGCAAAACATAAAGAAATAGCATCCTGCTGAATCCAGGATGCTGCCAATGGAGTCAGCAGCTGGACTGAAAGATGGGCATTCAAACTGAGCTAGACCATCTCTTTCAATCAGATGGGAGAGGTCACCTTAAAACTGGAGATCTTCAAGTACCAAAGACAGACAGGCCAACTTTACTGGCAACAAATAAATTACTGGATTCACGTGGAGGACTCAAATCGAAGCCATGGAAGCTAGGGCTGCGAAAAAGTCTCTGGTGAAGAAACTGGTGGGGACCACATTGGCGCAAATTATAGCATCCTGGCGCAAGCAAACACCAGCTTGGTCAGACCAGTAGTGCGGTACCAAGATACATAGACAACATGAAACACTGCCTGCAAAACCCAAGATGCAGAACATGGGCCATTATCATGATGCAGTGACATTCTTAGGGCCATCTGGATCACCCCGATTTAGGAAATGGAGGACATTGGAGCCACTGGAACGCAGAACAGCATACACGATGAAGAGACTTACTAAACACCGACAGCACTGGAGACTACAGGAGCAGACCAAGAACCGTCAGAAATGCCCAAGTCTGAACCGCCAACTGAAGGTCCTTCAAAGGGCTAAAACTGACGTCCTGGAACCAAGTCCAAAGATACCTGGACATCTCGAAACAGCCTTCTAGACAACATAAACGATGTTCCAGGACTCTTTGCCAAAGGTCGCGGCACTGCACAAAGCCATCTCGCTGGAGATTATACACAAGCGCTACCTTCACAGCAGCTGTGCTCACATCTACACAGGCGGGTCCGCACAAGACGCCATGCGAAATGAAGGAAGTGGCGTGTACATCTGTTGTTCAGACCGTACCTACCTCCCTCACCTTACCAGCTGGCGACAGTAGCTCCAACTATCGTACAGATCTGCAGGTGCTCAACACAGCAGCAGAGCACTAGCTATGGTAAGGCAGCAGCTTGATTCACTGATCTCCTTACCAGGAAGCTTCAAGATAGACTGGATGCCTTGTCCACAAAATAGTGCTGCAGTGGATTCCGAGACTGGGGAGGCAGACAGCCTGGCCAAAGCAGGCGCTAGACTACCTCAAGATCACAACCTCCTGTAAAGAAACCAAGACACTTCAGCAACAAAGTGATTGGCAACAGCAGAACGGCGGCTGCAGCCCATGGGCAAGGGACATCAACAAGCTGAACAGGGAGAGCCAGGCCACCATCTTTCATCTACGCACTGATCACTCTGGACTCACCTAGTGAGACTGGGTCATGCGCAAACAGCCCTATGCGAATGTGGCGTATAAAATCAGTCTCCTTAGCACATTCTCCAGACCTGTCCATACAGAGAAGCTGTCCGCTGGCAGTTCTGACCAGAAGACACGCCCTTGTACACCAAACTCTGAAAACATGCTGCCGAGCTCTTGACAGCTCTTACCCGGGTCTGCCCTGGGGGACTTGGGTGGGGTTAGGTACTTTTTAGTTCCCAGGGTCACCCTGGTCAGCCCCACAGGGTGAGTTTTTCTCTCTATTCTGGGGCATGTGTTTCTGTCTACCCGAGGTCCATTTACCTGTATTTGCCTTTTTAAAACTCTCCCTACTGTCTGCACTGCCTGTAGCTCTTGATATTGGATGTGTGTTGCTAAATGGTCTTAGCTTTATTTAGGCCCCATGTGTTAGGTTTATTTAATGTATTTGACCGGCTGGCGACATACATTCAATGTTCTGTTTAGTTGGGTTTTTTTTTCACAAGCAGTGCAGGCACGTCCTGAGAAAGTCTTGTTGCTGTCGGGACGTTAAGCAATGTACAATCAATCAATCAATCTTGACAGCTCACTTATTGGCAGCCAGAACAATATAAGATTTAAAGACGGCCTTTAAGGAATTGAACGTTGCAGAAGAAGGCCAAAAATGGGGGTGGAAGAGGTGATCTCGTGGTGGATATGTGGAAACTAAGTATTTTGATAACATTGTTTTGGCTGTTAGGAAAGATGAAACTTTATTACGCATATTCATATTTACACATTTCTAGACGAAAATAAATGAAAAGGAAAGGGGAGACCTTACTGAGCCCGCCTTACGCTAGGTAAAATATCACCTAAAAGACACTCAAATTTTTCACCATTGCGCTTTTCTTTGTAAATATGCTTTAATCCGGGTTATTTTGACGTCATTTATTAGAAAATGTTATGAAGAGTGTGTTATGTCATGTGCAAATAGAATGTTTAGTCTTAAAAATCGCACATCAATGACTTATGATGTCATCAGTGACACTACCATCACAGGATATTGAAAGTGAAATGGGGAGCATCTGCAGAGGACACAGCTGAAAGTCAACAAATGTGTAGTACCACTGGGGTCCGTGTGCATGAAAATCAGGCCTGTTTTGTCTTGACCTACTTTTCGTTTGTCAAAGGCACCTAAATAATCAACATGACCTACAAACATGAAAATCAAAAAGTTCTTTATTTTTAGGTTAGCGGCCATATTTAGCTGATCAAATGGATATGGGTGTGTTCTTTATCTCTGTGTCAGTCACTGGACAATGGTTTGAAAGTTAGTTAGTTAGTAAGTTAGTGGGGTTTAACTCCTAGCAGGCGACAAAGGTCATCTCACGGCAGTGGTTTGAAAGTAATTCACACTAAATCAAATAAGATTTATTAAGAAAATGATGTGCACCGGAAGTTCTGGTTCTCTAATGAATTTTTCGAGCCAAATTTTGTTTGAGGCAGTTAATAACAGTATAAGCAATCCACACAACTTGTGTGTTAAAACATATCGCAGGAAACTTGCTTCACAGAGTGTGTTGTGTTTTGCATATTTTCACCACTAATGAAACCCTGTGTCGTCCAAGGTAGCCATGGGCGACAACTCATCCAATTTTTGGTGTGAAGGTAGCTCAGACAGTAGGCTGAACATCTCAAGTAAGCAACAAATAAAATGTTCTTGTTTTGCTGTCAGGGTGGCTCTTTGTTTGCGGGTACACTTACAGACACTTTTCGCATTTTAAATGAAAGTCAATATAGTTACAATTAAATTGATAGGTCACATTGAAATTAATGAATTGATCACAAATTTTATGCTTAATATGCATACTTTGTTAAGAAAACTGGCAACAAAAATATTTAAACAGAGGACTATTACATAAGCAATTGTTATGATCATTTTGCGTTCCTTTGCGTTAATTGCATACTGGTAAAATGGGGGTAGGGCAGCAGATGTAGCCACTGTGGCCCCTAAATGCATCACAGCATCATAAAATCAGGTTGGGAGTAACTGTGGTACTCTATCCTAACCAATAAAACCTAAAAGAGACATATCAGTTGTATACAATATTTCTGAGGGCATCGGAAACAACGTACGTTTTCCAATTCGGCAATTTTAAATGGAAAAAAGCTATCATTCACCTCGAATGTACCGTATAGGATGCCGACTTTCCTTATTTTCTTGCACTTTATGCTCACATTATTGAAATTTAATAGGTAAAGAGAGTTCAAAATGAAATGGAACAACTTTAGTAATTTTGTTCTAATTAATTTTGTGTATTTTTACAACTTGGGGGGTAGGGATACAAAATCAACCACTGTGGCACTCACAGTGATCAAAGCATCACCTAGTTAAGTATATAATAATTGTGACATCCTGTTGTGACGATGTAAGCTGAAAATTGCCTGCCTGTATTATAGAAAATGTCTAAAGTCATCTGACACATTATTTTTGTCTTTTTTGTCGATTTCGCAGAAATGACCGTTTACTGGGTGCACAAATACCTTCACTGTGAGCCAGAGATTCAATATTTTTTCATTTTGTTTTTTGAAGAGGATGCAGAAGGTGTGTCGTAACATAATATTGCCTGATTTGGGTTTCTGGAATGAATTCTGATTTCTTTAGAGGAAAATGTTTCTCAACCTCATTTTAGCATCCGCGAAGAGCGTGAATGGGGGTAACCTTGCGCCATCGGTTATATCTCTGGTGTGTTCCTAAGGATTTTCGGAGAACATGGCTTAAACATTTCAGGACATACTAAGAGGTACACTTTGAAACCCATCTTATTGAGTACTGGCGGGGGGGGGGGGGGGGGGAAGGGGGGGTGCACGGTAGCCAGGACTGGCTTATGGACTATTTCTCGTCTCCCGCGCTAGAGAGCGGGCTAATTTTGGGGAACTCCCGACCTCGGTATATGACATTTTATATAAATTTTCTGTTCTGCCAATTATGGAATTTCTATTTTGGCTGGAATTTTCTGTAAACTGGTGTCCAGAACCACAGACCACTAGGCAAATGTGTGTGTGTGTGTGTGTGTGTGTGTGTGTGTGTGTGTGTGTGTGTGTGTGTGTGTGTGTGTGTGTGTGTATGTGTATATGTGTGTATGTGTGTATGTGTGTGTGTGTTTGCTGTAGTAGTGATCTAAAGTGGAACGGCAGCTTCAGAGCGTGAAAATAGGGACTCCATTTTCTGCAGCCTACCGTCTGTGAAACTGGCCAACCTCGTATCTTACATCTTGTATATCGATGGAGTTAACGTGCAACGTCATAAGTGACGTTTTCACACGAAGTCATCTGTTGATGCGGTTTCTTCCTTTGATTTTATTCCCCATGTTCTGACGAAATCTCAAACCTGTAGCCCAACAGGAAATGTTCATAACCACCTATTGAAGAATGCATTAGAATCACACATTCTGGCCAACGTGTCTTAGGAAACAGTTTTTGTTTTTTGTTCGTTTTTATTTTTTTTGTTGGTAACAAATTGTTAGTTATAAAGTTGCGTGCGTCGAACACCATCGAGCTCGGCCAGTTACACAGACATTATTCTGAGATGATATAAACCCATTAAGGCCCAAGGTTGCATTTACAGAATGATGGAGGTGTCATTTAACGACTGTATATCAGTTGCAGGAGATGGATCAAACATGATAATTCACGGGTAGTGAGAGATTAGCTTGGCGCCAAAAGGCGCCAAACTAATCTAGCACTACCCTTAAATTATCATGATCGATCCATCTCCTGCTGTAGTGTAGTGCATCGGGCCTAAATCTATTAGAGTACTGCTGAGGGTGAACAAATCTGCACTCAAGTTGTTGCGCTTGTGTGGCGTTCTCAGAATGACAGTCAAATACCTAAGCATGTATATCGACCTAACATTTATCAGTGAACTTAAGCGAGTGTGACCCACGTCTTGAAAGGTCAAGTGTCTCGTTAAAATCTCGGAGATTGCAGTATAAAAATGCACATCAAAGTACGTACAAAGGAAGAGAGTATTCAAGGTATGCCTTGATATTGATCCGTATATGCCCCACTAAGGACTAAAAGAGTTAAACACCCTACCCTTCCGCCGAGGTTGTCAAAGGAAATCATTCACACAATGAAAATAAGAGATTTCTTAAAACGGCAGAAAAGAATTGCAGATTTTAAGAAACAACGTAATCTTGTAAAATCCTTAGCTAGAAAAGCCCAGAAAACACTTGCAGAAACAGTTATCGCAGAGGATAAAGACACCAGAAGTGTCTGGAATGCAATCAATTCATTTACGAAGAAGAAAAGTTCCAGCAATACAGCTACCTCTTTAGACATGAATCCAGACGACTTCAATTCCCACTTTTTAAATATTGCTGAGTCCCTTGTACAGTCTTTTTCCTCTAACACTGATAGTTACCGTTGTTTTGATAAACTGCGCACACATTGTGAGTCTGCAACAAATGCGTCATTCCCAATACCTCTTATTACAGTGTTTGAAGTAGGTAAATATATTTCTACATTAACCAGCAAATCGTGTGGCCTGAATGGGATAAACAACAAAGTACTGAAAATAATTGTCCCTTCCATACACAGCAGAAACCTTGACATTTATATTCAATCTTTCAATCGAGCAAGGGATTTTTCCAGTTGATATGAAAGATGCTAAAGTTGTCCCCATTCTCAAATGTAAAGGTCCCAAAAGTGCAAACGATTTCCGTCCTATTTCAGTGATATCAATATTATCGAAGCCGATAGAAAGACACGTTCACAAGCACCTACTCCAATTCTTGTAGACTCAACGCCTACTTACATCTCTTCAGTCCGGTTTTAGCCATAAACAAAAAAGATTGTATTTTATTTTTTTCTTTGTATGGTTTATCCTGCATTATAGCTTTATCCTGCAATAAAAGATTCATCATCATATCTCTCTCTCTCTCTCTCTCTCTCTCTCTCTCTCAGTGCGATCGCACGCAGTTGATTTCGCTCTTACTGAGCAGTGATTTGTGTAGGCTATACAAGGTGCACATGCTGGAATTTTATACCTGTGGACTTGTGATATGATCCTCTACACAATGGTGATGTTATTTTCGTGACATTCTACGATTCTCGTGGATTATTTATACTTTTCACAGATTTCTTTGTTCAGTCTTCGTATGGGCCCGGTCTACAACGGCTGTACACGGCGCGCAGTCGAAAACCGCGCTTCCTATATTTCTCTGTTGTAGGTGGTTTATCGTTGCGCGCACTCAGCGCATGGAATTGGGGTCAGTGCCGGTCTGGCATACATCACACCGCCTCTGAGTCTGTCAAACGTAGCCGAGTCAGAGCTGATAACGCCACACAAACGCTACAGTAAAACTCGGCTCTGCTAAACTCGGCTCTGCTGTTGACTCGCCAGTGTTTACAAACATCGGCCACGATCATGCGGATGCTGCGCCACACTCTCCTCACGCTTCGTGTGTGATACAACTCTGGCTTAGCCGTGATCTGTGAAGCTGAGTGGCATCATGGTTGAGTGACCTTGTAAGACTGACGGACGCACTGACTTGTCGGCCAGCTTTGGCTGGCGACTTATCCTTTCAAGTAGGTGTCCAGCTGATTAGCGACCAACATGTCGTCACACCTCGAGTAAGTGACTATGGCGACACCACCATCCCCTTACAATGGGCCCCTCCACACGCTCCTCTTCATCAAACTCTCGCCTTTCCCTTGAAAAGATTATCGGCCGAACGAGAGACCCGATCCAAGTAAAGTTTGAGTCCGACATAGCAAGAGTTCCCCTATGGCGACGTGTCCTGCATACGCTGTATGTTGAAGAGCTTATGCCCACAGGTGTGAATCTGCGCTGGGAAGACAGAGACAAGAAGCAAAGCGTACTGAGTGCACCTGTTCCCATTGACCCTCCGTACACCAACAAACTGTTTGAAACACTTGTGCAACTGTGGAATGGATCGAAGAAACTCGTCACAATAACTGTATATTACACCACAGGGACTGTTACTATTCAAGGAAACTGCTGCCAAGAATGGGTCGATGAAGAATTTCGGATGTTAAAAGACACTGTAGACAACATGGCCTCCTCTCAATCCCAGTCCGCACCTGAAATCCCGTCACCTCTACCCACTGCCCGCGATGTTCCGTCTGACTGCACTGATGAGATTAGTGCGGTCTCATCTCTGACCAAAGATGCCGTCAGTGACGTTTCGGCTGAATGCACAAAGGAGATTAGTGCAAGCACTACCCACATACCGCAGCCACCAGCCACGGAAGCGAAACACACTGCATCTGAATCTGACAAGACTCACATAACTCCAGCCCAGGCTATCGAAACTAATCCTGACGTGTCGGCCAGTGACACGACTGACGCCAGTGGATCCAAAGATGCCGACTCTTCAGTCCTCAGCAGCGCCTCGGGAGATGACGTGTCGGCCAGTGACACGACTGACGTCAGTGGATCCAAAGATGCCGACTCTTCAGTCCCCAGCAGCGCCTCAGGTGATAACAGCAGTCCCTCTTTATCTGACCTGATTACTCATGTGTCCTTAACCCAGGTCAGCCAGCCGGCCATTACATTTTACCAGCCTTGCGACCTCTCGACAACAACCGCTGATCAGCCCATTTCACTCGCAACTCTAGCACAAATAGCACAAAACCCAGAACTAACGTGCGTTGCGCGAATGCAGCAGCAACTAGCCCTGAACGTAGCTACTATTAGGTGCCTCCAAATCCAGCTACAAGAAGTGCAAACTGAACTGGCTAATGTCAAGAACCAGTGTGCTGCACACACTAAGACCCTTGCAGAGATGGGCTGCCTTGTGCGAGATAACGAGGTCAAGGCGAAAAGTGGGAGAAAGGCAGTTGAGGAATATGCAGAAAGCATTAACTCAGCTGTAGAAGGACTCTCAGCGGACCACGTCAGGCTAAATGAGAAAGTGACTCAACTGGCTAGCAGTAGAGACAACCATGCCAGTAGACTAAAAGACCTAAAAAAGCAAGTGGAATCCCTGTCTAAAGCCAGTGCCTGCAGCAACACCCAGAATTTTGAACCAGCCAACGAAACCCCCAACGCCCCCAAATGCTCACCCCAAAAAGATAGTGTCTCACAATCCCTCATGTCCCCTCCCCCTAAAGACTCTACCACGACCGACAACACACTCCTCGTGCAAGTTCCAGTTAAAAACCGGTATTCTGTATTGTCTGAGTTGGATGAGAACAGACGAGGCCACGATACCTCCACCCGCATTACCAACGACAGTAACATCAGCGCTAAGGAAAATGCACCCGAGAACAGACGAGGACACGATACCTCCACCCGCATTACCAACGACAGTAACATCAGCGCTAAGGACAATGCACCCCTAGAACAGCTTCAGCTCCTGCAAGTACGACCAGGTGTCAACACGCTGTTAATCGGGGATTCTGTGCTGAAAGGTGTTGACGAGCGCAGGATGTCTGTCGACGGTGCCCTTGTACAGAATCTGTCTGTCTCCGGCCTGACTGTAGCTGATGTCACTGAGTGGCTCCGCACTTTGCCACCAATGCCCCACATCCGCCGTGTGACGACGCATGTTGGTATCAACAGCTGCAAAGTGGGCGCCGTCAGCAAGCAGTCCTGGGACCAGCTCTTCCGTTTCCTACGCTCAGCCTTTCCCAGCGCCGCTGTGTACATATCCTGCATTATTCCAGGTGGAACTGAACATTACCTGGCAAAGGCTGTGTTTGCTTCCAACGACAATCTCAGGGCTGTGTGTGAGCAGGTCAAGATCCCCTACATCGACCATGTCCCCCGTTTCTTGACAGCTAATCTTGCGCCGCGTCAGACTCTGTTCCAGAGAGACAGAAGTCACCTGACAGAGGAAGGCACCAAGCGACTGGCACTCGCCATCAGGTTCGCCGGAGCAGCACGCCGCTCACCGGGATACGATGTGCCGAAAGCGGATCGTCATGCGCCTACCAACCCTCAAAATCGAGGACCACAGCACTACCAGAATCAGGCTTCTGGCAGGGGCACAGGATGGGGACAAGCAAATGGAGGAAACAATTTCAAAGTCCATACCCATCCCAACCATTCCCACCCCAACCATGCCCACATCAACGCCCACCCCCACAACAACCAAACCCCTCCCAGCCAAGCTAATTCCAACCACGTTCAAGCCCATTTTCAACAGTCTCAAATTTGCCAAGCCCATTCTGCTCAAACCCAGTTCAACATGTCTGACAATGCCAGTTACAACTCTGCCCAGCCTGGTTACCCCCCGACATTCTGTCCCCAGCAAGGTCACGCCGGGCAGTTCACTCCGTCAGAACGCGAATTTCCGCGCATTCCACCCTCCGACCAAGGCTCTAACAGCGCCCTTCACGCCCTCGCCACCGCTAATCCCACACCGACCAGAGGGTGGGAGAGCCCTGCCATTACACCCGGATTAGACGCAACGCAGAGGATGCGCATGCTTGCGCAGCTCCTACAGCCATTCATTCAGGGCTTTACCGGCTAATAATCTCATTAACCCTCCTGTGCATGCAACCACCGGTGCTGCAAACAGTACATGCTGCAAACAGTACATGCTGCAAACAGTACTGATGGATGCATGAACAGGAGGATTAATTGTCCATTGTTGGGTTAATAGGTGGTGTCTACTATTAACTGATTAGCTGCGATATCAACTGACAAGTTAACCGCAGCCTTTCCTACAGGGATTTATCTGCCACTAACTTGCTTAACCCCGTTGTGCATGCAACCACCGATGCTGCAAACAGCACCGGTGGATGCATGAACAAAAGGGTTAATTTTCATTTGTTGAACTAGTTCATCACTGATTTACTGACGCTTTAATTAGACGTTTATATTTGGTGATTGTGAACACGAGCACGGCAAGCTGACTGCTATTGTTACAGATGTAACTTGTTCTTACCGTAAATCAGTTAGAGTGACTACCAACGTTATTGTCTGCATCCACTGTGCTGTTTATTGATTACTTTGGTTCTACCTTCTAGCCGCGTTGGTCATAAACTGATGTGACAGTAACATTGAGTGTTACCACCAGAGACTGTGTTAGTTTACACTGTAAAGATTGTGCTCATTTAAGAAAGACTTAATTTTGAGCCTCTTTCGTGTCTTTACAGTGAGACAGACTATTAGCTTGAGTGATTTAATTAAAATTGTACTGGAACGACAAAGAAGGGAACTTAGTGACAGCCGAACATACAGGTGTTCCATGCGGCGTTTCAAGTTGCGTCACTTTTTTCTTGTGGTTCAGTCACTCCCGCAGCGAGTTTTTTTTTTTTTTTTTTTTTTTTTTTTTTTTTTTTTTTTTGAGAGCTCAGTAGCTTAACGGCTACTTGTTCTCTGGAGGACTTTTATTCAATTACGTGGCCTTTTATCGTTTTATAGTTTTATAGTATTTTTTATTTCCGTGTTTTTCTGTATTCAATTGTTTCTTCATTGTTTATCTTGTGCACTCTGTATTTTGTAATAAGTCCAAGCGAATTTTCCATCAAAGGTGCAGTTATGAGAATAGGGCACCTCAATGTGTTTCATTTGTACAACAAACTAGCCGACATATCTGTATATATTAACGATCCTACACCGTTCCACCTGTTTGGACTCAGTGAGACGCGTCTGAGTTCCTGTGTAAGCGATGCAGCAATCAGTATCCCCAATTTTTCAGTTATTAGACGAGACCCCTTGTCTCCCGGTCAAACTGGCATCGCTGTCTATATTCATAATTCTATCCAGCATTTAGTTCATCGACGCGTCGACCTAGAAATGATGGGGGTGGAGTGCGTATGGGTCGAAGTCAAGTGTCCGAAATCAAAACCGGTATTAATTGGGTTCTTATATAGAAATCCCGCCTCAACTTTTGAGTGGTACGATCAGTTTAGTCATAACCTTGACAGAGCTTTAAAAAAGAAGGCCGACATTCTTCTATTGGGCGATTTTAATATAGATTTACTTAAGCCGCACCCCGCCTGGGGCTCAACGTCATCTCTGTTTGGCTTAGTACAGTTAGTGAAATCACCCACCAGAATTACTCCAACTACTTCCACGCTTATTGACCACATATATACTAATAAACCCAAAGCCGTCTCTGACGTTGATGTCTCAAATCTTAGTGTTAGTGATCATTATCCTGTGGCTTGCTCCTGGTCTTCTAAACTCCCTAAACCAAAAAAGAACGGCCATACAACTATAACGTATAGGACATTCAAACACTTCAGGAAAGACGAATTTCTATTTGATCTAGAAAATACTCCTTTTAATGACGTGCTCCTGTCCTATGATCCTAATACCGCCCTCAGTATTTGGTACTCTCTTTTCCTAAATGTACTTAATAAACATGCTCCTCTACGCGAGAGGAGGGTAAAATCTAACACTCTTCCTCCCTGGCTTACTCCGGAAATCATGCAGGCGATGGCGCTTAGAAACGATCTACGTAGCAATAAAATGTTCACTGAATATAAGCAACAGCGTAACCGTGTTAAATACATGATCAGAGAGGCAAGAAAAAAGTTAGTTCGTGACACGGTTAAAGACAGCAAAGATACCTCTACTATATGGCGCCTTCTAAACACACTTACTAGGGGGTCTCCAAGTACCGCAACTACCATTCCCACTAATCTTACTGCTGATACATTCAATGACCATTTTCTTTCGATTGCCAAATCTCTAATATCGCCAAGCCAGGATAACACTTATCACCGTTCAAATTTGCTGTCTGAGTTTTGTCAACAAAGAACAATGGGCACAGCCCCCTTCAACATCCCTATGTTAGCTGTTCATGAAGTGGGTTTACTTATAAGTAACCTTCCAAATAAAAAGTCCTCGGGGCCTGATGACATCAGCCCGAAAATACTTAAACTGTCTCTCCCATACATTGTAGAATCCTTAACTTATATTTATAATCTCTGTATCCAGCATAACACTTTTCCTAACGAACTTAAATATGCCAAAGTAATTCCACTTCCAAAAACAAAAGATCGTTCTGATCCTAATAATTATCGGCCTATTTCTTTATTATCTGTTTTGTCCAAACCACTGGAAAGGCACGTTCATAAACACCTGCTTGCTTACCTAGAAAACCGTAAGCTCTTCCACCCTTTCCAATCCGGATTTCGTCCGCAGCATTCATGCCACACAGCACTTACACGCCTTGTTGACACATGGCTCAAGGGTATGAATAAGTCACAGTTAACAGGAGTAGTCTATCTGGATTTTAAGAATGCTTTTGATCTGATTAACCATACTATTCTGACTGCTAAGCTTCACACATACCTCAATAACGGAGACGCAGTTGCTTTTTTCACATCTTACCTTACTAAAAGAAAACAAAAGGTTCTTGTTCATGGCTCATACTCCTCTCTCAAAGATGTAAGCTTCGGTGTGCCCCAAGGGTCTGTACTGGGCCCTCTACTGTTTTGCTTATTTATCAATGATTTGCCTCTACATATTACTTGCCAAGATGTACAATGCGACCTTTTTGCTGACGACACCTCAGTTCATACTACTAGTAAAGATATACAGGTAATTTCCGACAACCTACAACAAAGTCTTCATGAAGTATCAGCTTGGTGTATAAACAATTCTATGGTTGTTCATCCAGCCAAAACGAAATCGATGGTAGTCGCCACGCGCCAAAAACAGCAGATAATGCCTCTATTACTTAACCTTTCACTTAAAGGTAGTCAGGTAGAACAGGTAAATGAACATCGAGTACTGGGGATTAAAATCGACAGTCAGCTAAAATGGCAAGCTCATACAGACGCCTTATGCAAAATAGTAGCCAAAAATCTCTTTATGTTATCAAAACTGAAATATTATACTGATTCAGATACCCGTAAACTATTTTATAACGCTCACATACGTTCTTATATCGATTACGCGTCATCGGTATGGGATGGGTGTAGTGAGGTCCATTTAAAGAGACTCAATTCCCTACACAGACGAGCGGCCAAAATAATCTGCCCTGATCAACACCTTAGCACTGAAGAAAAGCTCTCAAAAGCAGGTCTCCTGCCACTTCAAGATCATTTTAAATATAACAAAGCAATCTTTATGTTCAAAGTGTGGAAACGCAAAACACCTGAGTACATCTCCACTTTGTTCCGTAAGTCTGAGTCCAAGCTTGGAAACATCAGAAAGCTTTTCATAGTCCCAAAACCAAGGATCGATCTATATAAAACTAGCTTATCCTTCTCAGGGGCACTTATCTGGAATGCCCTTCCAGACCATGTAAAATCCGCCTCCTCGCTAGCCTGTTTTAAAAAGGGTCTCTTCAAATATTTTGTGGATCACTCGTAGGGATGACTCAACCACTTGTATTATATGTTTCTTTTTATGCTGGGTCCAATTTATTCCCAATTAAGTCTGTTATCCTTTTCAATTATCATTTGGACTACTTAGCTCTGTCTATGTGTGAAGGGGGGTGGGTGGGGTGGGGGGTGTCTGTGAGTCTATGAGTATGTCTGTCTATGTGAATAGTGTTGTCATCGCTTTGCAAGTATTATGTTTACTTATATGTATGTATATTTGTAGTTAGTCTTGTAGTTGTTAGCAACGGCAGGTTTGTAAAATGGCTGTGTCGATGACGATGTCAATGCCTAAACCGTTGTAAAATAAAGTTTCATTGATTCATTGATTCATTGATTCATTGATTCTCTCTCTCTCTCTCTCTCTCTCTCTCTCTCTCTCTCTCTCTCTCTCTCTCTCTCTCTCTCTCTCTCTCTCTCTCTCTCTCTCTCTCTCTCTCTCTCTCTCTCTCTCTCACCACCTCATTATTTGGCCTGCAACAAATGGTTCGGTCTCCCACAAGAGTTTCTTTGTCATCCACCACATTGATTCACCACATCCACACTACAAATATATCTGCTGTCAAGAACGTACATGTGCCGAAGTGATCACTTTCCTACTTGTTTTCATCTTTCAGTTAAAAGTGATAAACCCCAGCACAAACAATACACTACTATCACCTACAGGTCTTACAAAAAGTTCAACACTGATGACTTTCTTCGTGACCTATCAAACACGCCCTTTCACCTTATTTATAACACTAATGATCCCAATGAAGTCCTAGCGCGTTGGTATAAGCTGTTTCTTTGGGTCCTAGATAAACATGCCCCACTCAGGACTAAACGAATTAAACACCCCACTCTTCCGCCTTGGTTGTCAAAGGACATTATTCACGCGATGAAAATAAGAGATGACTTAAAACGGCAGAAAAAAACTTGCAGATTTTAGAAAACAACGTAATTTTGTAAAATCCTTAGTTAGAAAAGCCCAGAAAACGCTTGCAGAAAAAGTTATCGCTGAGGGTAAAGATACCCGAAGTGTCTGGAATGCAATCAATTTGTTTACAAAGCGGAAAAGTTCCATTCCTGCTGCTACCTTTCTAGGCATTGATCCAGACGACTTCAATTCCCATTTTTTAAATATCGCAGAGTCCCTTGTACAGTCTTTTTCCACTAGCAGTGGTAGTTACAGTTGTTCTGCTAAACTGCGCACACACTGTGAGTCTGCAGCAGGTGCGTCCTTCTCCATACCTCTTATGACAGTGTTTGAAGTTGGTAAATATATTTCTACTCTAACCAGAAAATCGTGTGGCCTGGATGGAATAAACAACATGGTACTGAAATCGTCACTTCCATACACAGCTGAATCCTTGACATTTATATTCAACCTTTCTATCACGCAAGGTATTTTTCCAGATGCCGTGAAAGATGCTAAAGTTGTCCTCATTCCCAAATGTAAGGATCCCAAAAGTCCAAACGATTTCCGTCCTATTTCAGTGTTATCAATATTATCGAAGCCAATAGAAAGACACGTTCACAAGCATCTACTCTAATTTTTGGAGAATCAACGCCTACTCATATCTCTTCAGTCCGGTTTTCGACCTAAACATTCGTGTCATACTGCACTCGTTCACATCGTTGACTCTTGGCTCTCATCAATAAACGATTTCAAATTAAATGGTGCAGTTTTTCTGGACTTAACCAAAGCATTCGATTTAGTCGATCACAACATTCTTTTAAAGAAACTTTCAGTATATAAGTTTGATTCGAACTCTATAGAGATTTTCTTCTCCTACCTAAATCGCCGCCGACAGAAGGTGTACTCGAACGGAAGGTATTCGAAAGAAGGTACAGTGAGGCACGGAGTTCCCCAAGGATCTATCCTAGGGCCTCTTTTATTTTCTTTATTCATCAATGACCTGCCTCTTTCCATCTCAGATCCTCAGGTAAAATGCGAACTCTTTGCTGACGATTCAACGCTTCATACATCAGACAATCGTGTCACGACGCTAAATTGTATCCTCCGGCAAAGTCTTGACGAAGTGTCAGATTGGTGTACGCATAATCGCGTGCTACTCAGTACTTCTAAAACCAAAAGCATGTTGATAACAACCCGCCAAAAGCATCAGCTACATCCTGCCCCTTTGATACTTTCACTTGGCAATAAACCTATCCAACAGGTATCCAAGCACCGCCTACTAGGAGTTGTAATTGACGACCAGCTCAATTGGTCGTCGCATATCGACAGTTTGTGTAAAACCTTGTCCAGGAATGTATTTCTGCTCTCTAAACTTAGACATATTCTTAGTACAAAGTGCTGTATATTGTTCTTTCACGCACACATTAAGAGCCACTGTGACTATGCGTCCTCTTTGTGGGACGAATGCAGCGAACGTCATATTAAAAAAATCAACTCGCTGTATCGTCGTTCAGTTAAAATAATTATTCCAAACCCTACTTCCACAGATGAAAAAATAAAATATCTTGGCCTGCTTCCACTGAAGGAACAACTCAAATTTAACAAATGCGTCCTCATGCACAAAATATTTCATTATCAAGTCCCCGAATATCTGTGCACGCTATTTAACTTCAGCCCTAGGCATCAGCTACATACGAGACATGGCTTGCTTCATTTACCCGGACCCAGGATAGATATCTACACGTCAAGCCTTCTATTTTCGGGTAGTTTTGTCTGGAACTCATTGCCTTTGAACATTAAATCATGTTCAGGTAAAACCCATTTTAAACGTGCTTTGCACACGCACTTCCATTCAGCCTGACTTCACAGTTTGCCATATCAGAGTATTACTGCTGATAACACGTGAACGTCAAGCACTTTCTCTTTCTCCTTACATTTGTAAATTGATAATCCTTTGTCTTGTCGGTGTCGCTATATGCTATTGATGCTGCTGATTCTTTGACACTGTCTTAGCTGAGTATAATATTAATGATATGCACTCATTTATTTCCCTTGCTTTTTGCGTTGGTGGCAGTTACTAATTCTCCAATACCATTTTTTTTTTCCTTTCATAAATTCACCTATTGTTTGTTTTCCGTAGTTTTTCTTCCTCTTCTTCTTCTTCTTCTTATTATTATTATTATTATTATTGTTATTATTTGCATGCTATGTTTATTTTCCTGTTATGTTGTTTGTGTACAAGACAGCTTGTAAGACAGGCATTGAGTTGCCTAATAGCTTTATCCTGAATAAATAACGATTCATCATCATCATCATCATCATCATATCTCTCTCTCTCTCTCTCTCTCTCTCTCTCTCTATATATATATATATATATATATATATATATATATATATATATATATATATATATATATATATATATATATATATATATATATATATATAAGGGAATAATTATGTTCAAAACATTGAATAGCAAAATGCCTGATTATATTAAGAAACTATTTTCCTTTCCATCACCAACGTACTCAAGATCAAGGCAATTCATTATTGAACCACGACCTAGAATCGATCTCTACAAGACAAGTTTAGCGTTCTCAGGCCATAGCCTGTGGAACAATTTGCCTAGGAAAGTTACAACATCAACAACCCTTTCGTATTTTAGAGCCAGTATTTTCAATTACCTCACGTCATTATCTTAATACTTTCACTGCGACCCTATAATACTCAGTGTGTGTGTGTGTGTGTGTGTGTGTGTGTGTGTGTGTGTGTGTGTGTGTGTGTGTGTGTGTGTGTGTGTGTGTGTGTGTGTGTGTGCACGTTTTTGTTGTTGTTGTTGTTGTTGTTGTTGCTAGTTTTGTTTTGTTTTTATATCATTTATTCTTCTTCTTTTTTTTTTTTTTTTTCTTTTTTTTTTTCATATAATATTTTCACACTTTGTGCATTATTTGTAGATTAGATTAGCAACGGCAAGTTCGAAAAATGGTTGTGCCAGCCAAAACTTTCACCGTTGTAAAATAAAGAATCATTGTCATTGTCATTGTCATTGTCTCTCTGTCTCTCTCTCTGTCTCTCTCTGTCTCTCTCTCTGTCTCTCTCTGTCTCTCTCTGTCTCTCTCTCTCTCTCTCTCTCTCTCTCTCTCTCTCTCTCTCTCTCTCTCTCTCTCTCTCTCTCTATTAGTGATTACTTTCGTACTTGTTTTAATCTTTCAGTTAAACGTGATAAACACCACCACAAACAACACACTACTATCACCTACAGGTCTTACAAAAAGTTCAACTCTGATGACTTTCTTCATGACCTTTCAAACACGCCCTTTCACCTTATTTATAACACTAATGATCCCAATGAAGCTCTAGCGCTTTGGTACAAGTTGTTTCTTTGGGTCCTAGATGATAACATGCCCCACTAAGGACTAAACGAATTAAACACCCTACCCGCCCGCCTTGGTTGTCGAAGGACATCATTCACGCAATGAAAATAATAGATGACTTTAAACGGCAGAAGAAAAAAAAACTTGTATATTTTAGGAAACAACGTAATTTTGTAAAATCCTTAGTTAGAAAAGCCCAGAAAACGCTTGCAGAAAACGTTATCGCAGAGGGTAAAAATACCCGAAGTGTCTGGAATGCAATCAATTTGTTTACAAGGCGGAAAAGTTCCATCCCTGCTGCTACCTCTCCAGGCATGGATTCAGACGACTTTAATTCCATTTTTTAAATATCGCTGAGTCCCTTGTACAGTCTTTTTTCCCCTAGCAGTGATAGTTACAGTTGTTCTGCTAAACTGCGCACACACTGTGAGTCTGCAGCAGGTGCGTCCTTCTCCATACCTTTTATGACAGTGTTTGAAGTTGGTAAATATATTTCTACTCTAACCATTAAATCTTGTGGCCTGGATGGAATAAACAACATGGTACTGAAATTGTCACTTCCATACACAGCTGAAACCTTGACATTTATATTCAACCTTTCTATCACGCAAAGCATTTTTCCAGATGTCATGAAAGATGCTAAAGTTGTACCCATTCCCAAATGTAAAGATCACAAAAGTCCAAATGATTTCCGCCCTTTCTCAGTGTTATCAATATTATCGAAGCCAATAGAAAGACACGTTCACAAGCACCTACTCCACTTCTTGGAGAAACAACGCCTACTTATATCTCTTCAGTCCGGGTTTAGGCCTAAACACTCGTGTCATACAGCACTCGTTCACAATGTCGACTCAGTCTTGGCTCTCATCAATAAACGATTTCAAATTAAATGGTGCAGTTTTTCGGGAGCATTTGATTTAGTCGATCACAACATTCTTTTAAAGAAACTTTCAGTATATAAGCTTGATTCGAACTCTATAGCGTTTGTCTCCTCCTACCTAAGTAAACGCCGACAGAAGGTGTACTCGAACGGAAGGTATTCGAAAGAAGGTATAGTGAGACACGGAGTTCCCCAAGGATCTATTCTAGGGCCTCTTTTATTTTCTTTATTCATCAATGACCTGCCTCTTTCCATCTCAAATCCTCAGGTAAAATGCGAACACTTTGCTGACGATTCAACGCTGCATACATCAGACAATCGTGTCGCGACGCTCAATTGTATCCTCCAGCAAAGTCTTGACGAAGTGTCAGATTGGTGTACGCAAAATCGCATGCTACTCAGTACTTCTAAAACCAAAAGCATGTTGATAACAACCCGCCAAAAACATCAGCTACATCCTGCCCCTTTGATACTTTCACTTGGCAATAAACCTATCCAACAGGTATCCAAGCACGGCCTGCTAGGAGTTGTAATTGACGACCAGCTCAAATGGTAGTCGCATATCGACAGTTTGTGCAAAACCTTGTCCAGGAATGTATTTCTGCTCTCTAAACTTAGACATATTCTTAGTACAAAGTGCTGTACATTGTTAATTAATATTAATGATATGCACTCATTTATTTCCCTTGCTTTTTGTATTGGTGGCAGTTACAAATTCTCCAATGCCATTTTTTTCTCCTTTCATTAATTCACCTATTGTGTTGTTGTTGTTTTTTTGTAGTTTTTCTTCCTCTTTTTCTTCTTCTTCTTTTTCTTCTTCTTCTTCTTCTTCTTATTATTGTTGTTGTTATTATTTGCATGCTATGTTTATTTTCCTGTTATGTTGTTTTGTTTACAGGACAGCATGTAAGACAGGCATTGAGTTGGCTAATAGCTTTATCCTGAATATAAAAAAAAAGATTCTCTCTCTCTCTCTCTCTCTCTCTCTCTCTCTCTCTCTCTCTCTCTCTCTCTCTCTCTCTCTCTCTCTCTCTCTCTCTCTCTCTCTCTCTCTCTCTCTCTCTCTCTCCTTTACTCTTTTCTTCCTACTGTTGTGGTCAGATTCCTCGCGCTGGGATCATATGGCGTTGAGGCGCGTCCCCTGGGTGGTGGATAGGGGGTCCCTCGCGAGAGGGGTGCACCGAATGAAATAAGGTGCCGTGAACCAACATGGTCTAAGGGAAGGTGACCCCGACAGAAAACCCCTGGTCCTCCTAGTAAGGGGGTTGGGCGTGGGGGTAACTTCCCCACCCTGCAAAAAAGGAAATAGCTACAAAAACGCCGACAAAAAAACAAACAGTGATTCCTTTCCTGGAGGAAGAAGGCTCTTCTACCAGAAGATTTATGACGTCCTGTGGTGAAAGCCGGAAGTCTTCGGAAGCCACAGGACCGAGCCGTCTCTCTCTATCCAGGGACACAACCATGGGCACATGGAATGTCAAGACCATGTACCAGAGCGGCAAGGCCGCCCAGATAGGAGCGGAAATGCAAAAGTACAACTTTTCCCTGCTAGGTATCAGTGAAGCCAGATGGATGCAGTCTGGCCAGAAAAGGCTGTTAAGTGGGGAGATGATTCTGTATTCAGGTCATGAAGAGGAGAATGCCCCCATACAGAAGGAGTAGCATTCATGCTGTCACCAGTGGCACAGAGAGCGCTGATGGGCTGGGAACCTCTTGGGCCAAGAATGATCACAGCAGCCTTTAGAACCAAGAAAAAGCTCAAGCTGAACGTCATCCATTGTTATGCGTCCACTAATGACAGTGACGAGGAAGAGAAACAAGAGTTCTACGACCGACTCCAGAGTGCCGTGGACAAATGTGCGGAGCGAGACATCACCATCATCATGGGGGATTTTAATGCCAAAATAGGGGAGGACAACACCGGATACGAAGAGGTGATGGGGAGACAGGGACTAGGGGAGATGAGTGAGAACGGGGAGAGGTTTGTAGACTTTTGTGCTCTAAACAGACTTGTCATTGGAGGCAGCATCTTCCCACACAGAAGAATAGACAAAGCAACTTGGGTCTCACCTGACCATACTACAGAGAACCAAATAGACCATATCGCCGATGGTGTGCTGAAGAGGTCGCCAAGACCGAAACAGCTGTCCACACCGGCTAAATATCTGGACCCCCCTTGGGGGGACCTAGATTTAAATTTCCATGCACTGAGTGGCTGGAACAGTGAATATGTGATACGCCCCCCCTTCGGGGGGCGGGGGGGGGGGGCTTCCATATGCATTGCTTTCAGTCACTTTTTTAGCGCCCCCTCTCTTTCCTATCTTTTTTTTTTTTTTCTTTTTTTTTTTTTTGGTGTGCTTTGGCCACAGTAGATCTATGATCACTGGTCGATCATGCACACTTCTCTCCCCTGACAGTGCTATTATCTACTTTACTTTGTAACCTTCCTAAAATATTAGCACTGGCAGTCTTCCCTTTTCTTTTCATTTACTACTACAATATCGACTGCAACCCCTTACCCCCTTTTGGTAGGTTCTCTTTTAGGGTGCATGGAAATTTAGCTCTAGGTGGTGGCATGGAATGTATGCCCCTGCAGACACCACAGTAACATGTGGTTGTCATTGCAGGTAGGCAGAAATTCCTGCCTCCTCCAGTATCGCCGATGGTGTGCTGAGGTCGCCAAGACCGAAACAGCTGTCCACACCGGCTAAATATCTGGACCCCCCTTGGGGGAACCTAGATTTAAATTTCCATGCACTGAGTGGCTGGAACAGTGGATATGTGATGCGCCCCCCCTTGGGGGGGGGGGGCTTCCATATGCATTGCTTTCAGTCACTTTTTTAGCGACCCCTCTCTTTCCTTTTTTTTTTTTTTTTTTGTGCTCTGGCCACAGTAGATCTATGATCACTGGTCGATCATGCACACTTCTCTCCCCTGGCAGTGCTATTATCTACTTTACTTTGTAACCTTCCTAAAATATTAGCACTGGCAGTCTTCTTTTCTTTTAGACCATATCTGCATTAGCAAGAAATTTAGAAGATCCCTTCAAGATGTTCGAGTGAGGAGGGGAGCAGATATCGCCTCAGACCACCACCTGCTTACCTTAAGAATAAAGCTCAAGTTAAAGAAAAGCCGCACAGAGACAACAAGAAGACAGCGCTATAATGTAGGCCTCCTGAGAGAGACTGGAGTGAGAGAAGAGTTCAAACTGGTGCTGTCCAACCGGTTTCAAGCGCTGCAGAAGCTAGTAAATGAAGAGGAGGCGGTCACCACAGAGCAGCAATGGAAGGCAGTTAGAGAGGCGCTGAACTCAACCTGCAAAGACACTGTAGGGTTCAGGAAACACCATCACAAGGACTGGCTGTCGGCACAGACCTTGAAGAAGATAGCAGAAGAAGGCAGTTGTCAACAACAGTCGCACGAGAGCAGCCAAAGCAAGGGCACAGGAGGAATACTCGGAAGCCAACCGCGAGGTAAAGAGGAGTATCAAGGCAGACAAGAGGGCCTACACAGACAGCCTGGCAGCAGAGGCAGAAAAGGCAGCAGGCAGCGGCTACATGAAACAGCTCTACGACATTACAAGAAGATTGTCGGGCAAGTATGGCCATACAGAAAGACCAGTAAAAGACAAAGAAGGCAAGCCTATTGCAGACAGAGCAGACCAACTCGACAGATGGGCCGAGTATTTTGAAGAGTTACTGAACAGACCCAGCCCACCCGACCCCCCAGACATCCAGCCAGCAGAGACCGACCTACCCATCAGCTGCGACAGACCCAGCCGGGAAGAGATCAGAAGAGCAGTGGCATTTTTTAAGAACGGCAAAGCAGCAGGGCCAGATGGCATCCCAGCGGAGTCTCTGAAAGCAGACCTAGAGACAACAGTAGAGATGCTGTACCCACTGTTTGGAAAGATCTGGGAAAAGGAGGTGATGCCGGCTGACTGGAAGGAGGGATACCTAATCAAGCTTCTCAAGAAAGGCGACCTCAGCAAGTGTTCCAACTACAGAGGAATCACCTTGCTGTCAGTACCAGGAAAGGTCTTCAACAGGATCATCCTGGAGAGAATGAAGAGCTCCGTTGACCCCCAGCTGAGAGAACAGCAAGCAGGATTCAGGAAAAACCGATCATGTACAGACCAGATCGCCACTCTCCGCATCATCGTGGAACAGTCTCTGGAGTGGAGCTCCCCGCTGTACGTCAACTTTGTGGATTACGAGAAAGCATTTGACAGCATGGACCAAGAGACTCTGTGGAAACTCCTAAGACACTACGGTGTACCCACAAAGCTCGTCCGCCTGATCAAGAGCAGCTACGATGGCATGACATGTCGCGTGATCCACGAAGGGCAGTTCACCAGGGAGCTCCAGGTCAGAACCGGTGTCAGGCAGGGATGTTTGCTGTCTCCGTTTCTCTTCCTACTGGCCATAGACTGGGTCATGAAGAGGACCACAGAGCACAGACGAAGTGGAATACAGTGGACACTGTGGACACAGCTTGACGACCTCGATTTTGCAGACGACTTGGCATTACTGTCCCACACTCATCAACAAATGCAGGACAAGACCACGAGGCTTGCTGACATCTCGTCCCAAGTGGGCTTCACCATCCACAAACAGAAAACAAATACAATGAGGCTGAACGCAACCAGGGAAGAACCAGTCTTGCTTGCTGGCACCCCGTTGGAGGAGGTGGAGTCCTTCACCTATCTCGGGAGCATCATAAACAAAAAAGGCAGCACTGATGCAGATGTCAGAGCACGAATCGGTAAAGCCAGAGCAGCCTTTCTCCAGTTGAAAAAAAGTGTGGAGTTCCAGAGAGCTGTCTCAACACACCAAAGTCCGGATTTTCAACTCCAACGTAAAAGCAGTTCTCCTATATGGAGCAGAGACTTGGAGATTGACAAAAACCACAGTCAACAGAGTACAGATCTTCATAAACAGTTGCCTTAGAAGAATTTTGAAAATCCACTGGCCATAGAAGATCAGCAACGTCAGACTCTGGGAGAGAACAGAGCAGATAACAGCAGAGAATGAAATTGGGCGAAGAAGATGGGGATGGATCGGTCACAGTCTGAGAAAGCCAGCTTCCAGTATCGCTAGGCAGGCATTGTCATGGAAACTCCAGGGAAAGAGGAAAAGAGGTAGGCTGAGAAACACCTGGCGTCGAGACCTCCAAGCAGACATCAAGAGACTGGGAACCACCTGGAGTAAAATCGAAGGAAAAGCACAGGACAGGAGTCCCTGGAGGTCTCTCGTCAACGGCCTATACCCGGGTAGGGGTGACAGGCGTAAGTAAGTAAGTTGTGGTCAGATTGTTTATAATTTGCAATTGAGACAGGGTCGGCATTATTATTGACACGTTTCGCTAGCCAACCGTATCACGTACCCTTGCTTCCTTAATCCCCCCCCCCCCTCCCATGTCTCACCCAACCCCCCAACCCCCACCCCGCAACTTCACGCGCACACGTCCGGAAACAGTCAAAATCTCTCTCTCTCTCTCTCTCTCTCTCTCTCTCTCTCTCTCTCTCTCTCTCTCTCTCTCTCTCTCTCTCTCTCTCTCTCTCTCTCTCTCTCTCTCTCTCTCTCTCTCTCTTTCCGCCGTGAGACGACCTCAGTCTCCTGCTCGGCGTTAACTCGGATGCGGCTGGCCGCGAATGAGTTAAACCTAATAACTAACTCTATTAATGCTCTTCTTCTTCCGAAATGTTTGAGCTAACTGAAATGTCAAAGCGCCAGACTTAAAACTGCCGTGATGGTCTTTAATAAAATCTCTCAGGCTGACCACCATCTGCATCAGGTGAGGAGCACGGACATTTATTGAAACCAGCAAGAGGCATAGGCCCACATGAGCCCGCGCGACCTCGCGGGCTCATGCGGGTCTATGCCTCTTGCAGTTTGGGTGGGTTCATGACACGTGCAGTATTATTCGTCATGTGTCGGTAGTGAGAGGGTTAAGCCGACTGTGACAGACTAGAATCATCGGCGTCCCATCATAGAGAAAGATCACACTATTCAGTGACCGTGGTAGTCTGGCGACGGTAGTGTACAAAAGCTCTGACATGGCCATTAAATTGTGGTAAAATGGTATGACAGCCCATAGGTAGTGCAAGAAAAGCTTAAGAAATATTGTTAAATGGTCAATTTATTCTCCTGCTATAAATGTGCATGCATCTTGCAGATGATGGGGTGCAGCTGAAGGTCGCCACCTCCCGACCAACATCCTCGCCCACTTCTGGTTGCAGATCCGGATAATCTTCCCCTGATAACAAATAATCCCGCGCTCGACATTGCTTGATAAATAAGCATGAAATATTGCCATAATATTCCTTCTTCTGTTTTCACAGCAGACAAACACACAAAATAAATGTGGGGATACCTAAAAATGTCGGTTTCGCCAACGCCAATGACCAAATGCAATAACTCAGATTTGGCTTCCCAAGTTGTGACTGTAGAAGATGGATCAAACATGTTGATTTTAGGGTAGTGCCTGATTAGCCTGGTGCCTCTTCAGGCGCTAAGCGAAGAGGCGCCAAGCTAATCAGGCAATACCCTCAAATCATCATGTTTGATACATCTCCAACTCCCTGTAACACGCTGTGTAGACATCGCATGGTAAGTTTTTGTTATGGCCTGGATAGAGCTGCCTAACAGGCAGCCACCAATCATTCAACTAAATGATCAAAAAGCAAGTGAGCAACCAATCCGTCAGTCATTCATTCAATCAATCAATCAATCAATCAGTCCGTCAGTTCGTTCGTTCATTCGTTCAAAATAATCAACCATTCAGCCAACCAACAAAGCGTTTCATCAATTCATTAATCAATCTAGCAATGGATAAGTCACCCAGCCAAACAACCAAATAATCAATCACAAAGTCAGTCAGTCATTCGGCACTTATTCGTTTTGCTTATCAGACGCGTCTAGAAAGACTACACGTCAAGCGATTCTCAGCTGAACTGGTAACCTTTCAATAGACCAATTTCAGGACCTGCGATGCTGAAATGGTAGTCAGTTCAACTCAACACGGCTGTTTCCTGCCGGTCACCAATAATTTGTTCCTATCAAGCGGCGTGCACACCAGCTTGACCCGAATCAATGGGATCTCACTGGGTGCTGGCCACCAAAAAAAGTGTGGATAATCTGGTTAAAGTGGCTTCGTGTCTGCGACAGATTGCGGTATTTACCGACACAAATGTCTGGTTTTACAGTCTGCAAGATTTATCCGATTTTATATCCGTTTCTTGATGGCAAGGGTTGGGGAGAGAAAGAGAGACTTTCACCCAGATTAATTTAATCTGCAAGATGCACGAGGCATAGAGGCATCTGCAAGAGGCATAGATTTTCATGAGACTCTTGAAAATCTATGCCTCTTGCAAAAAATGCTTGGCCACATTTACGTCTACACATTGCGGATATAATCAGGGTTTAGGTCAAAGAATGAGGATAGGGAATTAAGGATGGATTTTTGCTGGTCTATGATTTTGTTCTATTTAGCTTCGAGCCGTGAGGCCCAAAAACACAGGACAACATACATATAAGGCAAGCGGAAGTAACTAAGTAGGAAAAGCGGCGAGGCTGTTGCACTGACAACAAATATGTGGGTTCGAATCCCCGTAATGGGCAGGAATGAGTGTGCACTTGTTCACCATTTTGCCGATGAAGACAGATACGCTACCTTCACAAAAAGATAATTATAAGCAGCTCTCTGTTCGTGACCTCGTTCATCTTCCTGTTGTGTTTTTTTCTACTTTGAGAATGGGGTTTTACTTCTTTTAATAGCAAAACCGCCGTGAGATGGCCTTAGTCGCCTGCTCGTCGTTAACTCATTGTGCCCGCGACACACCACAGCAAGATATGGCTCTACCATGATAGTTCAAGGATGGTGGCAGAATAGCTTGGCGCCTATAGGCGCCAAGCTGTTCTGCCACCACTCTTGAACTATCATGGTCGACCTGTCTCCTGAATCGTAATGCAGTCCTCAGAGGATAACTCCAAAATGTGGGTATTTCCTACCTCGGGCACAATGAGTTAAACCCCAAAAACCAAATTGAATAGCAAAATGTTCTGCTGTTATTTCTAAATGTCTTTCTTTCGTTGGCTATAAAATAAGCCAGTGATGGATGAAATGTTTGCCGTAGGCTCGTTTGCTACGGCATAAATTACTTATGTGTTATTTTCTGGTAAACAACTCGATCATATCAGTTAAAGCGACCAGCTTCAAGTATTAAAGAGGCAATAGTGTGCGCAATTTCCCTTATTAAGTTTCTTGGAATGTCTCGCACAAAAGGTCTAACCTGCCTGATAATAATAAAATAATAATAAAGAACACTTATACGTACCCCAGAAGCAGTGAGCTCTTAAATTTATGTGTCTTATCTCTGGTAACCTGGGAGATTTTCTGCTTTTCCTCTCCTTTGCTATGCAGGATAGTTTATCAGGTGCGCACAAGGAGCATTATGAAATCTCTAATTGCGTGGGCCTGCTCACTGGAATTGTGAAATGAAAGGTAGTTCTTAGCTGAGGCGAGACATCTTTGAAAATCCGTTGAATCGATCAAGCTGCTCGCTTTAAGCTTTATTTGGCAAGCTCTGCAGTTGTTGGGGGAAAAAATCGGTATGTCATGTTTTTAGAAAAGCGAGATTTTCATTGTTATACATTAACAATCTCGCTTTTCTCAACAAGGACACAACAGTTCTGCCGTTCTTTGCCAAAGAACGGCAGAACTGCTATGCTCTTGTTACTCCAAGACTTGTTTCCACTTTCTTTGCTGGTTGTCTCCACACCAAAGCCATACCAACACCTGCTGCCGTCTTATAATCAGCAAAATGAATGCTATTATCTCGACATTCATTATGCTTTGAACTGCCGTTCCGCCCAGAGCTAATATTGGCGCATTGCTATCCAGCCAGCAAAATTTCAACGGGACGTTGTAGGCCGTAGATGGCCCGCGCTCTGCCGTGGCGGGCCATCTGTAGCCTACGTCGACCTGATGACCTTTTGCTTATTTGCCAATTTAGCACCACGTTCTGGTCAAAATGGGGATTTGTCATGAGCATGATCGATAGGCGTTGCATGGTAAATTCAGGATTTATTGTGGTAAAAGAGGTTGGTTTATTTATATTGGAGTTTTAGTGTTTCCCTCAGTTGCTGTGATTAGCCGCAAGATTGTCGTCGGATTAAAACTTCAAAGAATCTTCTTTTTTTTTTTTTAGGGTGCACTTATAAGTTATTGTCCTGAAAACGGGGTTCGCCTCCCTTAAAACGTACGCGCGCACGCACGCACGAATGCACGCACGCACGCACGCACACACACACACGCCCGCGAGCGCGCGCGCGCGCGAGAGAGAGAGAGAGAGAGAGAGAGAGAGAGAGAGAGAGAGAGAAATGAAATGAAATGAAATGAAACTTTATTTCTCAACGGATGAAGTAATTAGCACGTGTGCCATTTTTCATACTTGCCGTTGCTACTCTACAAACACAGGATAATAATTGTAATACTAATAGTACCAAATTACACAAAGAAAAATTAGGAGAAACATGAAGAGACATTAAACAAAATTCATTTATTCATTCGGTCATACAAAAACAAACGAAAAACAGAAAGTACACGCAACGCGCGCACACTGACACATACACTCGCTCGCGCGCACACACAGACACGCGCTAATGATAACTTGACCTATATACGAAGCAAATCATTTGGATCATAGTGAAAATTCACTTCAGACAGCAAAAATTATTTGGATTATAATAGAAACTTGAATTATGTAATTAGGCGATTATTATTAGTATGGACAAACCATACGGCAGCATGCACTGATTATACGATAAGCACATGTTTGATACGGATACTTGTGGTAGATTATGTATCAGAGAGAGAGAGAGAATGAATCGGTGAAACTTTTTTAATAACGGCAGAGGTATTGACGCGATCAGAGACCACGCCATTTTTCGCACCTGCCATTAAAAAAACAACAACAAACAAACAAACAAACAACAACTAGGGAAGGCGGGGAGTCATGAGAATACAACTATGCATGACAAAGAAATGAGAATACAGTAGTTAAAAATGTCCAAATTTTTGTTGAACAACCCATCAGAAAGTACACCCACACATGTAGATCTACAAGCACACATACACGCACCAAAAGCACAGAGAGACAGACAGACAGACAGACAGACAGAGACAGATGAAATAAATTAAATGAAACTTTATTTTGAAAGGCTAAACAAACAGGTGCGCTGACCTTTTCTCTTTTTTTTTCCCCCATGTTTATTCTTGCTGCAGACTACCAAAGAAGAAAAAAGATGTGTTTCTTATTTTTTCTTCTGTTTGCAGTCACATTGTTCCCTAAATTCGGGGGTCATTTTCTCTCACGGACGCCTTACTTGGCCACTTTGCAAGTCGATGGGTTGCTTTTATTAGGTCACTTTACTCGTGCCCCTACTGAGTGGTTTAAGTGTGTCCCTTCAGTCGTGCCACCATCCGGTGTCTTGTATGTCGTGGTTTCGTTAACCCCGTCTCTCTGCCGGAGCACGGAGAACACCACCCAACTGCAAGAGGCATATGTGCCTCCTCAGCTGACTGGAATCAACTTTGTATTTATGTTTTTATAACGGCTGGGGTTCTTTGGCGTTGAATTAGCAAAGATTTCAGGAAAGAAAATCACTGACATTGAAGGGGTAAATGAACAAGTATAGTTTCTGAGCCAAACAGACCCTTTTTTTTTCTTAAAGTTATTTTCCCCAGGATCAAGCATCTCAACACAGTCAGAAAACTCTGCAACAGATACTGCTGACAGTATTATGTATGGGTCCTTTGTGTACTAACTTAGAGCTTTATGATGTAAATACAATGCCAAATATCAAAATTCATCGTTTGGTGGGTGTATTGTTTTTGTACCAGAGAGCGGCGCAGATTATCGTCTGCATCGGCCTCGTTTTGAATTTGTGCATGTTTACTAGCCTACGTCACAAGGCAGAACCCGGTCAATACTGCAGACGAGGTCATCGGTGTGGTGTACACACGTGTCAGTGTACACTCATGTACTGATGTTCTCCGGCATCCCTTTGGCATAATTTTCCACGAGAATGTAAAATAAACCTTCCATGCTCGCTATGCTATCAAAATCAATGCGGGTTCCGCTTGACCTGCTACCCTGAGTAACGATCGTGCCGCTGGGGGCGTGGCTTGTTCGACTTGGTCTCCGCAGCAAGCGACTGAGCCAGCGGCGTCCACGGCGCCTAGTCAGTTTGACCTTTGATCCTTTATCCCTCGGAAACACGAAACAGAACAGTGGTATTTATACCCACTTTCTGCACTGCAATTTCACATCTCACACCTCGAACTCTACGTACTGAAAGCATCTCTGGAAACGACAAATACACCATTGCAGCAGAAACACTACCTCTGTGAATCGAGTGAATGAGAGCCCGCACAGACAAAAACGTGTCACGACCAGCGATGTCAGTGCCGCAATTTTGACACACACCGTAGTTTTCAGATCCTTGCAGCATAAAATCTGATGAACTAGCTCGTAACTTTATGATTTAAACATGTTTAAAATCTTGCGAAATCAGTAAGAGATAAATTCTACTGAAGATCATGAATTCTGAAAATCACTAGCGCTCGCGGAACTATAGGAAGATCGACAAAGACCGTAGCCGGGTTACTTACTGATTCACATAGCAAGAAAGCGACAAATTCCGGATGGGCGGTCAAGCCAAGCTCTATATTCCCTTGTCCGATGTCAATTCTACTTAGGGGTATCTTGTCTCTCTTTCTCTTTCTTCTCTTCAATTCCGAGTCTGTCATTGTCGGCCGGCGCGAGTCGACTGATACTTTATTTTTTTCTTCACTGGTTCATCCGCCATCTGTCTCTGATTGGTTATAATTATGCAGATGACCTAAGGTCGGATAGAATAGTTATGACGTCAGCTACCATCGCCTATCAGAAGCAATCTTTTCACGGGGTCCCGTCACAAGATTCCGGTGGCCTCTTTTCGCTTTGAACGGACGAAAGAAAGCATTTGGTGGGACAATAGGGTGGTCACTGTCTAAGTGGGTGTGTATACTGAATCCCAGTAAAAGCTTTTTGCGAACTGAAGCATTATGAAAAGGTTAGGAGTGCCCCTTTAAAGTTTTAGTGTATTGCAGACGCTTCTGGCAACGTTGGTATGTGCAGAAAGACGACGAGGAAACGTCACAGTGAAAGACACTAACATAAGTCGTCCCCATTTTACAGTCGTCTGCAAGACACATGATCGGTGTTGTCAGAAGTAAAGCGTCTGCAGTGCACTAGAAACTTTTTGTCATACAGAAACAAGCAGTACAAGTACTAGTCGCTGCCGGAGATCCATCGACTTTAATACTTCAAAGGTAGTGCCTGATTAGCACGATTATTATTCAGTCGTAGATCGTTCCCCTTGAGCTGTTGTGGTAATTTAATTTAACACATCTGATACGAAGTCCTCATGCGATGCCTCTCATATGCTAACTATCGACATCCATCAGTTGGCACTGGGACTGGTGATATAAATGAGCGAATAGTGTATTGTCTCTCACATTGTTACCACGTGACTGTCAGCCCGTTCAGTGCCGAGAAAAAACTGTACACCACCCAGAACTGCAAGAGGCATAGATCCTCATGAGCCCCCGCAGTTGCGGGGGCCCATGAGGATCTATGCCTCTTGCTGAAACCGCATTTGCATCCACGTTCCTGTGAAGAATTTAACGAAAACACAGTCTGTGTCCACTCGGTGGCAGCGAAGGGGGTAAATTCAAGACTTTATTCGGGTCTAATTGTCCCTTACTTTCTTTTTTAGTACCAAAGTGACGTCTGACCCAGACGCTGCACCTGCGATATAATGGCTCGCTGCTGCGTTTAAATCCTCCGTCTGAAAAGTGTATATATATATATATAATTTGCTAATGCGGGACATCGGCTGCTTAGACCCACGGAAAACCTATGCCTCTTGCTGGTGGAATGATTGGAGATATACTGTAATTGCCATGGTTTCTTTCTCAGATTCACAAATACGTTCGGAGAACTTCGATCATCCCCAGTAGCAAAACGCCTTCGGACCCACGACGGCCGCAGTGGGCCCGCTCACAGCCGTGCGCGGGCCCACTGCGACCGTCGTGGGCCCGAGGACTTTTGCTCAGTAGGATGTGCCTATGTACTTTCCACTTTCTCTGGCCTGGTGCTGTACGAGACAATTTCGCTATATTTAGGCGTAAATCTACCTAGTTTGAATTTACCCAGGCGTAAATCCGTCTATGTTTATTTGTGAAGCTGTTTTCCACTCAGGTCCCTCAGCTAGATCGGTTCACGCCTGGGTGGATTCAAGCTGGAACGATTTACGCTGGCAAATAATAGAAGACAGACTTAACCCTTTGGCTGTCCGCATAGCTTTGTGTCGCGATGATTCCTGCAGGAATCATTGCGACAAAAACCGCTGCAGGCAGCAATGATTCCTGTGGGTACAATCTCGACAAAACCGCTACAGACAGCGATGATTCCTGTAGGAACAATCTCGACAAAACCGCTACAGACAGCGATGATTCCTGTGGGTACAATCTCGACAAAAACCGCTACCGACAGCCAAAGGGCTCAATATTGTGAAATCACTCGCAATTGTCCCACCAGTTGACCCCCTAGTACATTTCTGCAGTAACCCACAAGAGTCACATTAGCTTACCATGACTGTCAAATGCTTTATTCCTCAGATCCACAAAGAAGTGGGGGAGCGGCGCCCCGCATACTGGTGCGTGAATAACTGGGAGGCGCGCGTGTACGCCCAGCTGTACGAAGTCTACATGCTGTGCGTGGTGCTGATCGCGCCCCTGCTCGTCATGAGCTTTGCCTACGCCAGCATCTGCCGGGAACTGTGGGTCATGACCAGCTTCAGGTCGTCCATGGCCACGCGGGGAAATCGGTAAATCTATTCATATCTATACACTAATGTAGCGTACGGAAATAATTGTTTCTGCTCTGTTGGTGGTGGCCTGGGTCATGAGTTTTCCCATGGGGAAGTCGGTATTATGCTAGGACTCATGCAGCCCAGACAAGGCAACAGCGATTTTTTTTAACCCTTTTAGCCCCGGGACCCTGCAGCCTGAAGGTGCCAAGCTCATCTGGCACTACCCTTGAATTATCATGATCAATCCATCTTCTACAACTGGTACATAGTAGTTAGGCAACACCTCCAACATTTGGGAAATAGGACCTTGGGGCTAAAAGGGTTAATGGATCAGTCGTCCGTAGTGATTTAAATGTAGTACTAATACTTGATGGTAGTGTTTACGATCACATCTCTGGGTGATGACGGTGTTTGTGGTCAATGTCTAAAAAAAATTATACTTCTATTTTTTGCTGGTGACGCAAGTCGTGGGGCAAAAAAAAAATCACAATCTTTAACACTTTGACTGTCAATAGCGGGTTTTGTCTCAATGATTCCTACAGGAATCATCGCGACAAAAACCGCTATTGACAGCCAAAGGCCCGTTAAAACCCTACCACACTTAGGCTATTACAAGATATGGCCTCGACTACTATGGTAGTTCAAGAGAGGTGCCAGAATACCTTCAGTGGTTCCTAAAGCGCCAATTATATAAGCAGCTGGCACCACCCGTTAAGTATCATAGTCGATCTGGCTCCTAAATTGTCAAGGAAAGCAGGCTTCAGATGATAACTGAAATTTTTGGGATTTTGACCATGTTCCACACTGAACATCACCAGTTCACTCTGGTTTCATTATAGCAAAGCCACAGGAACAGACAACCACGGGTCGTTCACGGACACGTCCAAGTCCCCTTCCCGCGCCGTCACGGCCAATGGCAGCTTCGGCACTTCCGCTTCTGGTAAAGGGGCGCAACAGCCCCCTCGCTACACTTACCGTTCTTCATCACCCAGCGCGTCGTTTGGCGGGAGTCCGTACCGCGCGCCTACTGAACGCTCCCCGGTCATCAGGGCAGGCGTACGGAAAAACAAGACCCCTTCAGAGGACGAAAAGACCAGACGACAGGTAAGGCACCAAGCCAGCTTAACATAGTCGAGACGTGTCGCATCCGGATTCGCGCTTTATCTGCCGCGAACCCGGTTGCGGCACGTCACATTCGAAAGCGTTCAAACTGCCACATAAAGTGTTATTCCCATAAATTTTAAACCTGTGCCGTGTCAGTGCAGTTCCGTAGTGTAGGAAAATAAAATTTATGGGGAGAGGAGAGGGGTGGGTGGAGGTGGCGAGGAGTGTATGGGGGAGGCAGGGGTGGAGGGGGTCAGCGTGCCTTACATGCCAGTATACATATGGGGTTTGAAGTCAGCTGAGTATTGACAAGAAAACAACATCCTGAGGTGTTCATCAGTTCAAGCCAGAGTAACTGCTGCAAACGATGAATCGAAAATGATATTTCCAGGCGCCACGCTACTCAAACACACTCTGGTAGCGAATGGAGGGAGATAACCAGTGTGAACTGGAACTATCTTCTCACTCTCACTCTCGATATTATGCAGCATTTTTTGGGGACGCTGTCTATCTCATTCTGTCCGCGACACACCACAACAAGATATGGTTCGACAATGATAGTTCAAGATATTCTGCCACTACTATAGGCGCCAAGCTATTCTGCCACTACCCTTGAACTATCATGGTCGATCTGTCTCCTGAATTGTAATGCAGTCCTCAGGGGACAACTCCAAAATGTGGGTATTTCGTACCTCGGGCACAATGAGTTAAAACCCGTTCCCTGTCACTGCCGGGTCACAGATGTGTTTCTGAAATTTTTAATTAACCCAGCGGTCAAAGTAACATCGATACAAAGTGGTATCAGCAAGAGACATAGATCCTCATGATCCCCGGCAGGATTGCGTTAACGTTTCTCGGCAGCGAACGGGTTAATTACCACGTATCCGTACGCGGCATGTCTCGAGTAAGATAAGGTCAGCGTGTTCTAAAAAAAAACAAGAAAAAAGACGGCAGTGGTTTGAGTGGAGTGCTGGGCTGGACTGCCTAATATCCGGTGTACTAATCCCTTGATACTCTACACTGGATTTGGCGGGAAATGAAGCCGGAGTTGACGTGTGTGTGTGTGTGTGTGTGTGTGTGTGTGTGTGTGTGTGTGTGTGTGTGTGTGTGTGTGTGTGTGTGTGTGTGTGTGTGTGTGTGTGTGTGTGTCCCCCAAAAAGAAAAAGGTCTTCGGGCCCACGACGGCCGTCGTGGGCCCGAGGACCTTTGCTTACTGGGTGTGTGTGCGTGCGTGCGTGCGTGCGTGCGTGCGTGCGTGCGTGCGTGCGGGTGAGTAAATGGGTTTCTGGGCGGAGAAAGAGAGACAATGACAATGACAATGACAATGATAATGACAATGATTCTTTACTTTACAACGGTGAAAGTTTTGGTGAAACCATTTTTCGAACTTGCCGTTGCTAATCTACTTTACATATAATGCACAAATCACAAAATACTATCATTAAATTGGGAAAAACTAAATATATAACTAACAAAAAAATTGAAATATAAAGTTTTAAGAAAAGAAGAAGAAATCATTGAAGAAGTAGAAATAAACATAGAAAATCTCACACATACACACAATTGTAAAGGTATAAATCTCCATACATACATTCATAAACACAAGCACGAGCACAAAACACACACACACACACACACACACACACACACACACACACACACACACACACACACACACACACACACGCGCGCGCGCGCGCGCACGCTCACACACACACACACACACACACACACACACACAATACGTGCAGCATTAGCATCTTGTATTAACTGAAAATATAACTGAATTGAAGAGTTAGAAAGGGAAAATCGTACACTGCAAGTGCAGGTTGCTGTGAAAATCTTACGATGCTGAGGTGAGGTACTTGAAGAGAGCGGTTTTAAAAGACGAAAGCGTTGTTGATGTTGTAACATGTTTGGGCAATGTGTTCCACATGCTAGCACCTGAAAACGCTAAACTTGTCTTATAGAGATCGATTCTAGGTCGTGGCACATTAATGGACTGCCTTGATCTGGAGTATGTTGATGCCGTGAGGGAAAACATTTTTTTAATATACTCGGGGAGTCTGTTATTCAATACTTTGAATATCGTTATTCCCTTATTGTATAATAAATGTTTTTTCAAGGGGAGAAATTCTAAGGTTTTCAGTTTATTATGCGTTGTTGAGTTAGGGTCTGAAAGGATAAGCTTCGCGGCTCTACGATGAAGAGAGTTCAGTCTCTTTAACTGGACCTCGCTTGCGCCATCCCACACCGTAGAAGCATAATCTATATGTGACCTGATGTGGGCGTTGAAGAACAGTTTTCGTGTTTCTACATTAGCTATATGTTTTAACTTGGATAAAATAAACAGTTTCTTTGATATTGTCTTAAATATATTACTAAGATGGCGTTGCCATTTAAACTGGTTATCTACAGTATCGCCGAGAAGACGATGTTCCGTTACCTGGCTGATAGATTTGCCTTGAAGGGACAAGCTGAGTGAGAGAGTGCCGAGCTGGTGCTTTTGGCGGGTACTTACAACCATACATTCAGTCTTTGCAGGGTTTAAGATCATGGAATTGTTACTGCACCAGCTGTTAATGTCCTGTAATGTGTTTTGTAGGCGCGTGTCAATTACTGACAAATCCTTATCGGGAGTGTGTATCGCAGCATCATCAGCGAACATATCGCATGCAACACTATCATCACTAATTGTGAGTGGAAGGTCGTTAATAAATAAACAGAATAAAAGAGGGCCTAAAATAGAGCCTTGGGGCACGCCATGCTTTACTTTGCAGTGACTAGAATATGTACCATTAAGGAGAACTTGTTGTCTTCTGTTTTCTAGGTAGGATTTGAAAAACACGGCTGCGCTTTTAGTATATAAGGATATTTTCTTTATAAGTATGTCATGGTTCACCATGTCAAAGGCTTTCCGGAAGTCTAAGAACACTACACCTGTTAGTTTGGAATCATTAATAGATGATAACCAGGTATCTGCCATCCTTATCAAGGCAGTGTGACAGGAATGGTTTGGTCTGAAGCCTGACTGCAGTGAATGGATGAGATTTTGGTTTTCTAAGTATTCAGATAGATGCTTATGGATGTGCCGCTCTAAAGGCTTCGACAAAACAGGTAATAGTGATATGGGACGAAAGTTGATTTCACTCAGATCTTTTGATTTTGGTAGGGGGATCACTTTTGCGTCTTTAAATGCGTCCGGAAAAGAGTTTTGGTTTATACAGAGATTGTAAATATACGTAATACTTTCGACGATATATGGAAGAGAGAGAGAGAGAGAGAGAGAGAGAGAGAGAGAGAGAGAGAGAGAGAGAGAGAGAGAGAGAGAGAGAGAGAGAGAGAGAGAGAGAGAGAGAGAGAGAGAGAGAGAGAGAGAGAGATGGTGTTCACATGCAACCTCGTAACGGCTTGAAGATGCTCAAAATATGTGATCCGAGGCATTATTGACAAGGCGGTTAGGAGCTGTTCCTGTTGAGCTACATGTTCCAGATTTCGCGGTCAGAACTGATGAAATGGAGGAATGAATTAAAGGAGGCAAACAGCATCAAAACATTTCGCGCTAAAATGTTACTTGGGAGGTTAAACGCGAACACCCTTGATACGCTTGTCAGTTGAGGTATGGCCGTCAGACAGGCGGTTGGCTGCGGGACAATGACAGTACTTTTTTTTTATTTTGCAACAGAAACCATTTTTGTAACCTTTTTTTTTTTTCTAGAAAGCAACGAACAAAGTGTTCTGTGACTTTGGACCCCAAAGCCGTAATGTTGAAAAACACAGACGTCCGGCTTCTTGTTTTCGCAAAATCCCAATAGATCCCCCTTTCTCCAGAGTCCGTCCCGGCAAGACCAGACCACTACCCAATGCGCAAAAAACCATCGGGCCGACGTCGTTGGGGGGGGGGGGGGAGGCTCATGTAAATCAATGACTCTTGCGAAATTTATTGGGCATGTTCTTGATTATTTTGAGAAAAATTGTTACAACAACAAAAATAATAATAAAAATCGTCTCAGTACTGTTTACCAGGATCACACTAGGTGTACCATTTACCGCAGCTCATTACCGCTTGTCTCGAATAATTTGCTCAGGCCAATGCCGACGTCTAGCAACTCAATCAAAACGCCCCGCATCAATAGCCGCGGAAGTGTCGTATAGCATTTGCCGCCGGCAACGCGATACACTTTCGCAGCTATTGATGCGGGGCGTCTTGAATGATTTAAGAAAAACTGCAGCCAAAATCCTACATTTTTACTATGTAGCGTGACATGTTGAAAATGCAAAAACAACAAGGAATGCATATAGTCCAACGCATTTCTTCTGAGGTGTCAGCCAAGACACTTTATTTGGTCAGTTCAGAGCATAGGAACCGGAATCTACTCTCACCCTTCATCTCCACCCCCATCCCCTCACCCCTTCCCCCCTCCCCTCCCCACACCACCACCACCACCATGATAGTTCAAGGGTGGTGTCAGAATAGCTTGGGGGCCTTTAGGCGCCAAGCTATTCCGACACCACTCCTGGCCGATCTGTTTCCAGAACTGTGATGCGGACCTCAAAGAGTGTTTTTTTCCTGAGGCCAAAAGGCCTTCGAATCTAACCATGAATCTAAAACACTTTGATCTAGCCTAATGGTTTGCCCTCTTTTTCTTAATGTGGTTCTCAAAATGAGTGAGGGTTTGAGGGGGGTGGGGGGGGGGGGGCAGGGGAAGAGTGCTGGGGGGTCAGGTGCTGCACTTGAAATTGCCACCGGCAACGTTTGCAAACGTTGATTTTAAAAACTGCCAGCAGTGCTCTCGTGTCACCACGGCGAAGGGGGAGGGGGGAGGGGAAATTTAAAAAGGCGTGTAGGGTGAATGACAAATTAGGCATCGGTGTAGTCCTTTCGATTCATTATCCTGTCAGTCAGCATCTGGCTCCTTGTTTTCGCAAAATATCTGTACATCCTGCTGTTCCGGAGTCCAAGGCCAGACCACTATTACATGACGCAGCGAGGCGTGCAGAAGACGGATGATGAGTCCACCTCCGCATCCGGCTTTTCCCATCCAATGAGTCGTCTGCAGCGATCACTATATACGTATATCCATGAAGCACAGCTCTTCATGAGCCCTCACAGAATGCGGGGGCTCATGATGACCTATGCTTCCTGCATGACCCATTTGAGTTGTGAAAACAATTACCAAACATAAAAAAGCCAAACTGATCGAAAACTGAACTCTGATGAACAGGCTATTTCCTCAGTGTCTACCTCAGTCAGGGTCAGCGGCCTCATGTAGTTCCGAGATTGATTTTTTTTTCTCTCCCTTATATTGATCGATCGACTTTTTGTCTTACCGAGTTTTTGCGTTTTACTCTACTAATTTTACTAAAACTCTGCGTCAAGTGTCATGCTCCCTAGTTCATTGACAGTTGCATGTTAAACCATTAGAATTGGTCACGCACCTGCGGCGGAGGTCGTCAGTGATGCCCGAGAAATCCTACTGCCTAAACTGCATGGATCCCATGGCACGGGATGGGTGTTGTATAGGGCTCGGGAAGTTCCCCGCGTTGCCTAGCAGCGTCGGCGCGTCTGCCGCCATCTTAAGAGGATACCATAGTCATCAGATAGTATCGAAATATGATAGTACTCAACACGTTTTTCTTCATTTTTCTTCCTCTTTGGAAACAAACAAAAACAGATTCTGGTGAGCGGTTTCCTACAGTGATGGCATGACTTGCTGTTATTGCTTATAGTACGTCAGGACTTTCCTGACATTACAAAAACAGCGATCGATTTTCCTATGAGCGCTTAGTCCCGTATCAGTCCTCACAAGATGGCCGCCACGACTGGCGTGATGACGTCAGCTTCCCGAGCCCTATTGCCGAGGCAAGGCGAACGCTCCCCATCTGCAAGAGACATAAATCCTCATGAGCCCCCGCGACAGCGGGGGCTCATGAGGATTTATGTCTCTTGTTGGTCCTAATATACGTTATGCCTATTTTTCGTCCCATTTACATCTGTGTCCTTTACGCGAATTCGATCAGCGTGTAGTGATTTCGGACGCGAAGTTCGTGATCCCTGGCAGCGAAGGGGTTAAGAGGTCGACTTATTTTTCCTACTTTACATGTTCAGTCCTCTGGTTAAAGGCCCTAACAGGCCGACACGTTCGGATATCAGAAGCAGCCGGCTCAAACTTGCGCGTCAGTCTGTGCGGGACGAAAACAGTGGATTGCCTCCCTTTATTGCTCAGAAAAAATGAAATTGAACACCACCCGACTGCAAGAGGCATAGATCCTCATGAGCCCCCGCAGTTGCGGGGGCTCATGAGGATCTATGCCTCTTGTTAAACCACTTCGTATTCGTCTTCTTTTTGACGGCAAGGACTCGTTGGCGTCGAATTAACAAAGAGTTTTGAAACGCAATTTTCGTTCACTGGCAGTGAAGGGGTTAAAAGCTCGGACAAACATGCGATATCGCATGTTTGAGTCCGGGCTCTTAATCCGCTGTTCCGTCAAAATACGCGTTTTTGTTGTCGTTGTTGTTTGTTGTTGTTGTTTTATTTTTATTATTATTTTTTTTTATTTTTTTTTTTTTTTTTTTTTTTTTTTTTTTTTTTTTTTTTTTTTTTGGGGGGGGGGGGGGGGGAGTTACATATTTCTTATTTGCAAAAAAAACCTCCATTGTCCTCTTATGACGTCTTTCCAGTTATGAGACCTATCGACCGTGATAGTTTCTGGCAGTTTGTTGACGAGAGAGGCCAGAGAAGCTGCACGGGACAACCTCTTGTAGTTTCCTACGACAGACTAGTACAGCGGCAAAGTCATCTAATCAGCGATCGACAAAAGGCAGAGGCTGGCAGAAATTAATCCATGCCCTAATTTGGCAAAAGCCCGAAGCGAGATTAACAGTGTAGTACATTGAAAATATCACCATTCATAAAAATAGCAAAAACGAGATCTTCAGTGTAATATATATATATATATATATATATATATATATATATATATATATATATATATATATATATATATATATATATATATATATATATATATATATATATATATATATATATATATATATATATATATGGCACAAACAAAAAAGCAAACAAACCAAAACAACAACAACAAAAAAAAAACATTTCTGAAAAGCGAGATTTTCAATGGATGATATCATAAGTCTATTATTATTGATAAAATCGCTTTACAAACAAATGACAAAGCTATTTTGTCCATTCGTGTGATTTTGGATTGGCGTTGATCTTAGAATTGCTCAGGTTATTATTAACCCCTTAACTGCCGGGGCAAGGCGCACGCCTACCAATCTGCAAGAGACATAAACCCTCTATCAAGGTGGCTCATGAAGGTGTATGTCTCTCATGTTAGTCATATGTTCTTTATCCCTATTTTGGGTCCTATTTCCATCTGTTTAGTCTTAACTCACTGTGCCCGAGATACGAAATACTCACATTCTGGAGTTATCTTCTGAGGACTGCATTACAATTCAGGCGACAGGTCGACCATGATAGTTCAAGGGTGGTGGCAGAATAGCTTGGCGCCTATTGAGGCGCCAAGCTATTCTGCCACCACCCTTGAACCATCATGGTCGAGCCATATCTTGCTGTGGTGTTGACCGGTCCGCGTGCAGTAGTTTCAGACGTGAAATTCGTGATCACTGGCAGCCGGAAGGAGTTAAATCGGGTGATAATGATTTAATGATGTCTGCGTTGTGTGTCCCAGGTGATCAAGATGCTAGTGGCGGTGATCGTGATCTTCGTGGTGTGCTGGACGCCAATCCTCGTCTCCAACGTCCTGACGGCGTTCGGCCTGATCCACCACTACAACTACGGCTTCCTCAAACCCATGCGCCAGGCCTTCTACCTCCTGGCCTACGCAAACTCCTGCGTCAACCCGCTCATCTACGGCTTCTTCTCTCGTCACTTCCGCCGGACGTTCCTGCACGCCATCTGCCGGTGTCTGAAGGGGAGAGAGTACACTCGCAACATGTTCCTGCAGCGCCAAAACTCGTACCAGACTCGCTCGACGCACATCGGTTACAGCAAGGCGGGGTCCGAGCTAGAGCTGACCACTCTAGAGATGAACTGCAGTAACTGTGTCGCCAGTAATGTGTAGAGTTTGTTGTTGTTTTGTGTTTGGTTTTTTTTTTTTTAACAGCAACAATTGGCACACGATAACAGGCCCAATATCATTATTCTCGGCGAGACATATTGGTTTTGCAACTAACAACAACAATTCACAACAAAACAAAACTACTGACTGCCACTACTAGGCTAAAAATGGACGAACATAGTGCTCAGCCACTGCGGTTGAAGTAAGCTTATACTGCTTGTATCTTTCAGCTCCGGCTAAGGCCGACTTGGATCTTAAATCATTCTGCCCGCGACACGCGGCCACACCAAGATATGGTTCGACTGACCATGATAGTTCACGGGTGGTGGCAGAATACTAGTAGCTTAGCGCCTATAGGTGCCAAGCTATTCTGACACCACCCTTGAACTATATGGTCGATCTGTCTCCTGAATCACTTGTAATGCAGACCTCAGAGGATAACTCGGCCAAAAATTTATGTGGGTTTTTCGTACCTCGGGCACAATGAGTTAAATAAATAGTTTGACTTGAATCTGTCGTCTCAGTGACGCCTGGACATCACGTTTTACCTGTCACATGACGACTAAGTCGATCACGACAGCCGTTCAAGTGTAGTTCAAGGGTTGCGCCTGATTATCTTGGCGCGGCCTCTTCAGGCGCTAAGATAATCTGGCATTACTGAACTGTCTTGGTCGATTCCTCTCTTGCTCATAGTAAGTGTCAGAGCTGAATAGCCTCGCTTGATCTGGACGCCGCGGGGTGAAGCTGGTGCCGTTGCACACAACACGGTGACCCGCTGAGACACCAACCTCCAACCATAGGGTGCCTCGTGAGCGACCTGCTGCAGTGTGTAGATGAGGACTAGTGAGTATTTGAGTAGGGGATTTCCTCACCAGCGGACTCACATTTGACTAGGACTGACGTTTGGTGGTTCGCAGTGTTTGAACTGACGCCAAAGCGGAGCTTGGTATGAAGGTGTAGCCGTATATCCTCTTTGCTGACGCCGGCCGGCACAGCGTGGCGTGATGCGGTCACAGCCCTGTATCACAGTACGTATTCACGGTGGCGGAAAAGCCCTGTCAACCAAAAGCACAGAAAAAGGTGCCCAAAATCTGCAAGAAATATATACATACCTCTATGTAATATGACTATGTTTATGTAGAACCGACGATCGTATGGCCGTGCTGGTTATTCAAGGGGAAGAACTGCGTGTGATTCGCAAATGTCTGATCAGCATTCAATGGATTTCTCCCCTTGGTTGAGGTTGCTGTTCACCAAAGTGGCGAGCATGACACAATCTGTGGGTACTGCGCCGCTGCGCGGCTATTTGGACTTCATCCCTTCCCTGTCACTGTAAGGACGCTTTTGTCCAGGAAAAAAGAAGACGGGCTTGTTCAATAGCATGTCCGTTGAAAAGGTCCTGGTAAATCCAAAGTGGCAGAGTTGCAGTGCGCCTGAATTGATCAGTATTCAGGTCGGCGACCTGAATACTGATCAATTCAGGCGCACTGCAACTAGTACTCCATAGGCAATAGTTGTCCCTGTCCCCCATAACCCGCCCGTCACGGCCGTCCATTATCACTACGGTGCCACGGACGTTAAACCCCGAGCTAATCATGTACTCACACGTACACTTATCGGTTTCTGAAATCTTGGTTCATTCCGGCGACGGCCAAAAGCCACTGAACAAGAAACGTGGTTACGAATCAAGTTGGTCTCAGCAAGAGGCATAGATCCCCATTAGCCCCTGCAGTCGCGGGGGCTCATGAGGATCTATGTCTTATGCAGTTGGATCGTGTTCACTTTTTTCTCGGCAGTGAAGGGGTTAAACTTGAGCTTGTGGTGAAATAACACAAGACCGCTTAAAGGTGATAGTAGGAAAACTTTTTCAACAGACAACAATCGAGATCAACTTAAGCGGCCGGCTGAATATGAGTAACATTGAAGCTGCCGCGAGCGTTCAGCCTGGTGTTTACAGTATCGACTACTGACATAATGCTGTATTTTCTCATACATTTTATGAAGTCGTCACAAGTCAGTCATCTGCTTTGGTGTGTGTGTTTCTCGTCGTTTGTAATTTTTGTCTACCGCCGGGCTAGGGATCCACAGCCGAATACTTTCAAGGAAATATCTTTGTTAGTGTCAGCTGTCACTCAACTCGTCGCCGCACACTGGATGTCTACCTCAATTCTCTACTACTGTATGAAATCGAGGGAAACAACCAGCGTGTTGTGATCGTTGATCTATCTCCCATTCAAAGGAGGAGCGTAAAGACATTTGGAAGAGGGCTGGTGGCATCACTGAAAGACCTTACACCCAGTGCGCAAGGGCCATCGGGCCCACGTCGACCGACATTGGCCCGCGCCGCACGTGACCGTACGTGGCAGTGATACGGTTAATCACACTGTGACACACGGCTTCTTTCCCTTACTGATCAGTCGTGCAGGAAGTCGAGAGGCATGTAGGGCCGCGAAGGCCGGGTTGGGCCCTGGGTTTCGGAGGGGGAGGACCGAGAAAACATACTATACCTCCTCCAAACATGGAATGGCTAGAGTACCTCCAACCCACCTCTTACCCCCCACCCCGTCTTTCCACTGTCATTTCATTTTCTAGACGCTTAAGTGGCGTTTGAATCTCGTTTAGTGAACAAGTTTCTGTATCACTGCTTATGATGATGCTCCATCCCACATAATGCTGTCAACTCACCCCGAGCCCCCACCCCCCACCCCCACTCCGACGGATCCCCCACCCCTTTGTCATTGTCATGTCTATGGTAGTTTCGACGTAACAAGCTATTGTTCGTTTTCAAGTCTGTTTGCGTGTGAATTTTTAGGTGGTTTGCTTTCAGTGGGGTTTCTCACTGACTTGACTGCCCTTCGTGGCAGCCACAAAACATTTGTCAGTATTAGCTTAACCATTTCGCTGCCGTCGCATGCGAACACCACTGACCCAACTGCAAGAGGCACAGATGTGGGGACTCATGACTGCTAGGGTCAGTTGCATGAGCGAGCTTAGTCCTACGCCAGTCACTAAGCAAGGTGCGCCGCTATAGCGGCGCACCTTGCTTAGTGGCTGGTGCAGGACTATGCTCGCTCATCGCGGCAACTGGCTTTTGGTTCTTTGCCTCGCAACGAGAACGGGTTGTGTGAGCGTTCCTTGTACGGATAGGCCTACTCTCTTTCTGCGTTGTCAAAGTCGTCCCGAACTAACCAACCAAAGACGCCGTGGACGTTAAACCCCGAACTAACCAACCAAAGTCGCCATGATATGCCATGTATATTGTAACCCTTGACTGCTACTGACGACGCCAGCATGGCGGTACGGGCCAGCAGCAGTCACTGGGTTCAAGACATAATCTGTCTGTTGACAGATTGTTCTTCTTTTTCTTTTCTTTTATTTTACGTCACCTCCTTCAGTTGCCACATTCCTTATGCGAATGAAGATAAGTAGCGGCTAATCTCTCTGTTTGTTTGTTTGTCTATTTTGACAAAGGCTATTTACCAGAAATATTAATAAATTGTGTTGTACCCGTCTTTTCTAAGCGTGTTTCTTTCTCTGTTGGGTACTTCTTTGCATTTTACACGCTTGGCAGTCACCTTTTTGGTCTGGATTGCTTAACCTGTAGGTGACATTTGGTGCGAAATCATGTTTTGGTGCGGTTGCCTCCTTTGATTTTTTCCCGGCCCATTTTTCAATGAAAGCGCGAACCTGTAACAGCCTTGTGAAGAAAACCTCACATATTTACACAGTTTTTGTTTTTTGTTTGTTGGTTGGCTTGTTTTTGTTTGGGTTTGTTTTGTTGGGGGTTTTGTGTTCTTGTTTTCTTATGGTTAGTTTTTTTGGGTTTTTTTTTAGGGCGGGGTGTTTGTATGTTTGTTTGTTGGAGAAGTTGTTTGTTTGTTTGTTTCTTTGTTTGTTTGTTGGAGAAAGTTGTTTGTTTGTTTGTTGGTGTTTTTGGTTGTTATTTTTGTGTGTGTGCGTGTGTGTGTGTGTGTGTGTGTGTGTGTGTGTGTGTGTGTGTGTGTGTGTGTGTGTGTGTGTGTGTGTGTGTGTGTGTGTGTTGTTTTTTTCGAGGAGGGGTCGGGGAGGAGGGAGGGGAGGGGGGTCCGTTTTTTCTCTCGAAAACACACAATTGTTAGCTACAAGGTTGCACGCGAGCAGCATCAAACATTTCCACTGGCGGCAACCGTAGATGTATGAACGTCAAGACTCCATTTAAATAAAATAATTTCAGCTGTAAAGACAGAAGTGTTATATTTATGTCTGGTTGTTGTTCAACAGTAAAAACTGAGTACTTTTCAGCGTGTCACTGTGTGGCGTGTGTAGTGAAGTGTGCTGCGTGCGTGCGTATTCTCACAATGCGCAAAAGGCCATCGGGCCGACGTCGGCACAACAGTGCGCGGGCCAACGGTGGCCGACGTCGGCCCGATGGCCTTTGCACACTGGGTCTGACTCAGTGGAGACGCCAGCTTAGCTCTTCTGGCACCACTCTTGAGCTGTCATGGTCGTTCATGTCAGGTTATAGTGTCAGAACTTGATGGGATAGCCCAGCCCTTCGCTGCTGGCGGACACTGACAAGCAAACACCCGTCAAGCACTGGTGAAAGAGTTGCGTGGCTGGTATTTAAAAAAAAAAAAAAAAAATTCCTCAGAAAATCATACCCTGCTTTATACAGGCACCCTACTGAGTACATAAACAACATGAGGTTTTACAAGAGGCTAAGATCCACAGGAGCCCGCACCTCCGCAGGCTTAGCCCGGATTCCTGTGAGCTGACACAGGGTCAGATCCTCAAGAGCCCTGGGTTTGGCTCCCGTTTTACAAGTTTTAGTCAGCTGTACTTTCTGGTCTCTCATTATGAGTAGGCTGGCGAGACTTGACGACATGAATTTTCCACGAGCCACGGCATAGCCTAACGGCCCAATACACTCTCACACTCCCGCACACTCCTCATAAAGTGTGTCACGTTGAGGCTATATATGTCACTTGACGACACTTTCCTCTTTTGAGGACACGGCGATTAGTTTGTCAGGTGATAAAAGTTTGACGTAAGGTCTTTCAGTGAGGCTAATTAAGCCGAAAGGTAAGTGCACGAATTTTGTTTCACTTTTTATTTTTTATTATAAAATGATTCAAGACGAATTACTTCTTCTAAGTGATATCAGCACTGTAGAGAACAAACAGTTAGACTCAAAAAAGGAACGTCTTTTGTCAGTAGTTGTTTCAGGCAAATCAAAAGCGTATCTCGGAAAACAATAAACAACAGAAGATATAGAATCTCTTAGCCTAGAAGAAATAAACAGGCTACACTCCAAATATGAAAATCACATTGCTTCACTAATGACTCGTGATCTGAGTCATCTCTCATCTCCCTTTATACAAAGCGGGCTCTTAGTCACTTCTTTGAAGTAGATACTGACATATTAAGTAGCGACTTGGGTTCAAATTCTATTGTTTCAAGTGCAATAGGTATATTAACATGCGTCATGTATTACAAGTTTGGCAGTTACCTTGCACCTGTGGTAACTTTGCTTGTTACTGGGAGTCATATTGATTTTTCGAAATTAAATTTTATAGAAAAAGAAAATGATGGACCGAATGGTCAACGCACAGACGACTCCACAATCGAGCCCCAGCCCTGTTTTGACTCAGATTCAAACGGTGACCAGGGCTAAAAGTCTTAGCAGAATTCAGGCTGGAAAAGATTAGCAGAATGGAACAGAAAAAAAAATCACAGCTTCAGGCATTAACAGAAAAGGCTCATGTAACTGACTCTCCACCCTCAGCGCCATTCTCATTACCGTCAGGACCATCATTACCGACAGACCCGTCAGGACCAACACCCCCATCCCCCCCCCCCCCCCCCACATCAAAGTGAGAGACTATCAACTGAGTCTAAACCCGAAACAACAAAATATATAGTTGCCAGATTTGTTGTTTGATTTGGTTACGCAGGTTACAGGATATGGAAAAAATACAAACCACAGACTCGAACAGTGTCCAAAAAATTAGACACTCCAAAAACAAAACCAGAAGTCGCCACATTACCAGCAACACCCAAAGTCGTGGATCCATTTTTCATGCAGTAAATAAAAATATTAATTTAATTTTTATTGCATTAGAAATTGAGCGAAACAAAAAACTTAATGAACCTTGTCTATCACTCTGCTATTATAAACGGACTAGAAGTTGCTTACTCTATGTTAGGAAAAAGTGTTCTCAAAATGAAATCTGCTGATCTGAGTAGATTAGATTTTGAAGATACGGCTAAGCTAGTTGTAGTTGTCACAGTGTCAATTGTCACAAAAGACTTTCTCATCAAGCAAGGAATTATTCCTGAAAATGTTTCTATGTAAATAAAAAAAAAGTATGGTGACTTTAGCTATTATGATTGGGGGCGCCATGGTCAACGCACTTGCTTTCAGTGGCTCAATTTATCTCTTTTCAAAAATGGGTAGAGAGGAATCTGCAGAAGAAATGAGATGTCACAACGAGGCATCAAAGAAATTAGCGCAGGCAGAGCAGGCATATGAGAAGCAAAGAATAGAGAAACTTGATTTTATCAATGAAAAACTCAGACTAGAAGGTCATGCGCAGCATACATTTTCTAATGTCAATGATGCAATCAGAGAATATTTTCTTGTTAAGGGCGATGGCATGACCATCCCAAAGCCAAAACTTAGCGATTACTATCAACCAAGTCCACAACAAAGAAACGTGGAGATAATCTTTGTTCTAGTGGGAATGACATTTGTATATTTCACAGGAGTTTTTATTGCTAGAAAAAATGACAGTCGAAAATAAACTATCAAAAATATATTACTCTCCTGCTGGTTACTGGAAGGGGAAAACTGCAATTCAGAAATTACATGCGGCTGTGGGCGGCGATGTAACACTCAATCAAATAAAACAATGGTTACAGAGACAGGCAATTTGGCAGATATATTTGCCTGCGCCAAGAAAAATATCAAGACCTCATTTTGAAAACGTCATGCCAAATGACACCTATCAAATGGACCTCCTGTTCTTACCTCACGATACAATAAGAAAGAAACGATACAAGTATGCACTAACTGTTGTGGACATTGCTTCAAGGTATAAGGACGCTGAACCCATAACTGACAAAAACGCTAGTACGGTAACGACTGCTTTAACAAAAATATATAGCTGAGGCGCTTTAAAATTTCCCAGGCTTGTGCAAGTCGATGACAGATCCGAGTTCAAAGTGCAGTTAATCAGTTATTTGCGAAGCTAGTGCGCCGAGGTATACCAGGTGTTTACAGATCTCAGACATAGTTGAGAACTTTAACAAACAATTATAGGGGAGACTTTTCAATTACCAGTATTCTAAAGAACTCATGCATGATGCACATAACACTGAATGGGTAAAAAGATTACCGTCTGTGATAAAAGCAATGAATAACGAGGGTCATTTAAAACCTGCTGATGCTATTAAATTGAAAACAATACCACCTGTGTCAGGACCAGAAATAAAAACAACACTGTCAGGACCTCCAAACACAAGCTTGTTTAAAAACAGGTGAGATATTTATATCAGCCCCGTGAGTCCAAGAATGACGTCAGACGCAGAACAACTGATCCCATCTGGTCTACGTCTGTACACAATATAAAAAAAATAGTTTGTGGCGCTGAAGCATCAATTTATTATCTATATGAGCCTGCCCCACAGAGGGCATTTGTCAGAGAAGAATTACAAATTATTCCCCCAGACACTGTTACTCAATTTTATCCATTTGGGCCATTTCAGTAACTAACTTGTCTATTAATTCATTGGCTATTATTTCAGATAACTTAAGTCTGTAAGTTAAGCCTTTTCCTTAGTATGAAACACTCGTTTTGTGTCTCCTACTACTAGTGATTTCTTATGTGTTTGGATCATTTCAAGATTGTGTCTATTTGACCTCAATGTCTTGTTTGGATAATCAGGCATTAGTTCTCCATCTAATACTTGCTTGTAGTGTTCATGACAGATATCTTTATTTTTTATCGCTGTGGTTTTTTTTTTATTCCTTTATCTTTCGACTGACTACCTTTTTGGTGCAGTATAGAATACATTTTTGATCTCAGTCCAACGTACTCAACTATAGGCACTCCATTCAGTTCGTCTTTAAACTTCCCAGGCACTTTCTTGTTTTATGTGCTGTGCAGCGGGTGATCCTTAGTGTAGTCAGACGTGTCATATATATGCAACTCTGTTTTCATGTCTTCATAAAAGTCTTCAGTAGGCACGTCTATGATCATAGAGTCAGTGTCAGTGTATAACAGACGGCACTCAGGATACTTTGGTTTAAAGTAATCATAATAAAATTCAAGCACTAACAATTTTGATAACTCAAGAATTGCCATACCAATGAATACTGACTTGTCCAGTTTGACAATTTTTTTTTTTTAGTGTCACCGCATACAACAATGAATGAAACTCTTTGTACCCTGTGTACTGTAGCTTACCTGTAAGTTTAATTGTGCCTGATTCCTTTGTGACCAGTCTCACATCTTTGCAGTGATGAGGATTTTCCATCATCTTACCAAAACAGGCATTGTTCATAAGCTTAAAGAAGTCTTTGTCAAATGCAGTGTTGCCATCTCTTGCATGGAGGGTTGTGTTTTTCATTATGTAATCTTTCATGAAAGCACACTGATCAAAGCTTATGCCTCTGTGAACTTTTTTTAGTATTAACCCATGTCTGATGTAAAACTGCAGTAGCGATAGTGACAAACGTAATTGAATTTATCATTCAAATTTGGCACAAGTTTGGTGTCTTCTTTTTTTCCTGTCAAAGACATTTTCTCAACTGCTAATGGATAATACAATACAATACAATACAATACAACTTTATTGTCTGTTCGAGTCCAGGCACGACAGAAATTTGCCTTACGGCTCGTCATGAAACAACAATATAAGACATTAACAAACGCTGCAAAAGCATATCATGAAAAATTATCATTGCAGCAATCTATCACAAGCAATCTGTCACAAGATGGGAGGTAATGTTAAGTAGATCATACTTATCGCGGCGTTATAAACGAGAGTTCAAAATCGAGACAGCAGTTGGAATAAAAGACTTCTTAAAAACATTCCTTTTGGCAAGTGGCATGTTGAAACGTCTGCCTGATGGTAGCATTTGAAACTGATCAGAGAGTGGGTGACTAGGATCATTGACAATGCTAGCAGCTATCCTTCGGACAGCTCTATGGTACAGATCATCTACTGGGTACTGTCCTAGGCCAATGATCTTCTCAGCTGTTCTGACGATACGTGACAGTCTGCCCCTGTTTTTCATACTGAGATTGCCATACCAAGCAGTGATGTTAAACGTCAGTATGCTTTCGATCAGGCTTCTATAAACGGATTCTAAAACCCTGGAACTGACATCAAAACTTCTCAGTTTCCTAAGAAGGTACAGACGCTGGTTTGCTTTTTTCACAATCAGATCAGTGTTTCCAGTGAAGGACAGCCCACTATCCACGACTGTGCCAAGGTACTTAAATTCAGTGACCACCTCTACAGGTTGATTATTAATTGAGACAGGTACAAAAATATCATCAACTTTCCTGTCATCAATGACGAGTTCCTTGGTTTTCTGTACATTCATTTCCAGAAAACTATCTTTGCACCATGACTCTAATACTGCTATCTGTGCAAAGTACTCGGCCAGACTGTCTTCTTTTTGGAGTAGGCGTACAAGGGCCATGTCGTCTGAGAACTTTAAGAGACGAGAAGTGGCAGTGTGACAACGCATATGGTCTGTGTATATAGAAAACAATGTCGGAGAGAGGACACAACCTTGAGGGCAGCCTGAATTTAGCACCACTTGGTCAGACAGACTGCCGTGTACATTTACACGTTGTGGCCTGTCCTTCAAAAAGTCTCGCACCCACAGAATAATGTTTGTGTTCACATTAAAGTCCATCATACGCTGCAAAAGCATCAGTGGTTCAACAGTATTAAAAGCATTAGAAAAGTCAATAAAAAGAATTCTCACATGTGCTTTTGATTTCTCAAGATGTTGAAATACAAGATTGTACAGAGTAAGGCATGCATCCTCCACACCCCTATGGTTTTTGTAAGCAAATTGGAATGGATCCAGTAGTTCAGCAACATCATTTAACAGATGCCTCCTCACCACTTTTTCCATACATTTTGACAGAATAGAAGTCAATCCAACTGGACGGAAATCGTTGAATTCATGAGCGTTGGTTTTTTTAGGAATCGGGACAATGATTGATGATTTCCAAGCCGTAGGGACAGTATGATGATCAAGCAGGAACTGAAAGATAATAGTGAAGATCTTCCCCAATTGACCTGCACAGGTTTTCAATACTCTTCCACCTAACCCATCTGGTCCAGGTGCTTTGTGTGCATTCAGCTTAGAAAAGATGTTTACTACCTCCTCTTCAGTAATTGACAAAGGTTCCGGCACAATGGACTGGCACAATTCATCACAGTTATCACTAAGGTTTCTGCCATTATGGTAATCATGTAGATGGTGTGGGTACTCTAGGTCGACTTCAAAGATCCAACCCTTTGCATCATTCCGATCATGATTCATGATATAGTTTGCTAACCCTGACTCTGTTATATCATACTGTGACAAATCATGCAGACAAAAAGTTTTTCAAGGGCAATAACTCACACATCGCCCAGCCATACAAATTGTTATCGTCTTTGAACAGGATATAATATGATGACCTTGAGGGGTCAAGGTCAAGGTCACCATCTTTCTTCTTCTCGAACGCCGTCACACTTGGAGTTTGGCTCTCAAAATGAAATCTGTGGTCTTCTGTAGCGCCTCTACAGGCCTGTACAGTTTCTCTTGTAGGGTGGCGGGCTTCGGCCATATCTCCTCCCTCAGCAACTGGTGGTTCCTACAGTCCTGGAGGATGTGCTTTGTCATCTGCTCTGCTTCTCCTCAAGGGCACAGGGGAGATGGCACGAGGTGGAAGCGTCTGTGCAGGTGGAAATTGAGTCGGTTGTGCCCGGTCCTCAGACAGAAGATGGTCACCTGCTCTTGTCTGGACAGCTGATGGTAACTGTCTAGGGGCCGTTGTGGTGGTCTGTACGCAGACCATCCAGATATTTGTTGTTGGCTTTGGCATAGTTGTTTGCGGCTATACTATTGCTTCCTCTCAATCCACGTTCCACCATTTCACCCATTGTGCGATCAGACAACAGGTCAGATATCTTACTGGATTTTAAAAATGCATCCCATGTCATGCCAGGACTAGTTATGTAACAAGCCGGGTCAAGACCGTAGTGTAACAGACCCTTTTCATGATAACTTTCAAATACGTCTGCTAGCAAACAAACGTCAGCTTTCAAGTACTGGTCATGGTAGTCACCAATCATTTCACACCCTAATTTATCCCATGCATCAAGAGCGTGCTGGTATTCAGAGTCAGAAATATCTTTTCCATTTAGTGTTGAATAAAACGCCACTTTCGGAGGTAGACTCCTTTCCTCAAACACAACCCAGTGATCAATGTACTCGTAGGGGTAGACACCTTTCTTGATTAACTCTGGCTCAAAATATTTACTTGTTATTGGAAACGATGTCAGACCTTCTGCCAGACTAGCAAGCCCTAAAGACAAATATTCCAGACCAAAAAGGTGACTGCCAAGCGTGTAAAATGCAAAGAAGTACCCAACAGAGAAAGAAACACGCTTAGAAAAGATGGGTACAACACAATTTATTAATATTTCAGGTAAATACCCTTTGTCAAAATAGACAAACAAACAGAGAGATTAGCCACTACTTATCTTCATTCGCAGAAGGAATGTGGCAACTGAAGGAGGCGACGTAAAAGAAAAGGAAGAACAAAAGTGCGAAAAAAAAAATAAAAATGACGTCAACAAAAAAATCATAAGAGAGAGACTCAGAGAGAAACTGAACACGAGAGAAAAGAGTGTGTGTAAGCGCACACAGGAGCGAGCAAAAGTAAATGCGTGTGTGTGAGGCCAGAGAGAGAGAGAGAGAGAGAGACAGCAAGAGAGAGAGAGAAAGAGACTGAGAGAGAAAGAGAACGAACGGGGAGTACCCTTTGGCACAAAGTAGGCTGAGTGTCTAATACACAAAGCCTGCTAAACACCAACCCAAAGGCAAACTTCATATCACCTTCAAGTTGAGGACTACCTCGGGGAAAAACGGGAAGACCCCGGGGGAAAAAACCCAGCATTTAGCATGGTACACAACAAGTAATATCATTGAAACAAAGCAAATAATCAAATTCAGTAAGATAATATTGGTATAAGTGGAGAGTAGGTAGTTGTGAAACCATCTTCAAGGGCAACTAAAAAATAAAAAATAAAAAACCCGGGGGGGGTGGGGGGAGAGAGAGAGAGAGAGAGAGAGATAGCGAGAGAGAGAGAGAGAGAGATGGGGGTGGGGGGGGGAGGGGAGGAGGATTGATTGATTGTACATTGCTTAAAGTCCCGAGGGGAGGAGGAAGTGGAAGAAGGGTAAGGGAAAAAGCATAAAGAGAGAATGAAGTGTTAAAGGGGTGGGGTGGGGGGGGGAGGAAGAGAGGGAAAGAGAGAGAGAGAGGAGAGAGAGAGAGAGAGAGAGAGAGAGAGAGAGAGAGAGAGAGAGAGAGAGAGAGAGAGAGAGAGAGAGAGAGAGAGAATGTTGCATAGAGTCATAAAACACTAATTTGTTGTCTAGCCTAAAAGTCAAATATTTTTCAGTTGTCTGGGCAATGCAACTAATTTTTTGGTAAGACTCATCTACAGCACGCATGATAATGTGTGAATCATACCCTTTGAGATTGTTGAAAAAAATTGGTAACTTATATGTCTTAGGATCTATTTTTAATTTCAAGTTACATCCTCCATGTGCAGCTCCTCTGTAATGCCCAGTTATGTGGTCATGATCACGAACTTTATCACCCTGTAGGGCTTGTTCACAAATCCAACACATCACAGCTGTATCAAAATTTAGTTTGTCTTCTTCTGTCATCACCAAAGGCATATGATACTCCAAATACTTTACTACACTATTATGCAGTTGTCTCATTTCTGTTAAAAAAAACAGACATGCTGCATTTTCACCCCTCTAGATAACAGGTTCAGTATGCTGACCATCTGACCTAACAAGAATGTATCCAAAAGAACACATCGCTTGGTCACTTAACTTTACTGTCTTTGGTAATGTTTCTGGAACAGGACTGTCATATGGCACAACCAGTGATTCAAAATCAGCATACATTACAAATGGCAGCTCTTGTTGATTCCCATAGTTCTTAAAATATACCTGACTACTAGGATCTGGATACCTCAGTATTGTTTGAACGTCATCAGCTGACCTACAGTGCTGGACATGATTGTGTGCTACTTTAATAGAAGAAAACCTTTGTAAACATCTCTTACAAAATTCCTGTTTGCCATTGTGTTTTAACTCAATCAGCACTGGCTGTTTTTTCGTTAGCAATGCTCTGTATACTGGCTGTTTCGATGGGTTAGAAAAAAAATAATAAAAAAAAAACTTTCTGACAAATGTAAATACAATTTTCAGGTTAGTTGATTAGTAAATGGGTGCATGCATATACAAAATTTTGAGTTACTAACCCCAAAAATGTATATTCTGGAGCATAGTAAAGATACCACTTATTTTTCACACTGCACTTCCAAGTGTAATCGGTTATCAGTTCACTTGTGACCCACCGAACAGTTCAATCAGATGCATTCTTCTCACTCTCTGCTGGTTCAAAATCGCTATCACTGTCTTCAGCAGCCTCTTCTGCATCCGAATCCTCAATCTGGATGATTTCTATCACTTCTCTGACAGTAAATTGACGATTACTTTGCGCTCTTGTGGTGAGTGAAGCACACAGAAACGCCATGTTGTTTCGCAAATGTAAGCAAAGCTAGTATGTTCGAAAAGCACGCTCTACTTCAGTAACTGTGAGGCCTAGTGATAAAAATAGGAATGAGGGTCATTGTACGAAAACAGAGCTGCACACTAGGCAGGTTAGTTTCGTATTCATTAATCCCCAGTTCTTGTAGAAGGCGGCCAACTTCACAACCCGCGATCCCGGTGATCAGTGTGCAAGCGTTGTGCAGGCCATCACCGGGATCGCCGTGATCCGGGTGGAGTGAGTTAATACATGCCCATGAATTAGTCATGACATACTCCTGATAATTGTGTAGTGAAAGTTATCGTCGGAACTTATTAATAACATGTCAACATGTTTATCTTCTGGCTGTCTGTAGGTTGGAGCAAGTGGTGATACTCTAATGGGTTGTAACTTGTTAGGAGAGTCATTATCCCATACATACACATTCACAGATATTCCAGGATTTAGTTCTTCAAACAAATCCATATCTTCTATTTTAACAGGAAAATCTATATCACTAAAGTTGAGTTCGTTTACAAATTTAGTGTAGTTAGATACGCGATCAGGTTTTGTTTTTACATGGTGTAGTTTAGCAAGCACACACCACATGAAACAAAAATTATCTTTGTTTTGAATATTGATGACAGCCTTTTTGTTTACAACCTCTGTTGGCAGTGGCAACCATGATTTACCTAAAATAGGATGATATCTTGACTGTTTTATTTGTAGTTCATGTACATATCCTTCATGCCAACCAGACCCCTTCATTCTAGCTCTATTGATTGTTTCAAGAAAGTCAGGCAACAGTCTGTCTCTAAACATTGTACATTGCTTAACGTCCCGACAGCAACAAGGCTTTCTCAGGACACGTTTTCTAATTCTCTTCTTAAATTGACTGTGTGTTGTGTTGTTGATATATACGATACAATCACTTCACCGTCTACCCTGTTAAATTCTATTTTAGCAACAACTTGAATCTTTACACTGCCTGAAAGAAGATTAGCTTGTATGACAAAAAAGAGTTTTCTATTGATTCATAAACATTGTAAGTGTTTGTTATAGGCAAGTCTGCTGTGTGAAACACGTTTTGTAAGCCAGGGCCAGGGCTTGGAGGGTTTTGTGCATTGTCCATCATTTTTATTTGTCTGACAAAATAATAATAGAAATAATTACACCTTGTGTAATATCACTTTATTGACTGTAAGCACTACAAAACAAACATTTAGTTTTTTAGTTGTTGGTGCATGTGTTCACACACTGCCTTAAACCAATCATCATCAACTTCAAAGGTATTTATCTTAAAATCACCAGCAATGTACTTTACAAATGGGTTTTCATCAATATATTCCAAAGTCACATTATATGACACATATATCACCGCTGGTATCTCTATTGGTGTTATAGCAAGCGCAAATGGGTTTTTGTAATGTGTTCTTATCTCTTCAAAGTGTTGAATATATCTAAAGTAGTCTGTAACATCAACCGCTTGGCCTAGTCCATCTGTCATTTTTATTGGTCAAACCAAAAGTATAAATTAATTCACTAACCCATACCAAGTGGGCTGATCTGTCTTTAAGATAAGCTTTAGATGCTTAGTCAATTTCAGTTTGTTTTTCACAATGTCTCGTTCATGTTTATTTGGGATAACATCATTCTCTCTGAGACAGTTTTCAAAGCTGTCATGGTCCTTACATTAAAGCAAACAGATAAACTTTAGTTGCTCTTGAAAATCTTTTAGTACAGCATTATATTTTTGAGTGAGAATCCATATACTGACATTTGCATGTCTGCCACTAAAAGCAAGTTCTGCTAATGTGTTTCTCTTCTTGACAATGTCCTTTTCCGCTGAGCAATCATCAACAATAAACAAAGTTGGCTACCCTTCAAATTGCTTGTAAAAAGACAGCAAACAGTCATTCAGGTTTTTCTCAGGGTCGACTAAGTAAATGTTGCTGTTAGTCCAAATGAATAAATGGTTGTGATAAGCTTTGTTGTGTTTGATCATAGGACAAAATATCACAATGTTTTCAAAATGATGGATGTATCTTGTTTGTAAGAGGTCAAGAACAAATTCAGTTTTCCCACAGCCTGTGGCACCACAAAACAAACCACAGTGTGGGTCGAGTGTCATCAAGTTCATTTTAATACTAATTATAATTTTAATACACATGACCACTTAGCCTGCTCTCTGCAATATTGAGTTGTGCATCATAAATCAGATACAAATATACATTTATTGCTCCAGCGGTTTCTGTCTTTTTTTGTATTTGGATTGTGATTCTGTCACTACCATTTTCGACAGTACAACCTGACCCATGTAGGTAGTCGTCATCTGTACTACGCAGGTCTAGCCAAAGTGCATACTTGTTTGTCAGGTATTGACTGATTCTTACGTCATACAGATGTAGATCTTTGCTTGCCATGTTTGCTGGTTTTTCTCTAAGCCTCCCACCTACAAAATACTTTGTGATCTCGTTGTAGTACTGATAAGGTTGCATTTCTGAAGCAAAGACTTGATTAGGATGACCTTCGATTGTACAGGATAAATGTGTAATTTTGGGATTGTAGAATTTTTCTGAATCTCTTTTGTATGGACTTCCTGGTTCAACAAACAACATAAGAATGCCTTTTAATGACCTAGCAGGTGTATTCAGGTTGATGTTCCACATTGGATCACTTTTGTCTTTATGCATCAAACTGTGTCTTATCATAGGGTCATAATAAATCGGAAGTCTTGAATGAGAGTAGCTAGATGAGCATGTGTGACAATTTCATATTCCAAAGAAATGTTAGAAATCTTATATGTTGCATTGAGATCCGATGATTTTATAACTTTGGAATAGTCATTGAAAGTTAGTTCAAAACTCAGACGGTCATTCAGTGCTCCTTGGTAATAAGGCAAATGAGCTGTTAGGATTTCAAATTCAAGTGGAATGTAAATTCTATTACCATATGTTTCAGCCACAATAACTTCCTTGACTGTAGTTGTTGTTTTGTCAAATGCATCGATTCGGAGTTTGGCAACGTTATCTGACTGTATGCCTTGGTAAATGCAGTCTTCTCTCTCTTCGCATGTGAGCCAAAGATCTCTATAGCGGTAGAACACATCAGCATCATCAAGACTAAACACTTCCTGTCCTTCAAGTTTAACTTTGATGGTCCTAATAATTGCTCTGCCAAGATTGTCAACTAGTGTTCTGTTTGCGTCTGATTCTGATGAAAGTTCCATATTAAAAGCAAGGCCTACAGTACCAGGAACGATAACGTCACTGGGACCTAGGTTTGGAAACTTGACAGTAAGAGTTTGGTTTTGATCGACAGTACTTGGATTGTTTGTAATGATGATTGATTGCCTAATACCCTTAACACCAAGAGGCTCACGTAGTTTTCTATATGGGTCTAACTTTGATCCGTAAGACAATGTCATTTTATTATGCAAAAATCAAAAAAATTAAATTAATAAAAATGATGGCAGCGGGAGGATTTGATCATGATATTGAAATAGATGACATGCTTGATTTTGATACTACAACAGATATGACAGATATGACTGGTACAAGAAATACTTACAGTTTACGTCACGAACTTTTACAAAGCAAAGTGAACTCATTTTATGATCATGTTGGTGACCGCCCAGACAACATAGTTCCTAATCAGTTTGAACTTGATGGCAATGGTCATTTATATTTAAATACAAACAGAGGAAAAGTGCATCTAACCCATAAAAACAACCCTGCTAAGTTTAGAGCTTTAAGTATGATAAAAACTGATGTTGGTGGTGAGGCAGTACTGCAGCGTTACCTTGGTGTTGGTAGACAGAAGTTACAGCCTCAAATTGTTAGCACTCTTCACGACATGCAAACAAGGTTGCCAACAGGACAAGAAATTGAAATGGCAGAAGTAACAAGCCTGCCAGAAATAGCAAACAATGTAGAACAAGAAACCTCATTTACTAGTGAAGTAATGAAAACAATAGACGACCCGCCTTTACCCATGCAAAATTTAATGGCGTTAAATAAAACACTGCAATCAATCAGAGGTGAGATGGTAAATAATGTAGTCAAACTAGGTGAGCTTGATAATCAAATAGAAAGAGAAAAGGGAAAATTAGCTACAACAGATGAGGAGAATTATGACACAGAAATAAAACAAAGAATACAACACAGATTAAATGATTTGCAGATAGAAAGATCAGGGCGATTAGAAGTGATTAGTATTGGAAGAGAAAAACTGAAAACACAGGTCAACAGGATTAGAGAAACAATTCAAAAAATACTTCACAAAGACACAACTTTGGCTGAGAGATTGAAAACACTTTTCAGAGAGCAGGGTATCACTATTGCGAGTTTAATTACTGCTCTTGGATTTATTATCAGTACTGTTGTAATGGCTGTTACTGGAGGATCAGGGAGTGGTAGCGCCCCTCCTCCACCTACCCCACCAGTTCCTTCAGACCCAAAAGACTTACAGTCATGGGTAAAAAAAACAGTTGTCACACATATCAGACTTGCTTAAAAAATTGACTGTGAAAGCAATGGATGCGTTGCCTGGCATAATAGGAAGTGTTGTCAGTTGGCAGATCAATACTGCAGGAAAGATAGTAGGGTTTATGGCAGAGCATGTGTGGGTCTTTTTGGTTACAGTAGGAAGACTAATAGTGGGTTATTTAATGAAACAGATAAAGAAGTAATATTCCTACTCCAGTAAGGTCTGCCAATGCTGTTTTCTCTGACTCATGTGTGTTTACCGAGTCAGGGGTTAGTGTCGGAGTTACTGGCTGTATGGAGGCCGGGGTCGGAGTTGGGGCCAGGGCTGTTACTGTCTGTACAGGCATTATTAATGGTTTTAATGTCTGTAAGTGTGTGGTTGTTGGAAGACCCCCCAAGTTTACTGTTTGATTAAGTCCTAATTTTTTACCAACACCAGCAACAATTATTTCATTATTATAATTTGTTATTGTCCCCATTTGGAGTTGAAGGTCAGATGGTAACATGTATAACCCAATGCCAAGTACAAAGTCAACTTTTGATCTAGCATATCTGAGAACGTCTTGATAGTGTTGTATGCTTGATGGGAGATCAGCTACTGAGTTTACTGAGTCTTCCAGGTTTGCAAGAAATTGTTTTTGTGCTTCGAATTTGCCACTCCCATTTAAATGTTTTATTTTGTTAGCGATTGTGCTCCTAGTATACACCACACATATGTTCTGATAGATTCATTTATGCGTTCAACTTCAGCTTGAGTAAACCCGTCAGTTTTATCTAAGACAAATGTAGTCCAGGCATTAGACTGTTTCTGTTCTATTGAGCCTAACCAGACTTCAGATTTTGATGAGAATGAAGTGTAACCGGGGTAGTAATCTTGAGGATATTGTCTGTGACTCATAGCGTAATACAATGTAACCATGCTGTGGTGATCATCAAGTTTTTGTGTAAAGTCATACTTTGTGCTGATGTTAAATTCATTACAAATCCGTTCAAATGCTTTCATATCCATGGGGTTGTTATACCTGTTGAAACTAGATTCAGTGGGCAGTGGGACATGGAGTTCTGACAGTATTCTTCTAAGCTGATAATACATGTGGAAACGATAGACAGACCTAATCAGTTTGTTTGAGTGATTCAAATGGTCTGTAAAAGAAACGCCACAGTCAGTAGTTGAACATAGTATAGCAAAGTTAAGCTGGTTTTGGAACATCTGTAGTGGGCTTGATGTCCACTTTCGCGCAGTTGAATCGTCTATTATTAGAGGGTTTAGATATTGGTCAAAGGGGTTGGGAACCTTTACTTTAAATAAATCTTGTTCAGACACAGCTATATCGAGCTGATTTAGTTGAATTATTTTCTGTTCATAAGTTGGGGCGACATTGTACTTGGCATCTACGTTAAATTGAAACGCATTTGTTGTAACTATTGTTGGTGATTTAAATTCCATTGTTCTTTATTTATGAGATAATAAAAATGTTTATTACCTTAACAAATCTTGACACAAGCAAACCAATGTGGTTAACTAATAGAATTGACAATAGTGATGGTAGCAAGGCTGTAGCTATCCATGAAATGTTCTACAGGGTAAAGTGATTTAATGTAACCGATGACGGTGAATATGCTGTACATGGAAATATAGGTGGTATGGGTATTGATTATGGTCATTTACCGCCTGGGTATTACGACTTTTGTACTTTAGCTGAATATTTACAAAAGGGATATAAAATTAAAGCAACTTTAAATCCGGCTAACTTGTTTGTTACCTTGGAATTTCCAAACGATAGTCAGTTTGTATTAACAGATAGACTTATAATGTTACTTGGTTTATTAAGCAAAGATGACATAGCATTTTTATATTTATATAACGAACAAAATTTACTTAATACTGATGAGGATTGGACATTAGATTCTAAAGGATATATAAAGCAAAAAAAACAACAAAAAAAATAGTTGGAAGACATCCTGTCAATGTGTCAGTACACACAGTACTAAATGTGCATTTGAAAGAACTAAACACAACTGAAAATGTGCACAATGGAAAGCCTTCAACTTTGTTGAGATGCTTACCGACTGGAACTGCACCCTATTGTGAAATTGTGGCTGTTAGATTTCCTAATTTGCATTTTAAGAAATTAGGTTCCAGTTTTTTTTTAATCAATGTGTTTATCTGTAACTAATCAAGATGGCAAACCAGTTCTGATGCACAATTTTAGTGTTGTGTTAGAAGTTAAATAATTTTATTTTTGTTTATAAAAAATGAGTGTTGGTCCAAAGCTGAAAATTATTCCATTTGCGTGTCCGATAACAGAGTTGAAAGATTTAGCTGACGTACAGGATTTTGAGAAAGAAGATGAAATTGGAGAAGTGTATGGTTTTGAACTTGATTCTTTTGGCATGTATAAGCAGAAAGTAATTGATGACATGAAGGATGGCACTGAGAGACAGATTCCTAAACTTGGTCAGCTTCGTGATGTTACTGTTCCTACTCCTGTAAATAATGTGCCCTACAACTTAAAACATGTGGGTAATAAGTGGGTAGTTTTGCTTGTGCCTGCACCAGCACCCACAATTGACTGGGACATAAATTTTCAATTTATTAGTCCTTATGTATACACTGATGATGAAGGAGCCTTAGTATTCAGAAAAGTTGTTAACTCTGGGCCGTTGATTGTGAGTCTTGTTCCAAGCTTTGCTGAAAACAACAATAGCAGAGATAAACTAAAAGTGCAAGAGTATGAAAAACGGAGGTATCTTCTTACAAATAGAAGGGGCAGATCCGATACAGAAGTTGTGTTTGTACCAGCAAACTTTACCATAGCAAAAGAAGCGACAATAGTATTTGAAATTATCATGAGATCTGTGGCTTCTGTAAAAGAAGCTGATATCACACAGGGAATCAAACTAACGTGGAATGACACAGTGTCAGAGTAAACAAAGGTCTTTATTGCTATTAGAAAAGGTGTAGATGTAAATGTTTCGAGCAGTATTCCAGCTGTTAAGGTGCTGGTCAATAAAACTACTCTGATTTTTCTAAGTTACATAAAACTGGAACACATAGATCTTGTTTCATTTTATTACTCTAGCAAATGGTATACTTTTGACGAGTTGCAAAATGTAATTGCTGATTAAATTTAAAAAATATTTGTCATAAAATATGGTAAACTTGTATCCGCAATTACCACCGACTGAGACGCTTGCGACGACTATGCCAATTGCATATGATAAAACATTACAGACAGAAGACACATTTAGATTAAATAATATTACAGACGTGTTAAAGTATTTGGAAGGTGAAGAGGCCAAATACTCTAGGTGCAAAAGACGGTATAAAACAGTTTTCAATTCTCTACAAAACACATCTATGGCTGTGGGTGCAGTTTCAGCTGCATGTTCTGTAGGGGGTATTGTTTTGATATCAACTGGAATTGGTAGTATAATCGGAGTTGGTCTTGAAAGAGCTAGCATTGCCACAGGTCTGGTATGTTTTGGTTTGGAAGGCCTTAACAAAAGATTTCATACAAAGTTGCAGAGGCATGAAGCATTGAGCACTCTTGCTGGTGCAAAGTTGAGCAGTATGACACTTATTATCAGTAGAGCTTTCATAGACAATTTATTGATGATGAAGAATTTAACTCACTCCACCCTGATCACCGCAATCCTGGTGATGGCCTGCACAATGCTTGCACTCTGATCACCGCGATCATGGGTTGTGACGTTGGCCACCTTCTACAAGAACTGGGGATTACTGAATACGAAACTAACCTGCCTAGTTCTGCAGCTCTGTTTTCGTACAATGACCTCATTCCTATTTTTATCATTAGGCCTCACAGTTACTGTAGTAGAGCGTGGTTTTCGAACATACTAGCTTTGTTTACATTTGCGAAACAGTATGGCGTCTCCGCGTGCTTCACTCACAAAAAGAGCGCAAAGTAATCATCAATTTACTGTCAGAAAAGTGCTAGAAATTATCCAGATTGAGGGTTCTGATGCAGAAGAGACTGATGAAGACAGTGATAGAGATTTTGAAACAGCAGAGAGTGAGGAGAATGCATCTGATTGAACTGTTCGGTGGGTCACAAGTGAACTGATAAGCGATTACACTTGGAAGTGCAGTGTGGAAAATAAATGGTATCTTTACTATGCTCCAGAATATACATTTTTGGGGTTTGTAACTCAAAATATTGTATATGCATGCACTCATTTACTAATCAACTAACCTGAAAATTGTATTTACATTTGTCAGAAAGTTTTTTTTTAATAATTTTTTTCTAACCCATTGAAACAGCCAGTATACAGAGCATTGCTAACAAAAAACAGCCAGTGCTGAGTGAGTTAAGAGAGTGCAGGATGATTTGAGCAATTACAAATAACAGAAGTCTGAAATTCAGAATAAGATGCGTAGTCAATCCCCCATAAATGTTGAAGAACTAAAGGCTTCTTTTTTAGAGGAATGGAAAAAAATGGAGCAAAGGAGACCACAGAAAAATTACAAAATCTTTTAAGCAAATAAAAATCAGTCTTGGCAATCATTTAATATTTTTACATTACACTTCAGAGAGAGATGACAAGCCACTTACACCGCTTAGGCCTGTCTATTTATCCCCATCAGCTCCATCACCAGAGTACTAATGAGAAAAAAGTTTAATTTTTTGTCCTTGTAAGGAGACTGGGGTCAAGAACTTATAAGAACTTATGTTAAGACACTATAAAAACTTATAAAAACTTGTTTTAAGAACTTATAAGAACTTATAACAAATAACTTATAAGAACTTGTAGAAGTAACTTCAGAGTTACTTGTCAGTTAAAGGTAACCTATTAATTTACTTTTTGTTGTTGTTGTTATTGTTGACACTTAACAAGGTAGGTACATAATGTTACCTGATTTTTAATTGTAGATGTTTAGGTGTTACCAGAGACAATGGTTAGAGAGATATATAACTAGAGATTTGAAAAAAATATTAGAATCGATAATGCCGCACTGATCATGGTCGTGTTTTTTAAAAAAGACAACAGGGTGATTTGGTGATGGTGGGGAGGTGATGGGGGGGGGGGGGGGGGGTCAATGGGGTTATTGTAAAAAAATGGCGTGATTTATCAATCGATGCTGCATTATCGATTTCATTGGTTTTAAAATCTCTAGTTATATATCTCTCATGACTCAAGACGTGCTTCACTCAGATACGCAGCTTTATGGAACACGTCTGGAACATAGGGGTCCGTGGGTAGTAGCTTTGACTAATGCAAATCCACTTGCGCCTATACTAAGCTCAAGACTAAATACAAGGGAGGACTCGAATCGAGAAATTCTAGTTGTGGCCGGAAGTATCCCGGACCTCTTTCTCAACATACAGAGTTGAACGTTAAACCCTTTAGTAGAGAGCCGTGAAAGAGGCCTCTATGCACTGCAGTGCATCCATTGTTTTCTGCCGTGTTTACTCTAAAGTCGAAAAGAATTACTCGAAAAGATATTGACAACTGAGCAGTGTTTAAACCAGACTCCATTAAATTAGACCTTTTTGAGCTGGGGAAATACGTACCTATATTCCATTCCCCCCCACCCCCCACCCCCCACACTTTGGTACCGGTCTCAGGCCACTTTACAAATTTCAAATACAAGCGATCAAAAATCTCTGTAACTTCATTAGCTGACTGGCCCTTCATTTGTCTTGTACTGTGTTTGTCTTAAATGGCGTAAAATCCGTGTCTGTTTCGTGAGTGTGTGAGGGTTTCAGGCGCGGCGCTTTGAGTCGATTTCCCCAAAATTGAGAAAAAGCGCCTATATAATAACAGTATTATTATTATTATTATAAGCCAGTCTTAGCTACCGTGCACCACCATCCCAACAACCCACCCACCCTCGCCCCCCCCCCCCCCCCTCCCCACCCCCACCCACCCACCCCCACCCACCCCACAATACTCAATAAGATGGGTTTTAAAGTGTACCTTAGAATGTCCGGCGATGTTTAAGCCATGTTTCCCCTAAAATCTTTAGGAACACACCAGATATAAAGCCAATGGCGCAAGGGTACCCCCATTTACGCCCTTCACGGATCCTAAAGTGATCCCTGAGAAACATTTTCCTCTAAATAAATCGGAATTTATTACAGGAGCCCAAATCAGGCAATATTATGTTAAGGCATACCTTCTGCGTCCTCAGCAAAAACAGAATGAAAAAAATATTGAATCTGTGGCTCACAGTGATGGTATTTGTGCACCCAATAAATGGCCATTTCCGAGAAATCGAAAAAGAAATAATAAAATAATGTTTTCGATGCCCTCAGAAATTTTGTATTCAACTGATATGTCTCTTTTTAAAGGTTTTATTGGTTAGGATAGAGTACAACAGTTACTCCCAACCTGATTTTATTATGCTGTGATGCATTTAGGTCCACTGTGGCTGAATCTGCTGTCCTACCCCTATTTTACTAGTACGCATAAGAACGCAAAATGATCCAAAAAATTGCTTACGTCATACTCCTCTGTTTAAATATTTTTGTTTCCAGTTTTCTTAACAAAATATGCATACTGAGTTTAAAAATCTGTGATCATTTCATTAATTTCAATGTGACCCATCAATTTAATTGTAACTATTTTGGATTAAGAACATAAAAGGGGGAAGGGGAGGGGGGCAGGGGGACTCTGTAAACAGGGGCTGCTGCTAAAGCTTCTACTGTCTGGATTTGGAGGCATGATGTACTGATGGCTGAAAGACTTCCTCTTCAACAGAATTGCATGATTGAAGTCGACAGCACACTCAGAAGTCGTGTCAAACTCAGGGGAAGATGGTATCTCAGGGAGGTGTCATGTCTCCGATCCCTTTAATGTCCGTAAAATATGTGGAACGTTGGACTGTATTCTACAGTCTTGCTGTTCTATTAAAAAGGAAGTTCTTCAATGACAGCCCCTGTTTACAGACGTTTCCCCCTTTTTATGCTTTAACAAAAAATAATTACAATTAAATTGATGGGTCACGTTGAAATTAATGAAATTATCACAGATTGTATGCTCAATGTGCATACTTTGTTTTTTAAAAAAACAGGCAACACAAATATTTAAACAGAGGAGTATGATATTATAATAAATTTTTGTGATCATTTTGCGTTGCTTTGCGTACTGGTAAAATGGGGTTAGGGCAGCAGATTCAGCAACTGTGGCCCCTAAATGAATCCCAGCATCATAAAAGCAGGCTGGGAGTAACTGCGGTACTCTATCCTAACCATTAAAACCTTTTTTTTTTTAAAAGACCTATCAGTTGTATACAGAATTTCTGAGGGCATCGGATACAACGTACGTTTCTCAATTTGGCAATTTTAAATTGAAAAAAAGCTATCCCATTCACCACCACAAACGTATCATAAATGATGCCGACTTTCTCATTTTCTTGCACTTTATACAATACCATACAATACAATACAACTTTATTGTCTGTTCGAGTCCAGGCACGACAGAAATTTGCCTTTCGGCTCGTCATGAAACAACAATAAAAGACATTAACAAATGCTGCAAAAGCATATCATGAAAAATTATCATTGCAGCAATCTATCACAAGCAATCTGTCACAAGATGGGAGGTAATGTTAAGTAGATCATACTTATCGCGGCGTTATAAATGAGAGTTCAAAATCGAGACAGCAGTTGGAATAAAAGACTTCTTAAAAACATTCCTTGTGGCAAGTGGCATGTTGAAACACCTGCCTGATGGTAGCATTTGAAACTGATCAGAGAGTGGGTGACTAGGATCATTGACAATGCTAGCAGCTATCCTTCGGACAGCTCTATGGTACAGATCATCTACTGGGTACTGTCCTAGGCCAATGATCTTCTCAGCTGTTCTGACGATACGTGACAGTCTGCCCCTGTTTTTCACACTGAGATTGCCATACCAAGCAGTGATGTTAAACGTCAGTATGCTTTCGATCAGGCTTCTATAAACGGATTCTAAAACCCTGGAACTGACATCAAAACTTCTCAGTTTCCTAAGAAGGTACAGACGCTGGTTTGCTTTTTTCACAATCAGATCAGTGTTTCCAGTGAAGGACAGCCCACTATCCACGACTGTGCCAAGGTACTTAAATTCAGTGACCACCTCTACAGGTTGATTATTAATTGAGACAGGTACAAAAATATCATCAACTTTCCTGTCATCAATGATGAGTTCCTTGGTTTTCTGTACATTCATTTCCAGAAAACTATCTTTGCACCATGACTCTAATACTGCTATCTGTGCAAAGTACTCGGCCAGACTGTCTTCTTTTTGGAGTAGGCGTACAAGGGCCATGTCGTCTGAGAACTTTAAGAGACGAGATGCTCAAATTATTGAAACTTAATGGGTAAAGAGAGGTAAAAATGAAATGGAATAACTTTAGTATTTTTTTTTTTAATTAATTTTGTGTATTTTTACAACTTGGGGTAGGGATACAAATTCAATCAATGTCGCACTCATAGTGATCACAACATCATCTAGTCAAGTTTATAATAATTGTAACATCCTGTTTTAATGATGTAAGCCTGAAAATGGACTGCCAGTGCTATAGAAAATGTCTGAAGGCATCTGACACATTATTTTTGTCTTTTATCTTTCTTTTGCGATTTTGAGGAAATGGCCATTTACTGGGTGCACAAATACCTTCTCTGTGAGCCACGGATTCAATATATTTTTTTTTTTTTTTTTTTTTTTTTTTTTGCAGAGGACGCAGAAGGTGTGCCTTAAAATAATAATGCCTGATCTGGGCTTCTGGGATGAATTCCGATTTATTTAGAGGAAAATGTTTCTCAAGCTCATTGTAGCATCCGCGAAGAGCGTGAATGGGGGTATCCTTGCGTCATCGGCTATATCTTTGGTGTGTTCCTCAGGTTTTAGTGGAACATTGCTTAAACATCTCAGGACATACTAAGGTACACTTTGAAACCCATCTTATTGAGTACTGGGGTGGGGGGGGGGGGGGTCACGGTAGATCGGGCTAGCGGCTCTTGGACTACTAACGCGACTGCTGCGTGCAGCACGGGTCACAAGTTTATGTCGACAGTAAGACGCACTCTTCTTTTAATTTCATTGGATATGCTAATTTACTTAAACCAATGAAAAATGAGCATGTTGCGTACTTCCGGGCGCGGCTTCAACCTTACGATGGGCGTTTGCGAAAAATGATGCTTCACTTTGCAATATGAGCATCGATACTAAACTATCGGTTATGATCGGCGGGCAAGGTTGGCCGGTGTAGATTTTTGGCAAAATATCTACTGAGTTTGTTCAGTTCGGGGTTTTAGGAGAATGGTTGCTTTGAGGGTTGAAAATGCTCTGGAATCACAGTGCATCGTCTTTCGCGTGTGTCGTTCGTTTCCTACCTTGTTATGTATTTAGTCTTGAGTTTGGTATATGCGCTTGTGGGCACGTGGTGGCGCAGTGGATTTGCATTAGTCATAGCTACTATCCACGGACCCCTATGGTCTGACTGAATGAGTAACTGAATTGGGCTGTGAAATAAATTAACCCTTTGGCTATTGTTAGCGGTTTTGTCGCGATGATTCCTGCGGGAATCATCGCGACAAAAAAAATCGCTACCGACAACCAGAGGATTAAAAAGGGTTGAAAGGGTTGTGGTCAGGTAACCTTTGATTTGGTTTCAAGCGCTACAGGAGCTAGTAAATGAAGAGGAGGCGGTCACCACAGAGCAGCAGTGGAAGGCAGTTAGAGAGGCGCTGAACTCAACCTGCAAAGACACTGTAGGGTTCAGGAAACACCATCACAAAGACTGGCTGTCGGCACAGACCTTGAAGAAAATAGAAGTGAGGAAGCAGAAGAAAGCAGCTGTCAACAACGGTCGCACGAGAGCAGCCAAAGCAAGGGCACAGGAGGAATACTCGGAAGCCAACCGCGAGGTGAAGAGGAGTATCAGGGCAGATAAGAGGGCCTACACAGACAGCCTGGCAGCAGAGGCAGAAAAGGCAGCAGGCAGCGGCAACATGAAACAGCTCTACGACATTACCAGAAGATTGTCAGGCAAGTATGGCCATACAGAAAGACCAGTAAAAGACAAAGAAGGCAAGCATATTGCAGACAGAGCAGACCAACTCGACAGATGGGCCCAGTATTTTGAAGAGTTACTGAACAGACCCAGCCCACCCGACCCCCCCCCCCCCCACCAACCCCCCCCCCCCCCCCCCAGACATCCAGCCAGCAGAGACCGACCTACCCATCAGCTGTGACAGACCCAGCCGGGAAGAGATCAGAAGAGCAGTGGCATTTTTGAAGAACGGCAAAGCAGCTGGGCCAGATGGCATCCCAGCGGAGTCTCTGAAAGCAGACCTCACCTAGAGACAACAGTAGAGATGCTGTACCCACTGTTCGGAAAGATCTGGGAAGAGGAGGTGATGCCGGCTGACTGGAAGGAGGGGTACCTAATCACGCTTCCCAAGAAAGGCGACCTCAGCAAGTGTTCCAACTACAGAGAAATCACCTTGCTGTCAGTACCAGGAAAGGTCTTCAACAGGATCATCCTGGAGAGATGAAGAGCTCCGTTGACCCCCAGCTGAGAGACAAGCAAGCAGGATTCAGGAAAAACCGATTGTGTACAGACCAGATCGCCACTCTCCGCATCATCGTGGAACAGTCTCTGGATTGGAGCTCCCCGCTGTACGTCAACTTTGTGGATTACGAAAAAGCATTTGACAGCGTGGACCGAGAGACTCTGTGGAAACTCCTACGACACTACGGTGTACCCACAAAGCTCGTCCGCCTTATCAAGAGCAGCTACGATGGCATGACATGTCGCGTGATCCACGAAGGGCAGTTCACCAGGGAGCTCCAGGTCAGAACCGGTGTCAGGCGGGGTGTTTGCTGACTCCGTTCCTCTTCATACTGGCCATAGACTGGGTCATGAAGAGGACCACAGAGCACAGACGAAGTGGAATACAGTGGACACTGTGGACACAGCTTGACGACCTCGATTTTGCAGACGACTTGGCTTTACTGTCCCACACTCACCAACAAATGCAGGACAAGACCACGAGGCTTGCTGACATCTCGTCCCAAGTGGGCCTCACCATCCACAAACAGAAAACAAAGACAATGAGGCTGAACGCAACCAGGGAAGAACCGGTCTTGCTTGCTGGCACCCCGTTGGAGGAGGTGGAGTCCTTCACCTATCTCGGGAGCATCATAGACAAAAAAAGGCGGCACTGATGCAGATGTCAGAGCACGAATCGGTAAAGCCAGAGCAACCTTTCTCCAGTTGAAAAAAAGTGTGGAGTTCCAGAGAGCTGTCACAACACACCAAAGTCCGGATTTTCAACTCCAACGTAAAAGCAGTTCTCCTATATGGAGCAGAGACTTGGAGATTGACAAAAACCACAGTCAACAGAGTACAGACCTTCATAAACAGTTGCCTTAGAAGAATTTTGAAAATCCACTGGCCAGAGAAGATCAGCAACGGCAGACTCTGGGAGAGAACAGAGCAGATAACAGCAGAGAATGAAATTGGGCGAAGAAGATAGGGATGGATTGGTCACAGTCTGAAAAAGCCAGCTTCCAGTATCACTAGGCAGGCATTGTCGTAGAACCCACAGGGAAAGAGGAAAAGAGGCAGGCCGAGAAACACCTGGCGTCGAGACCTCCAAGCAGACATCAAGAGACTGGGAACCACCTGGAGTAAAATCGAAGGAGAAGCACAGGACAGGAGTCGCTGGAGGTCTCTCGTCGACGGCCTATACCCGGGGAGGGGTGGTAAGTAAGTAAGTAACCTTTGATTTTCGTTTGTTCATTCTTGGGTATCCTGTGCTATGTATTTAGTTGCATCCCACCGGGAGTGTTGACTGAAGTAAACCGTCAAAAATTGTACGAGATCAGAGAATGGTGTGTTGAGGTGTGTTGTTTTTAATTTATGGTGTTTATCAGTGGTGTTTGTAGGCACTGTTAAACTGATATCATGTTGATGGTGAAAGTGGTGTGTGTGTGTGTGTGTGTGTTTGTTTGTGTGTGTGTGTTTGTGTGTGTGTGTGCGTGTGTGTGTGTGTGTGTGTGTGTGTGTGAGTGTGTGTGTGTGTGTGTGTGTGTGTGTGTGTGTGTGTGTGTGTGTGGAGTGGTGACAAGCGTGTGTGTGTGTGTGTGTGTGTGTGTGTGTGTGTGGTGTGTGGTGTGTGTGTGTGTGTGTGTGTGTGTGTGTGTGTGTGTGTGTGTGTGTGTGTGAGAGAGAGAGAGAGAGAGAGAGAGAGAGAGAGAGAGAGAGAGAGAGAGAGAGAGAGAGAGAGAGAGAGAGAGACCGCAGGCAGACTCACTGACAGATAACCCGAAATCGTTGGGTCATGATTTCTGAACTGATATAAAGTCAACAGGGATAGGCTTTAACCCGTTGTCAGTGTCCTCAATTACCCAGGCGCGGGCCCGCCACGTCAGCCCGATGGCCTTTTGCAGTTTGGGTATTCCTCTTTGTCGACGTGTAATCAGTGACACACGTCAACTTGACCAATTGACAGCAGAATTCTATCCGGCTGCACTGATGAAATTAGGCCGGAGTGAAAACCCCAACCGCCCACTTAAATCCTGTTCAAGACGCAACAAAAGCCCTCACATGATCACTATGCTATATCAGAGAGTCATCTGCAAGTGACAAAGATTCTCAGTATGTGCCCCTGCAGCCGTAGGGGCTCATGGCTGAGAATTCCGCTATGCCGCTGCTTGCCAATGGCGTCATCAGTCAACAGTAATTATTAGTTCTATTTACTATGTATTGACAACGTAACCTGCTTAGAAGTGTCAGTTTCCGGTCGAAGGAAGGATTCGTTTAACAGGCCATCATAATCGGAAAAGGATACCCATGGAATCATAATGATGTCACTATTTATACGGCGGGTGAGCGATATGATCGGCAGTAAGGTCCAAAATCACACACCAACATATTACTATATAATGACAAAGATAGCGCACTTGTGATCATGTGTTAGTGATCTGACGGTTACCTGTCTTGTGACTGACCCTTGGCCCCAGGTGGGCCGGCACTGACTGAGGTAAACAAAAAGCCGGCCGCCGGTATGCGCTGGCTGTGACGGACAAGTCAGCTAACTTAAAACTGTGGGTAAAAACAGCACACGAACGGGAATTTCCGTTCTATTTTAAACTGAAGGCCTACTGAGAGATTTCCAGAACTGAGCCGACGACTAGCTGTCGGCGGTCGGTTCTCATGCCGTTACCTGTCACATCAGTGTCCTAAATACAGGCAAAGCTAGCATTGCAATATCCGGCTTAGTCACCAGACTAAACTAAATTTCAGATAACACCGACGGAACCGTTGGGGCGCATGACTAAACTTAACATTTGACCTGATCATTCAGTCCCTTCAGTCCCTGACTCCGGTGAGGAGTCTAGTGGTACTGAATCGGTCCCCAATGAGTCAAATTTACATGCCGAAATCAGAGGTCCAAAGTTCGGCCGACTAATTCATTTAAAAACATTGCTTGTTGGAACACTACCTAGATACAGAGAGAACAAAACACATATAAAAAAGTCCGGCTGAATCCATCCTGTTTAAACTCAAAGCGACTGATTTTATGAGTCTTTCTCACATCATTAATTTTGTTTCTGTTTGTGACAATACCGAGCACACACACACACTAGGTAGCGCCCCAAACGCTGTCATGTTGCATGTCAAATAAAAGCCGGGTTTTCCACTGAATAATTTTAAAATGAATATCAAAGTCTGATTCATGCAGCTTGACGACCTCGATTTTGCAGACGACTTGGATTTACTGTCCCACTTACTTACTTACGCCTGTCACCCCTACCCGGGTATAGGCCGTCGACGAGAGACCTCCAGCAACTCCTGTCCTGTGCTTCTCCTTCGATTCTACTCCAGGTGGTTCCCAGTCTCTTGATGTCTGCTTGGAGGTCTCGACGCCAGGAGTTTCTCGGCCTACCTCTTTTCCTCTTTCCCTGGGGGTTCCATGACAATGCCTGCCTAGTGATACTGGAAGCTGGCTTTCTCAGACTGTGACCGATCCATCCCCATCTTCTTCGCCCAATTTCATTCTCTGCTGTTATCTGCTCTGTTCTCTCCCAGAGTCTGACGTTGCTGATCTTCTCTGGCCAGTGGATTTTCAAAATTCTTCTAAGGCAACTGTTCATGAAGGTCTGTACTCTGTTGACTGTGGTTTTTGTCAATCTCCATGTCTCTGCTCCATATAGGAGAACTGCTTTTACATTGGAGTTGAAAATCCGGACTTTGGTGTGTTGTGACAGCTCTCTGGAACTCCACCCTTTTTTCAACTGGAGAAAGGCTGCTCTGGCTTTACCGATTCGTGCTCTGACATCTGCATCAGTGCCGCCTTTTTTGTCTATGATGCTCTTACTGTCCCACACTCATCAACAAATGCAGGACAAGACCACGAGGCTTGCTGACATCTCGTCCCAAGTGGGCCTCACCATCCACAAACAGAAAACAAAGACAATGAGGCTGAACGCAACCAAGGAAGAGCCAGTCTTGCTTGCTGGCACCCCGTTGGTGGAGGTGGAGTCCTTCACCTATCTCGGGAGCATCGTCGACAAAAAAAAAAAAAAAAAATGCTCGACAGTCGGCATTCAAACCCGAATATTTCAAACTGATCGGCGTTTACTGATTAACAATCGGCTCTTGAGTGCAGCTGAATGTACCGTTTAGCGGACTGAATATACGTCATCCCGGCCGTCAGTGAGGTTCCCGCCCCACCCTCTCAGCTTTTTTACTTTTGGGCCTGGACTGGAGCAGTGTATACCGTACCGGTGCAATGTCATAACGGTTGTTTTTTTTTCGGTAATACCGTGCAACTCAGTCTACAGATCATTAACACATGATTAACACATGATCAGTCATTAGTGTGTCCGTGACTTTGTCACCGACTATTTAATGTGATGATCTGTAATTTTGAACCTTACTGCCTAGAGACTGATGGACCTTTCATAAGTAGTCGCTTTCAGCTGTAATAGCATAAAAGTCACACTGAGACGATATAATAATAATAATAATACCGTTATTATATAGGCGCTTTTTCTCAATTTTGGGGAAATCGACTCAAAGCGCCGCGCCTGAAACCCAACACACACACTCACGAAACAGACACGGATTTACGCCATTTAAGACAAACACAGTACAAGACAAACGAAGGGCCAGTCAGCTACTGAAGTTACAGAGATTTTTGATCGCTTGTATTTGAATTTGTAAAGTGGCCTGAGACCGGTACCAAAGTGGGGTTATAAATACATGTATGTTTTTTTCCGAAGTATTATAATGCCCAGTTAAACGGATCTTTCCCAGTCGGCAACTCCGCAGTTGAAAAGACTGCTAAGCGGGTTACGTTGTCAATACACTCATCTATATGTAATCAGCTATATGTAAAAAATAATATATATATATATATATATATATATATATATATATATATATATATATATATATATATATATATATATATATATATATATATATATATATATATATATATATGTTTTATGCTATTACAACTGAAAGCGACTACTTATGAAAGGTCCATCAGTCTCTAGGCCGTAAGGTTCAAAATTACAGATCATCACATTAAATAGTCGGTGACAAAATAATCTATATGTGTTAATCATGTGTTAATGATCTGTAGACTGAGTTGCACGGTATTACCGAAAACAACAACGCTTGGCAGTCACCTTTTTGGTCTGGATCATCTATATGTGCCCCATAGGCTTAGATTCTCATGAGAAGCTCCTGCCGTGGCTGCAATGGCTCATGAGAATCTTTGCCGCCTCTTTAGATGATCAGTGTCAGTTTAGAAGGAATGGCATATGGCGGCTTTGATGCTGATCTTGTGACTCGGAGCCCGTGCGCCCCGGGTGCCGTTTTCAGTTCTCCTTTTTTTTTTTTTTTTTTTTTTTTTGAAGTTAGGGGGGACGGCGGTAGTCCCGAACAGGATCATCATAGTCAGCAGGTCAGTGGGATTAGCGGCCAGCCTGGGAAAACCATACCCCCAGCGCGGAGAAAGTGACTCAGGGACTGATTTGACGAGTATCAATAGTAGAACCTCCGCGTTTAAAACTCGGCCAGCTGAGTACAAACAAAGACAGCATAATTATTATAGTGTATTAGTTGACTTTGGTACAACCCGGTAGTGGGCAACGGACTTCAGGTCTGCCGACTTTCGCCGTTGTCGGCCCGCGCACGCCGGCAACTGCGGACCGCCGACTGACATCGGCAGTCTCAGCGGCGTTTCAGTCACTGTTAACGTTAAATCCAGTTTAGTGTCCCACTGGCGGCACAAGGTGATCGGGGATCCCCGACAGTCACCGTGTACTGACTGTGACGGCTTTAACACGCCCGCGGCGGGGACTGAATCCAGCACAGCCTCGTGACTAAGTGAGCAAAATAGAGCCTCCTTCGAGGGTAGACGCCCGGGTTGTCCGTCCAAAGCCTGAGTCCGTCCCGTCTCAAATTGTCAAGCGCAGGGGCGGATCCGGATAGAAGGGGGATTTCAAGGGTCAAGTTCCCGGCGGATATCCGATTTCGGCAGGTCACCCCCCCCCCCCAGCCCGCCCCCCCCCCCCAGTCCCCTCGGCCCCGGGCCAAGCGGCCGTTCAGTGTTGGCTTGCACACTACCAATGACCGTGAACGACTCACCCCGCCGCCTCTGAGCCGCAAGGGTGGACTGCCGATGTCGGTCCGTATACCTTCTGCTTGCTAGGAAGCCGCCTTGAACTTCAACTATAATGCGGTTCGATGATCAAGCCAGTTGCCCCCTCCCTGCCTTCACACCGTAGAAAGTGTTTATAGTCACTGCCATCCGCGCTTCCTCACCTACCCACCTACTTGGCCCATCCCGGCGGCCCTCAGATGGCCTAGCCTCAGTGAGGCCGCAAACGCCGGACTCTATTGCCGCTACTACTGTTACTGATTTGTCGACGGCAGCTATTATAACTCATATAACTCTTCCTGAGGGTGAAAGATTATCCGGAAAGAAAATTTTTTTTACTAAAGACTGATGAGTCAGTATCAAGTTCCGGTTTTAGGTCAGTCTACGTCGCCGTCTGGAGACCGACACCGTAAAGATCAGTATCAACTTCTCAGTTTTAGTTCTACGTCACCGTAGATCGACCATGATAGTTCAAGAGTGGTGTCAGACTTTATAGCCGCTTGGCGCCTATAGGCGCCAAAGTATTCTGACACCGACTGATCACCCTCAGTTCAGTGAACTCATATCATGCCGGCGGCTCGATCCACACTGATCCTGTCACGGCCGCTGAGTAGTGGCGTGTTATGGCTTCATGGCCGGATTACTTACGTCTGACACGAGGGTCACCCTGGCATATAGTCAGCCCACAGGGTGGGTCAGTTTTCCCCTCTATTCTGGGACATGTTTCTGTCTGCGGCCTTGGTCCATTCACCTGTATTTTCCTTTTTTAAACTCTCCCTACTGTCTGCGACTGATGCCTGTAGCTGTTGATATTGGATGTGTGTTGCTAAATGGTCTTAGCTTTATTTGGCGTATTACTGAGACTGACCCGCCGGCTGGCGACATACATTCAATATTCTGTTTAGTTTGTTTGTTTGTTTGTTTTGTTGTTTTTTTGTTTGTTTGTTTGTTTGTTTTCACAAGCATTGCAGACACCGCATCCTGAGAAGTCTTGTTGCTGTCGGGACGTTAAACAATGTACAACCAACCAACCAAACACAGTGAGCAAACGGTGTCTTGCTCGTGATGTCATATTACATGTATTATCAGGCCCGGATCCAGGGGGCCGGGGGTTCATGGCCCCCCTCCCCCGACCCCAAATTTGTTAAAATACTATAACAAAGTCCCTTTTTGGGGTGTTTGCCCCCCCCCCCTCTCACTGTTGGTTTATATTTTGGCGAACGGCTGAGCGGACAGCCCCCCCCCCCCCCCCTAGCAACCCGTCATTTGATATTTGTAGGAACGGCTAAGCTGTAGCCCTTGGAAGGAAGGACTAGTACCATTTCGCCCTGACCCCTTCGTAGATTTATGTTTTGGCGCCAGGAAGCTGTCGCGTAAACTCCCCCCTCCCCCCCCCCTCCCCCCCAGTCACTGTTCTGTTTGATATTTCGGCGCCTGGTGTCCGCTACCCCCCCCCCCCTCCGCGCCTGGCCGGAATCAAGGTCCGCCGCTAACCCTCCCCCCCTCCCCCCCCCCGGCCCCCTCCCCACTGTTTGATCAGTTTTCGGCGCCTGGAATCAAGGCCTGCCTCCCCCCCCCCCCCCCCTTCCCCACTGTTTGATTTTTCGGCCCTTGTGGAAACAAGGTCTAGCGTGGTGGAGGCCTTTTGCATGAGGTTCAAGGTCCCAAACAAGAAGTTCCCCCCCCCCTTCTGGAGCTAAGTGATCCGGCCCTGATTATACTTAGACGCAACTTTCTGGGCCGCCACGCGGGAACCTTGCGGCCAGCTACTCCGGCGGGTTTGCCTACTTAGTCAAGGTCGTAAATGGGGAATTTACATGACGTCAGTTACTACGTCACTTAACCCACCTAATAATATGGCAGCTCACGTGTCAAAGAGGACTGATTTAGTTCAGACCTTCAAGCTGACATGTTCATATTCATTCTGCCCATCAAGGTTAACACTAGAAGAAAGTTAAACACATTAAACAGTGATTTGTACGACTGAGGATCATCAGTTGGAGGTGTAAAAACAGATTCAGTTCACAAGACTTCGACGACTCGGTGACATCCGTCTCAACAGTAGTAGTCCGCAGATGCGGACAAGAAGCTATAGGCGTAAAGCGGACAAGAAGCTATAGGCGTAAATAAAAGTTTGCAAACTTTTTACACCGCTACATCGAAGTTTTCAAAGGTGGGTTTATTAGACGTTTTGTGTTTTCTCATTAGGTCGTTCTGGCCGACCGTACCGCAAGGCTTCTACAGGTAAAAGTGAAAACAAAATCATAGTTCACTATCCGTATTGCGTTGTCACAACTTGTGTGTGTAGAAATTTAGCAGTGTCAACTACTTAGATTATTTTCGTTACGAGGTTGATATCCGATTAAACACTATTACACTCAGATCAGTTTTACATTACAAGCGAACAGTGTGTGTGTGTCACTGTGTGTGAGAACACAAACTAATCTCATAATTTATCCTCCATATGGAATACTTAATAATTTATTTAAAAGACGGGGTTCACTCCAATTACTACCCAGTTTTCAAACGGATGATGTTTATAAAATACCTGTACTGTGCCAAATGTGAATAAATAGTACATGAACCTGTGACAAAACGTCCTGCGCGTAACAACCGACATATTTTTAGTCAAGAAAACCACACAACAGAAAATTAGGGTTTTTTTGTGATTCCCCTATGAAGACGTTGATGGAACACTGGCATTTCTCACAAAGTTTCCTTTTCACCAGAATGGCTAATCTATAGAGTTTTTGTGTGTATGTCCAATAGTATGTCCAGTGTCACACTGAATGTGACAACAAACATTTTTCTCTGCTGAGTGACATATTTGCATTTCTGTTATCTCATCTAAGGACAATGACAGTGACTGAAGAACTTTTTTTTTTAATGTGGTAATCGCCCAAAAAAACATGTTTTTGTGATTTATATTGACTGAGTATGTCCATCGTAACAACTAACATTGATTGTTACAGAAAACTTAATTTCAAAAGGAATAAAACACTCTGCATACTTCCACTAGTGAGAACAGGTTATACAATTAATTTCTTTTGAAAGAGAATAATTTTTTTTAAAAAACTGACTTATTGTGATCATATTTATCACTGTATGTCCACCGTAACAACCGACATTTTCAGAAAGGGCCAAATTTAATTATTCGCTGCTGGAAATCATCTGTTCGATCTGCATTCACATTAATTAATTTCACATGCCCACATGCCAGATACATTAAATCTAACCAGTGCCTAAAATAAGCCTACTTTAAAGACATCTCTGTTGGTTGTTACTTTGGACATTTCTGTTGGTTGTTACTTTTGGTACAAACGACCTTTTGTCACAGGCTCACATGCATCTTTAACATCGAAGTGCAAATACAACCACTGGCGTTGTTTCAGGTTAATATCCTTTATTTGTGTTTGTTTTCTGCAGTGAAAATGCACATGTTGACTTAAGTTTACACATTTTAATTTTCCAGGTGTGCACCATGGCAACCAACAGAAGGCCTGGTGATCTAGTTCATGTGAGGGGTGTACTCTTAATGAAGCCGTTGGAATGGACGTCTAGCTCGTCAGAAGCGTCGAGTGAGGAGACCAAGGCTGTGTCACCTACGTTCGTTTCCCAGTGCGCCATGGACCACAGCGTTAGCCCACATCAGGTGCAGTCTCCGCCAGGAGAAGAAGTGAACTCCTGTGTGTGCGCAGCCACCAGCACTGTTAACCCACTTGTTGTACCAGCCAGTAGTGTAAACAGTACCAGTGCCAGCATGCACAAGGTGGTTAATGTCCGCAATGCTGGCGGATCACAGCCTGGCATCTTACACTCTATGCGACAGAGCAGCTTTCAACTTGACATTGATATAAAACAGAAAAAGATATGTGATCCATCATTACTTGAAATGGAAGTTTTGTCTATTTCTCCGCAAGATTCAGGTTCAGATGACACAGCACCCAATGAGACTGATGAAGTGGCTGCAGCAAGTAAGGACCTACACCCAACACCTCATCCCACACCTTTAGCAGACACACAGTTAGTACGAGAAAGTCTGCAAGCTGGTCTTCTGTTTGGAAACAGCCCCAGTGTGCTGCTTTCATACCTGATGAAGATCATCAGATGTCGCCGTCACTTTGGCATTTACATCTCAGATGTATGTATGCATGAATTTGTGTTTTGCTTTGAAATTTACCGTTTAATTCTATGGGGAGATGACCTTAAATATAAGAGCAGGCCTAATTCAAATGAAGAACCTTACATTTTTAAAATTATTTATGATCTATGATTCTTCATTTAAGTCACGCCTGCTCACATACTGAAGAAGTATAACGGACACCTGTATGTTACTGTGGTCACCTATTACACCAGCCATCCAATAGGTATATCCCCACACATTTTTATTTACAAAGACCTTTCATTCTACAGTCACCTGTCTACAGTGGCCACATCTGTCCCATAGATGAACATTATGTGCAGGTCTTCCTGATTCCTGTGCAACTGTTTGTGGGATAAAGCAGCAGAAATTGGGTGCACTTTTATTGTCCCCCTTATGACTCAATTACTGGCATTAACTGCTGGCATTATTATCATAGTGTGTGACAAAAATCTAAATTCTTCAAAAAATAATTATGTTTCCTCCCATGTTTGCTTGAACAGAAACTCCGCCCACGGTCTGTCAGTGGAGTATTGCAATATAGAAAGGGACATGAATACATGGTTGTTCAGCACGTGCACGGAAAAGAAGAGGGCCCTGGTGTCTACATTTGTAAGGACCTGACAAGCAAAGAGTTCTTCATCTTAAAGAGGGTAAACCTCTCTTCTCATTCGCCTTTCTTTTTTATCAAAAAGCATGTAATATGATTTCATTTTTTTTATACATTTTTTTTTTGTTTTGAAAGGGTATGTAATACTTTTTTCATTTGTGCCTTTTTTAATTTTTTAATTTCTTTTTGTTGTACTGTCCTTGTAGAGAATATATTACTACATAATGCACACCCACATAGTGCATGAGACTGAGTCCTTATACAGTCATATATGGACACAACGCGGACCTATTTGTTTCATCAAAAACATTACCGATGACATGACTTTATGAGAAGTGTCTACTACTTACTCAATTCTAGCCTAAGAGCTCGTTGTGTTACCACACAACCCGGGAGGCACTCGGGGAACCCCGAGGGGGCCGAGAGTTGTCTCCCGATACTCCCCATCCGGAACCGAGTACCCATAATTCTTCAGTCAGTCTACTTAGGCTTACGCTGTTCAGACGTGTTGCTCTAGCCTTCGGCCTTTGGGATTTTCGACCGGTTCGCCGGTCTTCTGCGGACTTCGTTCTTCACTTGACTTCTTCTTGTCGGTCCTCCCTGTGCCTTGCGTGGCTCTGGTGTCCCCTCTTCGTTGGCAGCTGCCCGCTTGGCTGCTTGAAGTGCCTGGGCTGCGATGTGAGCTTCGCTGGGACTTCGCCGCGCGTGCCATGGTTTTGGATTTTCTCCCCCCTTCCCCGGTCCCGCTCCGGGAAGAGGTAAGGTAGTTGGGTTGGCCCTCGGCCAGTTCCCGGGCTGGGCACTGGTTGAGCGGGCACGAAGACAGGCTTCATCTGCGCTGTTGCTTTTGCGCCAAGATTCTTGACTTTTACCTTGGCGGGCCTCGCACCCTTTCCCACTCTCCTTCGGTTGTTGGTGTGGCATGATTGTTAACAAGGTCAAAATCTCCCTTTCTTCGTGGATAACAGCGTGGGGTTAAAAGATCCACTGTTTTAGAAAGAAGGCATTACGCGTGAGGAAAGCCATGAGACGTTTAACTCTGGAACGATCATTCTTAAACGGCACGGGTCCACAGGTGGTCAGATTCGTTTTCCAAGATGGTGTCTAGCGGTGCAGGGCACCTTGTTCCTCGCGGTTAAAACCTTAAGGGAATGGGAGTGGTGTGAAAGGTCGGTGAAAGTCAAGTCGTAGCCTTATTCTGGCGCTTGTTCCTTACCTACTCGCCTGTACCTTGTGTGGTTCGGGGAATGTGTTATGCTCCAGCCATTCCTTGACGCATTACCTTGGTGGATATGGCGAGAGCAGACGCTTACTTCGGTCCTGAGTCGGTCATGTAGTGCTTGTTTCTGTTATGCAGACCTCTTTACCATACATGTGGGCGTATTCGGTACACTTTTTGGCTTGGGGGTAAATAAACATGTACACCTTATACTTGGGATACACGTGGAAGATGCAAAGTTATATTAGTCAGTTGAAAGGACACTGACTGCACCAAGGGGCTTAAACAAGCCTGATTATGCTCGCCCCCTGTCTCCATTACGTGGTAATGTTGTTGTGCCAGACGTTGTTTTAGGCCTTTTCTTGGCATCTCATGTTTGAATTCTTGGGCATCAGGCGTATGCTCTCTTGAGCTCAGGGCCACTGGTGGCCACGCCTGGCTGCCTTGTTGATAAGGTTACTGTGCCTGCCGCTTGCTTCAGGCCTGTGCTTGTCATGACATGCTTGAGTTTGTTGTGCGTGATGTGTTGTATGCTCACCTTAGCCTGGCGGTCCTTCCAAACCAAGGGTGTCTGCCTCACGTGTGTCGGCAGGGATATACTCGGCGCGGGACGTAATACGCTGAGGAGACAGGTACAACACTTCGGTGGTTGGGGAGTTGCCTTGGCAGGATGGGCAAACAGAGCGGTTCGCAGGTGGTAGGTCTCAAAGGTAGGGTGCTTACCTTGGCTTAGCCGGGACCCGCATGCCTGCACTCTCTAGCTTGCGGGGATGTATTGCAGGCCCAGGCGCTTGCTGACAGGTTGTTCCTCGCTGGTTGTGCCTTTGTGTTGCGAAAGTTAACCTTACCAGGGCAGGGTCCCTCAGGCCCACGCCCGCGTGCCTTCGGTTTTTGTATGTTGCAGTGGCCTCTGGATGACCTGCACACAACACGGAGGTTTACAGTGACCGTCAGACTCACACAAGGTCTGTCTACCATGTGCCGGAATTACCTCCGAACGTTGGTGTGACGTCTGCACCACATGACCTGGACGGTGCTGGTCGCAACTTGGAGCTTCTGTCGACGAGAGCGCCCGGCATCTGTGACTGGTTCCAGACCTGCTGAAATACCAGCTGCTGTTCCCGGTACTCCGACCGCTCGAGTTCCGATGAGATGACTGTGAGATCACCATGCCGGACGCGTCGGTATACTGTGCGGAGTGGGCAGATCGTTGGGACCGTTCCCAGGAGGGAATGCGCTTGGACAAAGCCTTGTGACAGGCAGAGAACCCGCCTCGCTACAGAGCCCGCTGGTCCCAACTTTGGAGTTTTACCGACGCGAATGTCCGACACCTGTGACTGTTTCCAGACCTGATGACGTACCGGCTGTTCCGGTTCTCCGGTCACTCAAGTTTCCAACGTCCCTGGCATACGGAGATCGCACGTCGGACACAGCAAGGTAGGGTGCGGAGTGGGGAGATCGAGGCGTTGTTCCCAGGAGGGAACGCGCTTGGACCAAGCCTTACGCCAGGCAGAGAACCCATCTCGCTACAGAGCTCGGTTCGGAGAGACGTGCTTCGCGCCATCCAGGGTCAGCCGATCCCCACTCGTCTCCTAGGAAGGCCTTGGAGTTCTCCTCGGCCGCAGCGAACCCGTCTCGCCACAGAGCCCAGCTCGCAGAGACAAGCGCACCTGCACTCCACGTCTCGACATGTTTCGGGATCTGCTCTTCGCTCGAACTCGGACCGGCACTCTCGCTCTCCTTCACGAGAGCGTAACAAGGATCAGGCTTGTCCTCGTCATAAGGAACGCGGACCTCCTCGCTCTTCGGCTTCGCGGCGTTCGGCCGACGTTCCCCGCCGGCGCTTGGCACCACGCTCGCTCTCTAGAGGGAGCCCCACCAGGACAACACTGCTCGTCGGAAGACACGCCGAGCCGGCTGCTAGTGGTTGCAGGGTCCTGTTGGTGACCAGCCAGCAAGGCGGAGGTGCCAGTCTCCGTTCCTTACCGCTCGAGTCCTTGACGTTCTTGTGGAGGGTTCGCCACGCAGGCCGCAACAGTTAGTTCGCGGAGAGGGATGATCGACGCGGGCGTTCCCAGGAGGGAACTCACCTGGACATAGCCTGCTGTCAGGCGGAGACCCACCTCGATACAGAGCCTGGTTCGCGGAGACATGCGCATGCGTCCTTGTCGCGGCACGACTAGGAATCCACTTTCACTCGAGATCGGATCTCCTCTCTTGCTCTCCTACATGCGAGGAGGGACCACTCTGCACCTTGGATGCTCGTCCTCTACAGATCTCCATCGTTGGAGTCACCCTTCCGACACTCTAGGTCTACGCTCCGCTATCTCTCCACTGCGGGCGTGCTTAGGAGTTACCGTTCGTCCCTTTCCTCTCCCCCTCACTCAGCCCTTTCCCTTCTTCATGCTCCGGCCCGGTCGCCTGGCTGCAGTCGCTCCACTTCTGGACGCCCGACCCCCCTCCGGTGGTTCCTCGGGGTGGACGCTGTCGTTACTTCGCCTAGCACAGACCTGTTTACCTACACTTGGGGTTAAAGTACACAATTTTGCATGGGTTACACTTACATGTACACGTTTTGACACAGTTACACTAATATACATCTTTGGAGATCTGACTACTCACTGGCTTGTGACCTTTTACGCGTGAGATCCAAATACACTTAGTCAGCTGGAAGTACTCTGACTTCACACCGGTGGTAAACAGGTATGCGAGTGCTTCGGCTTCTGTCTCCTCTGGTGCCCTCTCGGATTCAGCTCGGAGTTGGCCGCGGCTTGCAGACTTCGTGACAGGCGCTTCGACTACCCTGCGCTTCTTCTCTCGGTTCCCGGATCTTCTTGCTTCGCCACCATGGATTTGCCGGCTGTTGGCTTCCCTTGGCAGGACCGGTTCTCAGGAAGTCACAGGCTTTGCCTGCCCCTACCGGCTGTGGATCCACTCTTGCCTCTACATTTGGACTAGATGACCTCACTCGTCAGTAACACCCTACGCTTCGTGGCATTGAGGAGCTCCTTACCCTACCCTTCGTTCTCCATGTTGCCGACTCCTGGCGCCGGGCAGGTCGACATGCTGCGGAAGGACCCCTGTGCTGAAGACTCGGCTGAGCCACGTTCTTGGGAGTACCTGGACTTCACTACGGGGAGCAGACCGGAGGAGGCTTCTAGGACCTTGGCTTCGCTTACGCTTTTGCCAGATGGCGATAGGATGCGGTCCTCACGGGTGTTCCTCGGCTCCGCCTCCAGATCTTGGGCTGCGACTTCTTCCGGAGCTGCCGACCCTTGTCTCCAGGTACCCGTGCACTCGGCCTCCACAAAGTTCCTCGGTTCACCTGCGAAGGAGGAGTCACTGCTGATGGAGGAGCCTCCGCTCCGGGATCTGCATTCCGTTGGACTCGCCGGGGGTCCTCAACCTTACCCATCAACTCTGTGGAACCAAGGCGCAGCTCCGTCTCCCTGGTGTCTAACCAACTCGACAACCCCTTGGGCGTCCAGGGCGCACCGGAGTTCGGACAGGTGGCACTGCTGCGGTTTTGCTCGCGGTGGGAGGGCCTAGCCACTGCTCGGAAGTCGGTTCTACTCTCCTTCGGTCGTCTCTAAGCTTGGCTGCTGCGGCTACGCCTCCTACTTCCGTGGTTCTTCTCGAGGTCCAGCCTGGCCTCCGGACCTCGCGGACAAGAGCGTGAACGGCTTGGATCTGACGCAGACTAGTAGGTCTTCTTCTCGTGGGAGGTCTGAGCCAGCCTTTTCCCCCGATGGAACCAGTTGCTTCACTCGGAATGCATCAGGATACCTTCGGAGGATCGGCTCGCTGGCGAGATGGCTTAGTGGACCTGTTCACCACCGGGTGGGATCACTGGCTTACCCCGTGCCTTCGTGGGGTTTAGCCCTCCTGGACGAGACACCGACGCTCTGGCCTAGCCTGGGAAGGATTCTCCGCTCGTCCTGTTGGTCTCCCCGTTCCTTGGTACCGGTCCTGAACCACTTACCCCTCAGCTCTCCACGGACCCCCCGATACTGCTTCCTGCATTCTACAAGGTGCTCATGCAGCCGCGACGGTCACCGTTCCGCCTTGCTGGAGCGCCTACTCCTTCGCCTTGGCGATTTGCGGCAGACCCTCAACGTTGGAGTCTTCGCGGGGGCAGCAGTCGAAGCTTCGCTATGGCCCGCTTCCCTCAACTTGACGCCTCTACGATGGAGTGGGCAAGGCACTGGCCTCTTGGGCGGCATCCGTCACCTCTCCCCCCCGACCCTGCTGACCCCAGCTGGCAGACTTATCCCCAGGAGACTAGGCAGGATAGCCTGAACTTGCCTCATGTATACCTACGACGACATAGCCGTCTGGAGCGGACGCGCTCGCCTCTGAGCCGTGCCCGGCAGCACTGTAGCTACAGGTCAGACGATCTTCCTGACTACGCTCAGTCTTACGATCCGAATTCCAGGATCCCTCCCTCAGGGAGCTTAGAGGCTATTATGTCCAATGAGCTACGTGCAGGGCCACGATCGTCGCAGTCGTCAGGAACTGTGCTGTCTTCCACATTGTGGCTGCTGGGGGGCTGGCCGGCAGGTTCTCTCATTCGCAGAGTTCTGACAACCCAGCGAGGCTACTCGCTCTGGTGTGGGACTTCGCGGGGGGCACTTCTCCCTCCTGGCGCTTCAGCGCCGTAGGTTACACCTACCTAGAGTCGTCAGGAGTTTTGCGGTGGGGAGGACGGCCCTTGGGGCCCTAAGGTGTGCTAGAGCGCGGCACCCTCCTCCTATTCGCCATTCTCCCATAAAGTCATGTCATCGGTAATGTTTTTGATGAAACAAATGCATTTGTTTTCTCAAAACACATTACCGATGGTATTACAACTAGGAAATGTTTCTTAGCTAGTCTAATTTTAGCCCAAAAATTGTTGTGTACGGTAATGGCCATGATGGCAGGAGAGGGGCGCCATAGGTTAGGCGGAAACCCGGTAGCCTCCCTTCCGGTTCAACCACGCATGTGTTCAGTGCTCAAATCACCAGTCAGTTTCTTCGCTAGTCGCGTGAGGTTGTGTACGCCTGTGGCTCCTGCATTCGTTGGCTTCGTTCACTGCTTCGACTTTCTACTGTGTGGGAGAGATTGTGGCCTTTGGGCTGGGACGCTTTCATGTGTGCGTTGTTTCGAGAGGACTTCCTAACAACGCTGGTGAGCTTTGCTCACTTTCGGCCGGTCGCCTTCAACTTCTGGTGCCCTTGGGGTTCGTCCTTGGCCTACCTCGCGGGAAGGCCTGGTTCGGTGGCGGACAGCACGTTCCTGGTCTTCTCGGGTGACTGTCGTCTCTGCGCCTGGCACCGGTCCCTTCGTGGCCGGTCGGAGCGGGTTGGCGCCTTGGGAGGACGGCCTCGGGCTTCACCGCTGACACCGCTCTTCGTTCCTCTCCTTTCCCAACATGGCGAGTTGGCAAGTCCGCACCTGTATCAGATGTGGACAATTCCAGTGGCCGAGCAATGGACACGAGGTGTGCCTGCCCTGTTCAACCTGTACATCTTCCCAACCGTGCCTGGTCTGCGCCCCCTGGCGGGAAGAACAATGGAATCAGCTATGGGGTTTCTACCGTGCACTTCCGACGCCAGCACGTATACAGGGCCATACACCGGTAAGAACCACAGACCCGACTAGTGGGTATTACCTGGTGAGAGGACAGTCTACGCCGCGACTTACACCGCGAGCCCGTCCTCTTGGGCCGGCAGCGAACACAGACCCGACTAGTGCGCGCTGTCCGGTAGCAGAAACTAGTACTGAAGTTTCAGTCAGGCCCTCTTCCTGGAACAATATGGACACGCCGGTAATCACCACAGACCCGACTAGTGGTGCTTATCAGACGTTGGAACGTTCTCCATCGCGACTTCGGTCGCTAGCTCGTTCTACTACACCGGCAGCAGGTACAGACCCGACTAGTGCACGCTGTCCGGTTCCGCCGATCCTTTCGGCGCGAGACAAAGTACAGGTACAGGCTTCAGTTCCGGTAGCGGTCTCGGCACAGGAGATGCCCGCTTCCCAGCAGAAGGATACTCCTCCTCCACGCATCGACAGAGTTCGGCGTTCAGGTACGGACCGGTACTCACCTCGTTCCAGAGAGCAGAAGCACCGGACGGTCTCCCGCTCTTCTCGCCATCGTTCACCCTCCAGGGACAGGTCACCGCGGCATAGGCATGCCTCCAGATCTTCCCGTACCAGTAGGCCATCGCGGACGGTGTCCGGGGTCGGATCTCCGCAAGTGGTTCGTCGGTCCAGACCGCATTCCCCAGATGTGAGACATTCTACTCGGAGAGCGCGCCAATCGTCTACTCCACCCTCCAGGCCGTCGTCGTCCAGAGTCAGTCGACGCTGCCGCCGCCAATCCCTATCTAGGAGTCCCCGCTCCCGCCGTGAGCCCTCCCCGCGGGATAGGAGGTCGCCTCGACGCTACGCTCATCGTTCTCGCTCTGGGTCTCAAGTAACCTCCCCGGTCCGTTCGTGGCGTCACCGCTCCGTGAGACCTTCTCCGGCCAAGGCCTCGGTCACATCCCGGCTCGTCGCGGAGGCTGCGCCCACACTCTTAGCACGAACCGGCCCCACCCACCTCGCTCTGCATTTAGAGGATGACGCGCTCAGCCTTGCTCCTGAGGACTCAGTTTCGGCTTTACTTCGGGACGACAGCCCCGCGCACTCTATCCCGGCGCCCCCTGACGTGGATCAAGATGAGCAGGAACAACATCCGTCAGCAGTGGGACACAGGTTGGAGACTCTGCGTGCCCTGGACGAGGCAGCTCGCATCATCTCGGCGTGCCTGCCGCCGGAAGACTGTCCTTCTCCGCCTGCGAAGAAGAAGGCCGCGGCCTATGTAGATGCGGAACTCCATACCAAGACTTTTAAAACTCTTCCTCAACCTCCGGGTTTCAGCAGCCTACGGGACGCGTTCTCGGCTCGACTCGCGCAGGGACACTTGGGCGCCGCTGGATTCTTCAATGACTCTAAGTGGCCGGCGGACCTACACATGTTTTTTCGGCAATCTTGGTACGCGGGACATACTCAGAGCTTTACCTGCGCACTACCCAAACCGGACCCAGCTGCTTGGGCCCTGGCGGCTATTCCGGCACGGACCCCTCTGCTTCCAGGAATCGATCAGACAGGTAATCTCATACGCAACGCCTTAGCCTCCGCGGGATTTCTTGACCTTCTGACTCAAGCCATGGTTCGTCGCGTAGAGGAGGCTTGGCATCCGTCCCTTACGCCGCTGCTGGGGGATCTGCTCGCCCTGGCCGTCTCTGGTAACCGGGCCTCCTACCACACCTGTGTCAACGCTATGGCTGCGGCGGCCAACTGTGACCTTTTGCGTCGGGATTTCCTCCTCCGCTCCTGCCCTCTCCCCAATGACCTAAAGCTCCAACTTCGTCAGGCGCCCCTTGGCGGAGAACTTCTCTTTGGCCCCACTTGGTTAGCGGTTAAAGAGGCAAACAAGGACACCTGGCCAAGTCGTACAGTACTTACTCCCTTTCAGCATACCCGCAGGACCCAGGGTCGCCCCCTGCGGGCGGCTAGACCCGTTTCCCGGCCTTACACCAGAGGTGGACGTCTCCCCCCCAGGCCCCCTGCCTTCCCCCGTACCCGTCCCACTGCAGGATCCTCTTCGGCCCCCGCTTCCAGGACCTGGCCCAAGCCTGCCCGACGCCCCGGGCGGGGCAGGGCCTTCTGACGTTCTCCACCTTCGGGTTCCGTCGACCGCGCTGGGACTTTCGGTCGGCGGGAGGCTCGCACGGCACAGCGCCGCCTGGCGGGCGCTGTTCCCGGACGACCCCTGGATTCTTTCAACCATCTCCCTCGGTCTGCGGATCTCCTTTCGGTCCCCGCCCCCACTGCAACGTACTCCGGCGTGGACCTTGGTTCCGACAGACCAGCTCAAGGCAGACGCTCTGCGCAACGAGGTGACCGCCCTACTTCGGAAAGCAGCGACAGAGGTGGTGACGCGTCTCGACTCCCCAGCTTTCTACAGCCGGCTGTTTGTAGTTCCCAAGCTGGGCGGCAAGTGGCGTCCTGTGATCGACCTGTCCGCGCTCAACAAGTTTATAGTAGCTCCACGCTTTCGCATGGAGACAGCTCGGGCCCTGCGTGCCTCGGTGCAACCCCTCGACTTTGCAATCAGCCTGGACCTCGCGGATGCTTACCTGCACGTGCCCATGCACCCAGCGTCCAGACGTTATCTACGCTTCGCCTTCGAGGGTGTGGTATACCAGTTCCGCGCACTTCCCTTCGGCCTCAACCTCAGCCCATGGGTCTTCACACGCATCATGGACGCAGTGGTAGCCAAAGCCCGTCGGACCTCCACGAGCCCCACGTCCAACTACCTGGACGACCTGCTCCTGAAGAATCAATCCTCTGCCGCCTTGGAGGTGGACCGGGATGCCTTGCTTCAGCTCCTCAAGACGCTGGGCTTCATAGTCAACTTCGGCAAGTCCGACCTCGTGCCGTCACGCCATTTCGTCCACCTAGGCATGGAGTTCTACACCGACCGCAATATCGTCCGGTTGCCCGAACCCCGCATTCAGAAGCTGGCGGATCTAGCTCGGCAGGTATCCCAGAAGTCTTCGATTCCCGCCAGGCAGTGGCTTCAGTTGCTGGGGCTGATGAGCGCTGCAGCAGACCTTATTCCGTTAGGACGTCTCTATCTACTCCCGGCCGCTACAGTTGCACCTTCTGCTACACTGGCGTCCGTCGACCTCCGACCTAGAGTCTCCGGTTCCGATTCCTTCGTTGCTCCGTCCTCACCTTCTACGCTGGGCGGACCCACTCTGGCTCGCAACAGGAGTGCCGCTGTTCTCGCCTCCGCCCTCCCTCTCCATCTGCGTAGACACGAGCCTCTCCGGTTGGGGAGCACACCTTCTACCCTCCTTCGAGACGGCCTCCGGCCGGTGGGACCTGGATCTCCGGGACCAACACATCAATTGGTTGGAACTGGAAGCCGTCTGGCAAGCCCTTCGTGTGTGGGAATCTCGCCTGCTTCACCGGGAGCTACTGGTGTTGTCGGACAACTCTACGGTCGTCGCCTACATCCAGAAGCAGGGCGGAACCCGCTCCCCTTCTCTCTGCATCCTCCTGTACCAAGTGCTCCGGTGGTGCGAGGATCGGGACATTTCTCTCCGTGCTCGACATATCCCGGGCCACTTGAATGTGCTGGCCGACTCCCTCTCCCGTCGCGGTCAGCTACTGCACACCGAGTGGTCACTGCGTCCAGACATCTTTCGGATGATCGGCGCTACCTGGGAGTCACCCATGATCGACCTCTTTGCCACGAGATGGAATCGCTAACTCCCTCTGTTCGTCTCGCCGATTCCAGACCCCTTGGCCTGGGCAGTGGACGCCCTCTCCATCTCCTGGGATGGACTGGTCGCCTACGCCTACCCACCCACGGTCCTCATCCCCAAGGTTCTTCTCAAGCTCAGGGGCAGCAACACTATCCTGTTTCTGGTGGCCCCGTTTTGTTGGACCAGGTCGTGGACGACCGACCTCCTGAATCTGGCGACGACCCCCCCCACTACAGCTACCCACTCCACGAACGATGCTCAAGCAACCGCGGCAGACGCTGTACCATCCTTGTCCAGAACGTCTCCTCCTCCACGCCTGGAGGTTGTCCGGCAAGCCCTCTCCGCTAGAGGCTTCTCAGGTGCGGCAGTGGACGCGATCGCTACAGCCCGCAGAGCCTCGACCAGACGAGTTTACGAGGGCAAGTGGAGAGTTCTCAGCACCTGGTGTGACGACAGACGCCTCTCCCCCACCGAGTTGACAGTCCCTCAGCTGGCGGATTTCTTCCTCTGGCTTTTTCACGACCAGCGTTTAGCTCCCATCACCATTCGAGGTTACCTGGCCATGATCGCTGATACTTACAGGCATCTGGGACGTCCCGACCCGGGCGCCTGCACGGACCTCGCCGATCTGATGGGCCATTTCGGTCTGCATCGTCCTGCTCTACGTACACTGTTACCACGTTGGGACCTACCTTGGGTCCTTACTTGGCTCAACTCGGCCCGCTTTGAGCCGTTACAGCTGGCGAGACTACCGGACGTGACGCGGAAGACCTGCTTCTTGCTAGCCCTCGCCTCAGCCTCCAGAGTCAGTGAGCTGCACGCCCTCTCTACTCGCCCCAACTGTTTACAGTTCCGGACGGACGGTTCGGTGCAGCTGCTTCCCGACCCGACCTTCCTAGCCAAGACCAGATCTCCACTCGTAGCACCACAACTGGTCACCATATTACCTCTCAGAGAACCACGCTCCGATCGAGAGTCCCGGCAACAGGACCCAGTTCGAGCGTTACGTGTGTACCTGCGCCGGACCAAGCCCCTCCGCAGGGGACGCACCCGCCTTTTTCTTCCTCTGTCCCCAGGTAGAAACGACATCTCAGCCCAGACTATATCCTCCTGGCTTCGGTGGGTGATACGATCCGCCTACCAGGAACTCGCCCCTGATGCAGCAAAACGCATGAGGATCAGGGCGCACGAGATCAGAGCCATGGCCACGAGCCTCGCATTCGAACGCAACTGTGCGGTCAAGGACATCGTGGCGGCTGTGGGCTGGCGAACAGAGAACACCTTCGCTCGCTTCTACCTGAGGGACCTCTCCGGCCAGCGGCAGACCCTAGCGCTGGTGGGAGACATCGTGGCGGCGCAACACTCCCTCCCGGCGCCCTAGGCGCCGTAAGTATCTTCACTAAAATTAGAGGGAGGTTGCTTGGGGTGGACTCTTCTAGTAGCTTCGATGGCAGGGGTAGGGGCGGTTAGCGGCACCCACCTCCTTTTCGGGATTCTTCCTAGTTGTAATACCATCGGTAATGTGTTTTGAGAAAACAAACGTATTTTTCTTTAAAATAAGTTTTTTTGAAAAATACTTACCGATGGTATTACTCGAAGGTCCCTCCCACCTGCCCCGCTCGCCGCTGCTCCGCTAAGAAACTGACTGGTGATTTGAGCACTGAGCACATGCGTGGTTGAACCGGAAGGGAGGCTACCGGGTTTCCGCCTAACCTATGGCACCCCTCTCCTGCCATCATGGCCATTATCGTACACAACAATTTTTGGGCTAAAATTAGACTAGCTAAGAAACATTTCCTAGTTGTAATACCATCGGTAAGTATTTTTCAAAAAAACTTATTTTAAAGAAAAATACGTTTTTCTTTAAAAGGTATTTTTTCAAAAAATACTTACCGATGACATGACTCAGACGACCCTCCCACCTGCCCCGCTTGCCGCTGGTGCGCTAAGTATCCTGACTGAAGAATTATGGGTACTCGGTTCCGGATGGGGGAGTATCGGGAGACAACTCTCGGCCCCCTCGGGGTGCCCCGAGTGCTTCCCGGGTTGTGTGGTAACACAACGAGCTCTTAGGCTAGAATTGAGTAAGTAGTAGACACTTCCCATAAAGTCATGTCATCGGTAAGTATTTTTCGAAAAAATACCTTTTAAAGAAAAATGCATTTTTCAAGACTAGGCATTTGTACGCACTAGAAAAGTCCTTCACGGAAATTAGCTAAACCCCCTTGTGTATACATACAGCCACTGGTACTGTTTTCATTAGTGGTGGCTGCATGCACAAGGAAGTTCATACCCCAGTACTGTCTTCTTATATATATATACATATACACATATATACATATATATATGTAATAAACTACTATGCACAGTTGTGACTCTTAGACAAGAAATTTTGATGTTTCAAACATCACTTTGTACTTGTGGCCACCGGCACTTTTTACAGTACTGGTGGCTGCATGCAAAAGGGTTCGATTAAATCATTTTTTGTGTGTTGTAGATTTCCACACCGACCGATCGGCTGATTGGCATCGAGTTCCTGTCTCAGGAGGACAAGCCCTTCCTGCCCAAGATTTATGGAGTCTTCAAGGACGAAAAGGAAATTCACATTTATCAGGAGTACGTGCCAGGTTTGTGGAGAGCAAAAAATCATTTTGCTTTTGTTTATTTATATTGTATATATATATATCGCACAAAGAGATGGTTTAATCATGGCTTTGGCTTGTCAGTTGAGATGATTCTTACAACAATCATCTCAACAAAAAGCACTACCGACAGCCAAAGAGCTAACCCTATATCGCTCGCACTACTGCTTTATGTTGCCTATTTTTCTACCCTCTGTCAGTGGCAACAAACACTTTTTTAAAGCAATTACTGAATTAGGCAAGCACTGTGTCATGAGGCATAACATGTACCAGAAGCAAGTTTTGAGTCATATTTTTATATTTACATTGAGTTTATTTTATTTTTTGCTTTGTGGTTTGTATGCAACTACTTGTACCTGTGATCACAAATATAGGTATACTCCACCGTTCAGTCGCACAAATGGTGGCATAACAATGATTAGATTTTGCAAATTTTGAGTGTGAAGCATGCGACCAGAACATTGTTTTAGTAGGCTGTGTAATGTTCATGATTGCAATATGAGGTGTCGGTAAAATTATCAGTACGTTGTTTCTGTCATGTTTTATCAGTGCAGAATACATCGTACTGCTTGTTATCCCCTATGTGTGTGCTATGAGTAAATCTCCTTCGCATGGCTAAAGAGTTCCAGGGCTTCATTTCTTGTGTGTGTGCACAGCTGATTTTTTTCATTGGTTTCCCAATGCACAAAAGGCCATTGGGCTAACATCAGCCACTGTTGGCCCATGCAGAGAGGTGCACTGGCCAACAGTGACCTATGTTGGCTGGATGTCTGCTTGTGCACTCACAAACCAGATAGGTGAGGCTAGCGCTGGCAGAATTGTCAGTACTCAAACCAAGGGGAATCACAGCGCTGGACAGACAACAGTTAGATCCCCTGCCCCCGCCTATCAGGCACCCAATCGCCAGCCCACAGAGAAATACGCAGGTATAGAATAAGACAATCATTTCCATTCCTTAATAAGAATGGATCAGGTCTCTTATATAACCCATGTCTTTCTCCGGAACTTAGGAAGTAGGCAGGAGAAACATACATACACAAACATGAAGGTGCGCTACTATATGTGGTCGGGTAAATACCCTGATTTCCCACAGTAGATGCACAGAACATTACACAACAATGTAACGATACAAATTTTGCCTCGAGTTATACATGATACTCACAAACCAGATAGGTGAGGCTAGCGCTGGCAGAATTGTCAGTACTCAAACCAAGGGGAATCACAGCGCTGGACAGACAACAGTTAGATCCCCTGCCCCCGCCTATCAGGCACCCAATCGCCAGCCCACAGAGAAATACGCAGGTATAGAATAAGACAATCATTTCCATTCCTTAATAAGAATGGATCAGGTCTCTTATATAACCCATGTCTTTCTCCGGAACTTATTAAGGAATGGAAATGATTGTCTTATTCTATACCTGCGTATTTCTCTGTGGGCTGGCGATTGGGTGCCTGATAGGCGGGGGCAGGGGATCTAACTGTTGTCTGTCCAGCGCTGTGATTCCCCTTGGTTTGAGTACTGACAATTCTGCCAGCGCTAGCCTCACCTATCTGGTTTGTGAGTATCATGTATAACTCGAGGCAAAATTTGTATCGTTACATTGTTGTGTAATGTTCTGTGCATCTACTGTGGGAAATCAGGGTATTTACCCGACCACATATAGTAGCGCACCTTCATGTTTGTGTATGTATGTTTCTCCTGCCTACTTCCTAAGTTCCGGAGAAAGACATGGGTTATATAAGAGACCTGATCCATTCTTATTAAGGAATGGAAATGATTGTCTTATTCTATACCTGCGTATTTCTCTGTGGGCTGGCGATTGGGTGCCTGATAGGCGGGGGCAGGGGATCTAACTGTTGTCTGTCCAGCGCTGTGATTCCCCTTGGTTTGAGTACTGCTTGTGCACTGGATCATCTGCCGCAATTAAGTTCCTATGTGCAAATTTTGGAGTTAATAATTTATTTCCATAGGGAAAGGGAGTAATTGTAAAAATGCAGCATGTAGAGGGGGAAAGAGGAAATTGCTCCGGTAGTCTTGTTGGCATTGAGTTGATGTTGTCATAATGTTGTCGTGTGTGTTTTAAGGTGGGACATTGGAAAAATGCCGGTGGAGCCTACTTCAGATTCGGGAGTTTGCAGAGGAACTGCTGTTAGCCTTCAGCTACCTGCACAGTAAAGGCCTGGCCCATTTTGACGTGAAATTGTAAGTATGCACATCTAGATACTGGGTCAAATCAGTGGGTGCCTCCTTCATTGGACAGTGAGGCAGCATTTGTTGCATGCTGTACATACGTTGTTATATTATGATGTAGGTCATGATCATTGCGTGAAAGAAAGATAGATGTGAGAGCACAAATTTCTTCTTGATGTATTTGGTATGACTGTTTTCTCATGAAACTTTATTTATAAAACTAAAAGCACAAAACCTTGGGACATGAGAGTGTCTCAACTATTTACTAAGCTCCCTTACAAAGTAAACAGTCCCAACAGTTGTCACTTTGGCTTGAAGTTGAAGTGTTAGTGAAAAACCTGCTGCACCTGAAGGGGATGAAATAGCTAAATGTCCCAAATCTTTACCCCACGGTGTGCATGACTGCTGCAGAAGATTGACTTTCTTATCAGGGCTTCCATTTTCACAACAGTTTAAAGTGTCTGTAGACCCCCATGTATAAATTTTAGAGGGTACACAGACCCCCATCTGAGCATTATAGAGGGTCCGCAGATCATCTGTATGTTCCTTAAAATAAATTAACTCATTTCGCTCTCTCCTCTAAATGTTGTGACAGTGTGCGTGTCCTTTCCATAATACTGATTCTTTAACTGGTGAGCTATTGCGCAAAATCCTGTCTCCCTCGCTCTCTCTCTCTCACACAGAAAAACATATATCTA
>BTPG01000005.1:163719337-163877417 GCA_036245525.1 Semisulcospira habei
CTTATTAAGGAATGGAAATGATTGTCTTATTCTATACCTGCGTATTTCTCTGTGGGCTGGCGATTGGGTGCCTGATAGGCGGGGGCAGGGGATCTAACTGTTGTCTGTCCAGCGCTGTGATTCCCCTTGGTTTGAGTACTGCTTGTGCACTGGATCATCTGCCGCAATTAAGTTCCTATGTGCAAATTTTGGAGTTAATAATTTATTTCCATAGGGAAAGGGAGTAATTGTAAAAATGCAGCATGTAGAGGGGGAAAGAGGAAATTGCTCCGGTAGTCTTGTTGGCATTGAGTTGATGTTGTCATAATGTTGTCGTGTGTGTTTTAAGGTGGGACATTGGAAAAATGCCGGTGGAGCCTACTTCAGATTCGGGAGTTTGCAGAGGAACTGCTGTTAGCCTTCAGCTACCTGCACAGTAAAGGCCTGGCCCATTTTGACGTGAAATTGTAAGTATGCACATCTAGATACTGGGTCAAATCAGTGGGTGCCTCCTTCATTGGACAGTGAGGCAGCATTTGTTGCATGCTGTACATACGTTGTTATATTATGATGTAGGTCATGATCATTGCGTGAAAGAAAGATAGATGTGAGAGCACAAATTTCTTCTTGATGTATTTGGTATGACTGTTTTCTCATGAAACTTTATTTATAAAACTAAAAGCACAAAACCTTGGGACATGAGAGTGTCTCAACTATTTACTAAGCTCCCTTACAAAGTAAACAGTCCCAACAGTTGTCACTTTGGCTTGAAGTTGAAGTGTTAGTGAAAAACCTGCTGCACCTGAAGGGGATGAAATAGCTAAATGTCCCAAATCTTTACCCCACGGTGTGCATGACTGCTGCAGAAGATTGACTTTCTTATCAGGGCTTCCATTTTCACAACAGTTTAAAGTGTCTGTAGACCCCCATGTATAAATTTTAGAGGGTACACAGACCCCCATCTGAGCATTATAGAGGGTCCGCAGATCATCTGTATGTTCCTTAAAATAAATTAACTCATTTCGCTCTCTCCTCTAAATGTTGTGACAGTGTGCGTGTCCTTTCCATAATACTGATTCTTTAACTGGTGAGCTATTGCGCAAAATCCTGTCTCCCTCGCTCTCTCTCTCTCACACAGAAAAACATATATCTATTTATTTGTTTGTATGATCGTTTGATAATGTATTGTAAAGGAGAATATAGCGTTTTCTGCTAATGTGGCAGATTGACAACCAAAGTGTGACTTGTCTAAACACTCTCTCTCTCTCTCTCTCTCTCTGTCACTCTGTGTGTGTGTGTGTGTGTGAACTGATGTACATAAAACTAAAAGTTTATTTCAACCCATTTAACCGCTCAGAAAGACGTGTTTCTCTAATTTTTGCCTAATAAATGTGTACCAGAAGATGAATAATAATAATAATAATAATAATAATGGCTACTTATATAGCGCTTATCCTTAAATAAGCTCTAAGCGCTTTACAAATAAAGAGTGGGAGTGGAGGGGGTCATAAAACCAAAGAAACAACGGATTCTACAATACACACTCGCGCGCGCGCACACACACACACACACACACACACACACACACACACACACACACACACACAGGTACATAATGACAAAGAACTGAGCTACATTGGGGTATCGAACAGTTGGGTCTTTAGGGCAGATTTAAAGGCAGTGAATGAGGAAGAACGATCACCTCTGGTTTTGCATTTGAAGAGCGGGACTCTGAGAAGGCGCGTGCCACTACTTGAACTGAGGGAGCGGGAGGGAGTGTATAGTTGAAGATCAGCGAGATAGGCAGGGGTACGGGGTAGAGTAGTTAATAGGTTTGTAGCACAGACAGGCGATTTTGTACGAGACTCGTTTGACTGGCAGCCAATGAAGTTGTCTCAGAATAGGAGTGATGGTGGGCTGATGCTGTGCGGTGCGGACGATGAGACGTGCAGCACAATTCTGAACTCGCAATTTCTGAATGAGAAACTGAGGAAGGCCAGCTAAGAGGGCATTGCGGGACAAGACTAAAGATGGATCAACCACGATTTTTTTTTTTTAAACTGACAAACTTATTTCTGTTAAAATTTCTGGACTTGCTTTTTGAGTTTGCCTCAGTGCACATTGCGCATGCCATTCGTGTGCCGTCGTGCTTTAGCCATGGAAATACATGCAGCGCAGCCAGGAACTCTGAAAAACTGCGTCGCAGCGGCGGTGCCACACAGGGCCCAATTGTATCATATCTGGTACTGTCGCTTGTCGATAGAGATGGCGGTGTCGAAGTGCAACTTTCTTCTTAGCGATTATCAAGATCAGACGGTGCTGGATTGAAGAATCCAAAGCATTCCAGCTTCCTTTGCTTTTTCTCTGCCATTTACAACTTCAATCATTCAAGATCGAAAGTGAAACGCACGATGCCGTATCCCATAATAGTATGTATGGTGACGTCACAGCAAGTAATGCGTTCAACATGTAGCGCGCACTTTGTAATAACATGCTGACACCACACATAAACTAACAGTTTGCCCGCCCAGTTACACTCGCACAGATCCCGGAGTCGGGTCGATTCTGAACGCAGCCGCGACTGAGTGAGCGGGTAAATGAACCAAATCACTAAAAATAGAACGACTGTCACTGACCTCTGTTATGGTACGCACGGTGGCGCAAGGACAATGCGTGTCGGACGCAGATGCACTGAATTTTAGTGCGTCTGACTACCCCTTAGTTACATTTTCAGGACGTGATTTTGAGTTTTAATGCGTCATAGACGCACTAAAATGGAAGCCCTGCTTATTCTTCTTCCTTTTTTTTTAACACATGGTCGCTCTAAAGATCTAGCTGCTCCGAAAAAAATTCATCACAGAGAGAGGAAAATGCTTTTCAGTAAGCAAATGGTCCTTGTGTCAACATCATAGGCTGCAGGGACTCCTGAAAGTCTATTTTATTTATCGCATCCGAACCAATATTGATGCTTTTGATGAAGGGAGCCGAGTACTTTTAGTAGTCAGAATCTGAGCTGCTTTAGCTGAGACCCTTCCATGAGTAAATAATAATATTAACAATAAAATAATAATAATAATAATGACAAATATTATAATATAGTTTGCATTTTGTAATCCATGTTATTGCAATATACTGTCTTTACATGTGGTTTATTTTTCTGGTTTCATGTGTTTTGTTTATAGGAGAAATGTGATGGTGAGGAATTTGCTTGATCCTAAATCACTCACTGTTATTGACTTTGAGTCTGCAAAGCGGGAAGGATATCCTGTGAAAAAAGGAGGTGAGTTGGTTTTTGTAAATCTGTAAATTATTATCTGATGTACTTTGTTCTTGCATGCATATACTGTATGCTTGTCTGTGATTTTGTGTACAGCATGCAAAAGATCATCGGGCCAAAGTCGACCACTCTCAGCCATGCTTGGGCCAACTGTGGCCAGTGTCAGCCCAATGACCATTTGCACACTGGGAGACCATGTAACACACCTTATCTTTTGACAGTTTTATCAGACTTTGCCATTGGTGGAAACTTCTCCATTGTTGGACAAATATAGTCAGGCACAGAGAAAATGGAAGGTAATCCATGATCAGGGCAGAAAATTTAAAGAAGGAAAAGACCTTCCAGTCAGCTTAGGACCAAAGAGGCCAGTTTCTTGCCTGCAATGTCAGACGCACATGTTACACCCAGTTGCAATTTGCAGAAGGTTCTGAGGTGACTCGAACCCCACATTACCCAACCCCTTATTTTAGTTCTTTTGTACTGTTGCAGTTTTGAGATTTGTACTGATGTGTTTATCCCAGCCATGGCAAAATGTGAGTGATGGACTGTAGAGCCCCCATGTTGGATTTTTGTTTGCTTGTTGTCCATGACGATATGGACAATTTCAAATCCTAGCAAAATATTTGTAGTTTGAAAATCACCTGTCTATTGTTCAGATGTTGGTTGTGATTTTTTTTTTTTTGCCTTTAGTGTTGTCTTTCTTGTGACCTTTTGCTTTTCACATCTAAAATGTCCATTAAATTTCGACACACTACAGCAGGAGATACAATATTCAAGGTTAGTGCCTCAGTAGCTTGACAACTGGAGGCATAAGACTAATCAGGCACAACCTTTCAACTTTCATGGGCAGTCTAACTCTAGCAGCTGGTTGTAAAGGGCCACCTGCCAAACTGAAGATCAAATAGAATTACGTGTAATATTTATTGACAAGCTAATCAGGCACTACTCTTGAACTCCTGTTATAGCCAACCCTTGAGCTCTAGCAATTAATAGTATAGAGCCACCTCCCAAATCCAAGGTCAAAAAAAGCTCATTTTGATCACATTTGTTGCAGGCTCCAAGAGGAATTAATTTTTATCTACTGAATATTTTGCAGGCTACACGATAATGTTCCTTCCTCCCTGGCACGACCGACTGAGGGAACTGACCAAGTACGACCCCGTGCTCCAGACTGCAGACTTGTGGGGAATTGCCTGCATTCTCGTCTGCTTCTTGATGCAGCTTGGCACCCACATCAAAGACAGTGAAGAAAACAAGCCTGGGCTCTGGTCAGAGGCCTTGGAGGCTGTTCAGCAAAAATGCTCAAACGGATGCAAAAAGGGAGAGACGTGCAGCGATTGCAAGAGAGAATTTTTGATGCATGTAAGTTTATGGCATGAATACATTTGTACAAACATACTGCAAACCCTTTTTGAGCAGCTGCCCTTATAAGAAATACCCTGTCATTATCTCTTAGTCTCCCAGAACCAAATGACTTACATTCTATAGAATGGAAGTCATTTAGTTCTAGGAGTTTTGAGTTGAAGACCTTCATTTAGGTGGATGTATAGCCACTTGAATGATGATTGTTAATGACAGATTGCACTTTTAAGTCTCTTCTATTTATAGAAGAGTCTTCTTAGGATGGGTGGGTCGGATCGCGTTCATTAGTATGCAAATAACGTCACAAAAGGTGGGCAGGCGTCAGATTCCGACCGTGCAGTAACACAATAAAAATTATGTCAGATCTAGCTACGCTAACCGCGCTGTTGAACGTTCATTTGGCGGGAAGTGCCGTGTGTGTGGGTGTGTATGTAGACACAAGTTACTCCAGTGTTTGTGTAGGTACAGGTCTGAAATTTAAGGAATGCTTCCTTCAATATGTATTTCAGAGAACCTCCAAAGATATTTCAGTTGGATGTCTCATTAAAGAGAAAATTTGCCGTTTATAGAGAGTAGGTTGACCTGCATTCAAGTCTATAATTTGTGTTCACTTGAAATTTTGGAAATAGCTAGCTTGGAGAAGACACTGAATGAGTTCGTTGACCAGCTTTTCTACCTCTTGAATTTTTTTTTTTTTTTTTTTTGTAAAAAAAATAATTGATTGCAGACAAAAATGCTGAAATTTAACATTCTGGACTTCAGACAGTGATGGTGATGTAAAAGTACTAGACACATATATCTGTGTTATACACTGTTATACATGAATTAACAAAATTCTCTCTCTCTCTCTCAGTTTAATGCCCCACCCGGGTCTGCCCTGGGGGACTTGGGTGGGGTTAGGTATTTTTTAGTTCCCAGGGTCACCCTGGTCAGCCCCACAGGGTGGGTTTTTCTCTCTATTCTGGGGCATGTGTTTCTGTCTACCCTTTGTCCATTCACCTGTATTTGCCTTTTTAAAACTCTCCCTACTGTCTGCACTGCCTGTAGCTCTTGATATTGGATGTGTGTTGCTAAATGGTCTTGGCTTTATTTGTGCCCCATGTTGTAGGTTTATTTAATGTGTTTGACCGGCTGGCGACATACATTCAATTTTCTGTTTAGTTTTTTTTCACAATCAGTGCAGGCACGTCCTGAGAAAGCCTTGTTGCTGTCGGGACGTTAAGCAATGTACAATCAATCAATCAATCTCAGTTTAATTTGGGAAGACTGCCTCTATTTTTTTTTTTCATTGATATTTGCGAGCGTTTTCTGCCAAAAGTGGGAAAATGCATGCAAGCTCATATACTGATATTGTATGTTTGCAACAATATGGGCTTACGCTATGGAAACGTTTAACCCCCTTGTGTTCGCATCCACTGGTAATGAAAAGCATGTTGGTTGCATACACAAAGAGGGTTAACTATAGGTGCTCTGATACAATAGCTGTGAAAGTGCTATTTGACACTTCCGCAGCTTTAAATGCAAAATGCCTTGAATGAGTTAATCTTATACTTATCTACTTTTTTCTTGCTTTCAGCTGACAAACCACGGACACAAGTTCCTGAGCTTGCATCTGCGGTTTGAAATGGGCTTCAAAAGCGTGGAGGAGAATGTGGCATGGGACCAGCTACGCAGACTGCTCTGGTACCTTACAGATATAGATAATGTGGACAACATGCAAGTGGACAATGCCCTGAACATTCTGAGAGGTGAGAGTTAGAAATTTCATTGTTAAGTGTAACGCTGTCTCATGTGTGTTAAGGAACCTCCTTGTGCATACAGCCACCGGTACTATTTAGAGTACCTACAGAGTTTATAATTATATGTAATATCCATTTCCCAATACATGTGGGTTAAAGTTGGCAGACTGGAATCTTGTATGTAGAAATTTAAGAAGCAAACTCTTGCTGACACTAACAGGAAAAATATAAATGTCATGCCTTGATCAGAAGAGGTCACAAAAATGAAACATGAAATTTTGATTCCCAGGTGGCCACTAAATTCCTGTCAGTATATGATGAGATCAGAAGTTGGTCAAAATGTGCATGTTTGGACATAAGGATCAAAAGCCCAGACAAATGTGTTATCACGTTTGTCTGGGCTTTTAATTTTTGTTTTTGTGTCAGACATACAAATTTTGACCTGCTTCTGTATTCTCAGTTGTCAGTTTTCACCCATAAATACATATTGATACATCAAACTGGAAGATTGATTATGTTACAATTAAAAAAGAAATGTACCCATAAATATATCTTCCACTTTTGAGAAAAATCTTCAGGACAAAACAGTAATTCAATTTCTTGTGCCTTTGCAGGGGATCACTTAAAAATTGAACTAGGGGACACCACATGACAGCACTGAACTTGACAAGGACAATTGTCTGCCCTTTGACTGCAGTGGACTGCTGTTCCATACATTACAGGCTTGCCGTTGTGTTCTTGGACTGCTGCAGAACTCTTTCTCTGCGCTGTGATGGATGGCCATGTGTTGGCTGCTGTGAAGTGTACCATCTTCAAAAGGTTCCGTTAGCCCTTTGTGTGTCGGTAGCATTTTTTGTCGCAATAATTCCTGTAGGAATCATTGCGACAAAAACCACTACCAACACGCAAAGGGTTAAGGAATCCTGGAGATTTTGACTTCCTCAAGTATGTCTTCCTGCCAAAACCACTACTGACACGCAAAGGGTTAAGGAATCCTGGAGATTTTGACTTCCTCAAGTATGTCTTCCTGCCACACATGCTGACAAACTGTTTCCAGATATGGACAAGTTTGGAATGCATGTGCTTAGATGTTGGCTTTCTTTGAGCCACATATATGCCAGTAATGTTTGCCTGGAATGGTGACTGTGGAATGCATCAGCCATGACAGTTCAGAGTGGTGCCAAAATAACCTTGCGCCAATTATCGGATGTGAACAAGTTAACCCTTTGGCCGTCGGTAGCACATTTAGCTGTGGTGATTCCTGTAGGAATCAATTGGGTAAGGTGCTACCGACGGTCAAGATTTAACCCATTTATCCGTAAGGTCACATTTCACAAATTTAGAAGTGTCCCTATGCACCAGGTGCAAGAGATGGACTGACAATGATAATTTAAGGGTAGTGCCAGATTAGCTAATCTGGCACTACCCTTGAATTATCATGGTCAGTCCATCTCCTGCTGTAGGGCGTTGGGGCTAAATGGGTTAATTAAATTGTTCTGATGGTGCTCCTTCAAAGATGAAACAGCATTTCAAAAGGGGTTTGCAGTGTACATTTTACTTGCTATGCAACAAATTAAGCTTTCTTCATAACACTGTACAGTTGGCTTGGTCGGTACTGTGATCGACCAGAAATTAGCGGATCACAGATATTTATGAATTCATAAAGTACCACATATGAGTACCATATGTGCCCCTGTTTTTGCCCAAATTGGGTACATTTGATAATTTATTTTTCCGAGTGCCTTTTTTATGTGCCACCTACTCACCTAGGGCACAAAGAAGAGTGAGTGATAATTTTATATGTCAAACTGGACTTTTAATTATATTTTGTATCTCTTTATTGATCTTTGAAGAGGAAAAAATGTAATCGACTTGAGTAATAATACAGTATACAGTACTGTGTAGACGACCTTTTGGAACTTGTGGACAGATAAACACTCCATGATCAAAGTTTACTTTTGTTTTATAAAGGAATTTATTTTAAAGAAAATGATCAACAGTAATTATTTTAAATGACTGAATTACTTGGCAAATTTGTGCCTTTATTGTTGCAGTGTGTATATTTTACCACTGTGTAATATGTCAACTTGCTCACAAAAATAAAAAGTAAAATTCATGAATGGAGGTGTGCTTCCTTTTGTCATATGTCAGCCCCAGTATTGCGTGTACCAGATATGTACTGCAGAATTTGTTGTTTCATGGACAGGTCTCTGGCTCCAAAATGAATGTTTGCCATCTCAAGCACTTGTAAATTCAAACTACAAGAACGCAAATATGAATACTGATAACACTGTCCGACTTTATGGCTTGTGTGTACCAAATTTTACTTATAAGGCTTGCCTGTACTTAACCCTTTTCATCCTGATACATCCATTGCTTGAGATATATTTGACCATGGTAGTTCAAGGGTGGTGCCAGAATAGCTTGGCGCTTTGCGCCAAGCTATTCTGGCACCACCCTTGAACTAACATGGTTGATCTATCTCCAGATCTGTAATGTAGCTCTCATAGGACAGTAAGCAAATTCTACAAAATCAGCCTCAGGATGTAATGGGTTAAAGAGTTGTGTACAGAAAATTGTTCTGTTGTGGAGATATTTGGCAAAAACGTGCGATCCGGTGTCAAACGGCCTATTATGCGCACTGATGTCTTGCAGAAAAACGTCAACACTGGTTACCTCCCTTGATCAGCTACACATGCATAGTGGATCAAGAGAGGTAGCCAGTGTGGAACTTGGCATCACCCACATTGAACACTAATTGCCACATCAAATGCAAGTAAAGTACACCTGCCATGTTTCAGACAATATGTGTCACATTGAACACACTTTCAAAAACTGACTGAATACAGAACCTTTTACTGACATTTTTTTTCCCGTTAATTGACATCTGGCCATACATTTTATTTTGTTGCATAATGAGAGGCACACGTTTCACACATTTGATTTCAGAAGTTAGCCACTAAATAAAAATTCAATGTAACTTTATTATCTTACTTCCCGACCATTTGTCTATAAAATGAATAAACGCGCAAAAACTGCAAGCCAGAGGATTATGGGTGATGCAAAATGAGCACACCATCAAATACGTACAGCTCTCCTGCAAGTACACTAAACACAAAACACAGTTTAACCTATTTAACCCCAAGACTGCATTTCCCAAGTTTTGGAGTTTTCACCTAACCACCATGTACCAGCTGCAGGAGATGGCTCGACAATGATAATTCAAGGGTAGTGCCAGTTTCGCTTGGCGCAATCAGGCGCCAAGCTAATCTGGCACTACTCTTGAATTATCATGGTCGATCCATCTCCTGTTGTAGTTTATCACAGCTAAATGGGTTAAATTGTACATGCTGTTGCTATTGTTGAGAAATGTGTACCTCTCAGTACATTGGAAGTGGAATACTATCAGACTCAAACTGTTTTTTGGCAGAGGTGATCACATGAATTTTCAATCAAAATGAATCACTTTTGGCTTCACTTGGAATAAGTTTGAAAAAAATACTGACAGTATCCTCAATCGTATGTGTTCAGGTCTGCGATTCTGAGGCCAACTGTACGAGCGAGTCCTGCGCCAGCGACTCGGCAAGGTGCTCTGCTTTTTGCTCCAGCATCTTGCTTGGCAACTGGCGCAGGGCTAAGATCACACATGCAACTGGCTTCTGGACTTTACAGCCCTAAGCCACAAGGTCTAAAATCGCAGACCAGCACAATACTTTCATTTATGTGATGAAAATTTACCTTGCACGAACTGCAGAACAATTTGTGCAAGGTAACGTGACATCTTACATTGATTTGCAAGAGGAACCAACATTCATGCTACTATGCACACATTAGTTTTACAGAAAAACCTATTTAGAACAACCACTTTTTTGCAACACAAGGTAAACAAGCGGTCTCAAAAGTCTTAAAAGGTTTTCTTGAGGGGCAAAAAGTGTCGCCCGCCTTTGAAAACCATTATTGAAGTGGTTACAACCCGCTAAGTGGTGGTCTTTAATGACAGGTGATCTTGTATAAGGGTGTTTGCTGAAAACACCTTAACATAATCTTTGTGCTGATCCGTGATTGTGGACCTTACGGCTTTCAGCTGTAAGATCCAAAATCACAGACCAGCACACTGGTAATGTAAAAAAAGAGAGTATAACACACAACGTATAATACTTTGCAACATCACAAGACTCGGATCGCTGTCGGCTGGACGGATGTATCATTTGTTGGAATCAACAAAAATCTGCATTTAACCCCATTGTGCATGCAGCCATAACAGTACCAGTGGATGCATACACAAAGTGGTTAAACAAAATTGTAATAAAGTTATACTTTGAATATACCCTGTGAAAATTGGTAATAACACCGACATGCTTCAGAAACTTGTCTGTGCCGCAGACGTAATGTCCTATTAATAGCACATGCATAGTAATTAATCCTTTGGCTGTCAGTAGCGCATTTTGTCAAGGTAATTCTGCAAGGAATCATCGCAACAAAAAGTGCTACTGACAGCCAAAGGGTTAAAGCAGAACATCTATAATGCATTAAAAAATCAACATCAAACCCAGCACACAGGATGCTGAACTGAAATACCAGTAACAATTCTGCATGAACACATCCAAATAAAACAGCATGTGGTTTAGAAATGGCATTCCAGTAAACGGTGTTTGTTTTGATTACCTGAGAGCAGATCTACTCATGATTATGAAGAAAAGGGGATAAAATGCACAATAAGTGATTGAAGGACTAATAATAATAATAATTATATTTATAAAGCACAAACTCCCTGCAGTGCAGGCTCTAAGCGCTGTAAAATGCAAATCAAAGTTAAAACCTAAACACAAATCAATAGACAGCAACAACACAAAATACAAATATTACAATACAAATTCTAAAATTAACAGCATATAAACACACCCAAAGCACGAACAACCATCGCAACAAGGACTGGCACAGGATCATCATGATGTTATTGTGAGAAAAGAGACTGGAGTTTGTTAAGACAGAGTAGTGAGACTGGAAAAGATATGTTTTAAGCTGACTTTTGAAAGAAATTACTGTCGGGGCGCCACGTATGTGCTTCGGAAGCGAATTCCAAATGACTGGGGCCTGGAAACAAAAGGACCTTTGACCAAAGAACTTTGTATTTATTTTCAGTACTTTCAAAAGATTTTACTGCTAGAACGTAAGGTGCGGGAAGTTGATAAGTAGTTAACATACTGGCAAGGTAGGGAGGCAGTGTACCATCGCAATGACGGAAGGCGAAAGTAGCTATCTTGTACTCAATCCTAGCTTTGATGGGAAACCAGTGAAGTTGGTGCAAGGATGACACATGATCTTTTTTTATTTCTGAAAAATGACGCAAGCTGCACTGTTTAATATTCTCTGAAATCGAGCCAGTTCTTCAGATGGCAGGCCAGCAAACAAACAATTACAATAGTCAATGCAGCTCAAAATCAGTGAAGACACAAGCCAAGTGGTGGCAGAATGAGTCAGGAAAGATCTTACAGAACTGATTTTCTTCAGCTGTGAATAGGCTGCTCTACAGATGGAAGTGATATGGTCATGCATAGACAAAGTAGACTCCAAAAGAACACAAACACAAGAACATAATACTGTAGACAAACAGCGCCAAGGACTGTGCTTACAATAAATGAATGAGTTACATAAAAGGCAAGAGAATATAAATGTGCATGTACGCTAAATGGTATCAAAGATGCTACATGGGTATGATCAAAATAAGTACAATATTCTCTATCTTTATTAGTGTGTGTGTGTGTGTGTGTGTGTGTGTGTGTGTGTACGCACATGCGTGAGTGTGAGTATGAGTCCATAAGTGTAGTATTTTTTAATGGTGACTTTATAGATTGTTTATAGAGTACATTGTTTGTTGTTTGCTTTTTGTGTTTTCTTGTTTTTTTTTGCGCTATACAAGTACTCATTACTATTATTATTATTATATAATTACCAGTTAAAATACATTTGTAACTGATGTGCAATGCCAGGCTATCCTGACCCTCTGACCTCAACAAAATAACACCAAAAACAACAAATAAATGTCTAAGGTCTATGATTTGGGACGTTATGGCTGTAGGCGATAAAGTAAAAATCACAGACCAACATGCAAATAAATGTTCTTGATTGCTTATCATGCAAGACACACACACAAATCTACAACAAAACAAAACAAAAAAGGTTTTACAAACATGGGTGAAGAGGCAAAAAGCCCAAAGACACAAGCATGCAGATGAAAAACCCTTATTAACTGGTTCACTGTGGCATTTGACCCATTTAGCCCCCAGGACCCTGCAGCAGGAGGTAGATTGATCATGATAATTCAAGGGTAGTGCCTTAAATTACACTTGAATTATCATGATCAATCCACCTCCTACAACTGGTACATAGTCGTTAGACAATGCCTCCAAAAGTTTAGAAATGCGGCCGTGGGGTTGAGGGTTAATTATGTATATCCCTAAATTCAGTCCGAGGATGCAAAAAAGCCCAAGTTCTACAGGCAAGAGTCTGAGAGATACAGATTCTCATGAGCCCTGCAGCCTACAGGGGCTCGTGAGATTCTATACCTCTTGCGGAAGCACAAGCCTACAATTGAATTCAGATTTAACCCTTTGGCCGACGGTAGTGGTTTTGTCGCAATGATTCCTGCAGGAATCATCGCAACAAAAAACGCTACTGACAGCCGAAAGATTTATGTTGTAGGGAACATCGCACAAGCAAGATGAGGGGCTGTTCAATCAGTTGTAGCATGTCCCAGCAGATAACCCAATGTGCACACTGTCATCGGGATGATGTTGGCCTGCCCGCAGTTGTGCACAGGCCAACAGCGGCCAATGTCACCCCAACAGCTTTCGCTCAATGAGAAATGAGTGACTGTTCAGTCAGTTGTGGCATGTCCCGGCTCTGGAGTGTTGCATGTGGGGGTGTAACGCGACTCGGCATCAATGTCTGCATCGTCGTCGTCCAAATAATGCTCGTACAGACACGGGAGGCATGTTGGGAATGTGTAAGGGCGCTGATAAGACCATACCACCAGAGGGCTGGAATTGAACAGGGTGAAAAATAGGTCAGATGTCAGTTCAATGAAAGAAAAGGTGAAAGTATGACACTGTGCTGGTGTGTGGTTTTGGATCTTAGACGCAAGGTCCAAACTCACAGACCAGCGCACATGCAAACCAATAAATTGCTGGATGGCAACTGCACTGGATACTGCAAGACAGATTTCATGCACATGCATTAAACACTTTCTGTAAGCAACTTGTACCATATTTATTCAGAACTATACTATCAGTATATTGTAATAATTTTCTTACCACAGACTGGCAGCTTTTCATACCTGAAGATTTTATTGAACTGCTGCTGAGGTACATGTAACCCAATGCGCCAAAAAAAGCCATCAGACCGACTCGGCCCAATGGCCTTTTGAGCACTGGGAACACGGCTAGGAAAGATAACGCTCAATCCACACAGATCCCCAAATACAGTGGGCATACCAATGCCAGTGGAAACTAATCTTTTTCAGCAATGATCAGTTAGTTTGGCCAAAAGCCAAGAACATGTATTTTCCGACTCCGAAGATCCTAGGTAAAACATAGTAATAGGCAATTTAAGCATACACAAAATTATTTAATTCTGAACTGAAAGTGAAATGTAATGAAAGGATTTGGTGAATTTTCAGTAGTTATTTCACTGGATCAATATCAGTGCATAAAGAGCAAGTACATGAAAGCAGTGGTGCAGATGTACAAAATTAATACCAGACAGAATCACCAACAAAAAAAAGTTAAAATGACATTCCACTGTCCCCAATTTCAATGTGTGCGATCAACTTCTGCATTGTAAAGATCTAAACAGGTGTGAATGAGGCCAGAAAGATGTACCTGCAAGAGGCATAGATCCCCACTAGCCCCAGCAGCCTGCGAGGGCTCGTGAAGATATGCCCCTTGCAGTCGTCATGGGGGGGGGGGGGGGGGGGGGGGGGGGGGGGGGGGGAAGGAGGGGGGGGGGTTTACTTACACTGACCTGGAAGCATATAAATTTGTGTTAGCATTAGCATGCATTGTGCCAAACGCGCATTTGTGGCAAGTGCATAATTATACCTTATCACTGAACGTGCATGATTATCCAGCGCGCAAAAGGCCATCAGGCTGATGCTGGCTGTTGTTGGCCCGCATACAGCCGTGCCTGGGCCAACGATGACCAACATCAGACCAAAGGCCTTTTGCGAATGGGTACCATACTGCCAGATTACTGCAGATACAGTGTGTATGTATATATTGCCAATCCAAGAATACAGTGGGTTAAAAAGATTCCCAACCACCATGCACACAAAAGATGAGAAGATCAATGTAGAAGATCTTCATTAGACACACACAGAAACTGTTAGCACACAGGTTTTAGCCTCACTTTTAAACTCCTTGTGCATGCAGTCACTGGTACTGTAAACACAAGGGGGTTAACTCATTCGCGGCCAGCCACATCCAGATTCGCAGCTTTTGCCGCGCATCCGGATGTGGCTGGCTGCGAATGAGTTAAAGTCAACCAATAAATACACATACATATACACACAGACAAACCTTGACCGAATGCACAGACTTCACCCAAAGCGCCGTGTCACTGGGTGGTGCCTGTTGGCGTGGTAACCAGTACCCTCATCCGATCCACATCTGTACCACTGTCACCAGCATCCCACACACAAACATAGCATGCCAGCAGTCAAGGTCACGTGTCAAGGTCATCTAAGTCCAGGTCAGTATCACAGTCATGAAAAGTCCAGGTCAGAAGAGTCAAGGACAAGATCATGCAATACATGTTTAACCTCCCTGCACATAGCAGCCACTGGTACTGTGAACAGTACAATGATGACTGCATGTACAAGGAGGTTAACCCAATTAGTCCCGACGCACTACAGCAGGAGACAGATCCAGCAGGATAATTCAAGCATAGTGCCAAATCTGGCACTACCCTTGAATTATCATGGTCGATCCACCTCCTGCAACTGGTACCAAAAGTCATTAGCTGAAAACTCAAAATGTGGCCGTGGGTATAAATGGGTTAAAATTAGGATTAGTCAAAGCGAGAGCATGGTCATATGATATACTGACCAAAAGCATGCATTTTCCTGAGGGGAAACAGATCCAAGTACTCAAGACAATGTTAGACAAGCTCCAGAAATAAATGCTATATGTACAAGTCTATAAAGAAAACAGAAAATGGAAAACGTGTGCAGTCAGGTAAGATGGATGAGATGAAAAACACTCCTGTTACATTAGGGAATGGCTGCTAACTACAAAGAAAAGGGAGAAGAGTTTTCAACACTGTTTCTTCTGCAGTTTACAGATCATGCACTGCCAACAAATCAAGTTTGTACACTAAGTGGGGGCTTGTGTTTAGGGATTCAAAAAGGTACACAATCCTACAATTTACAAATACTAACTAAAGAATTTTCTTAAATACTAAAATATTCTAATCGTGCTGTGGGTTTTTCCCCTTGATTCTAAACCTAAAACATTGTTAAAAGTCAGTTGGTTCAATACTGCCTTAAAAATTAAAAAATTAAAATGAAAATGTTCAAAATGTTGTTACTGTCAGAACATACAAATGAGGAAAAGGCAAAAGAATCAGTCTTTAAATACAAAAAGAGTACCGAAAATACTGTTTACAAATAAATGAAGTTAAGAAACAGATACAAACAAAAAAAAAACAGTAATGACAATGCAACGCTGCCGTCATGAACTAACAAAGATTTTAATTTTGTAGTTTTAAATTCTAGGACATCAAAAACAAACAAAATAAAACAGCACTGCATCACATAGCAAATTTAGTTCATACAATCTTCTGAACAGTTACAAATTTGTCTTGTTTTAACATTATATGTCAGAGCCAAGCTAATCTGGCACTACCCTTGAATTATCATGGTCAATCCATCTCTTGCAACAGGTGCATAGTCGTTAGATGACGCCGCAAAATTTGGGAAATACGGGCGTGGGGCCGAATAAGTTAAAACCTTCTTTTGCATGAATATATCATTATTGGTCCAGAAATATGTGCTGGTGTGTGATGTTGGACCTTAGGTCTCAGGCCACATGGTCCAAAATCAAAGACCAGCACACACATACAGTAGACTTCAGCTGTAACAAATCGTCGGGCGACCTAAATGCTTTTGTTCTTATATGTGAACTGGTTGTTATAAGCGGAGTAATCTGTACGAAAAAAAAAGTTTTTAAATAAATGAAAAAAAAAATGTTGTTACATCTGACTTTTGTTATATCCGAGCTTGTTATACAGGAAGTAGACTGTATATATCTGAACAGCGTACAAACCGGTGTACAGCGTTCTACACAAGTGGTAAGATCATCTCCATACATAAAAGAACATTTTCTCCTTTTCCTCTGCAGCCCAAAACATTACCCCCCTTTGGCTGTCTGTAACATGTTTTGTCCATGTGACAGCAGAGCGCTATTACCTGGACAAAGAACATTACAGACAGCTTTTGTCCAGATGATAGCGTTACTGTCAGTAACGCTATCACCTAGCAAAAAACATTACACACAGCCAAAGGGTTCCAGCCGTCACACTCCATTCCTCTACCTTTTTTCATCCTCCGGTAGTGGCCCAGGCAAAGGATCCTCATCATAGGGTCCTCTCTGGGTGCCATGGCGACGAGACGCCCCTGTCAGCTGGATGGTGGCAGGGGCATAATCACTCAGGTCAGGAAAATCTGCAGCATCACTTGTGCTGCCACCTGTATCATACATAACAGATACAATAAGATGTACTGCATGAAGTATGAAATAGTTTTGTAAAAATATGTACAAAACACACACACACACACACACACACACACACACACACACACAGTGCAAAAGAATTGTCTGATGTTACAAGTATGATATGAACAACAAATACTATAATAATATGCATGTTTTACTCTTCGAAATTACAAATTTCTTTCAAATACATGTGCATGTAATCAAACTAGACTGAGATGAGAAGGTTAGTTCGGGGTTTAACGTCCACGGCACCGAAGTGATAATGTACGGCCCTAGCAGGCGGGGTATGGGGTACAGGGACAGCTATTGCCTATGGAGTATGAATTAAACACTGACAAATTCGGCCACACTGCAACTGTGCCACTTCGATTTACAGGACTTTAAACAGACATAATATCGGAACAAGCCCGTTGTCTTGCCTGGACCGAGATGAAAAGAAATAAATGATGCAACATCACATGCTATGCTTCAAACATTTGTATCTGCTGGTTTTGCTGCAAAATCATATGTGTAGACGTTGTTTATCAAATGCTTACCATGCAGGTAGGTTTCATAGTGTGAGGATGGAGTCATCACACTTGGTGTTTTGGAGCGTCTGAAAAAAAAGGAGAAACTCAAGCTCAAACTGCAACTAAACCAACTGCAACTAAAACTGAGACTAAAAAGTGACTAAAGATTGATAATGATACAAACAATAAAATGCACGGGTGACCAGTTGAAAAATTGAAATGGGTGAAAACAGTCCACGGACTATAATTATGCCGCTTAACCCATATCATACTGAGGCTAAAAACTTCAAATTGGTATACTGCCACATGCAAGCTACATTATAGTACTTACAGGTAAGGATATAGACCATGCTTAGTCAAGAGTGTGCCAGATAGCTTGGCGCCTAGAGGCACCAACTATCTGGCACTGCCCTTGAACTATTTTAGTCAAACTTATTTCACACACTGGTGTATTCCGAATAATAAGGGTTAATCCATGGCCAGCAAGAGACAACAATTCTCATGAGCCACTGAAGAAGCTGGGTCTCATGAGAATTTATGCCTCTTGCACAGCTGCAGACGGAGCAGGCTGGCTGAGAGACTGTTATGTTTGAACAAAAAACCATGAAATTTAGACTTCTGGGATTTTGAAAAAGCTAAATCAGTCTCTAGGACCAACGACTGTCACCCATGAAAAAATGTTTCATCCTGGTCTTCTGTTTTCCTTGTTCCTTGCAATACACACACCTGAAAGTGCGGGCAGCAGCGGACTTGGGTCGAGGTCTTTTCATGTTATCCGGCAGACCCTCCTTCCATCCAGGGGTGTGACCAGACTTGGGTCGGCTGCACATGCCCTCCCAAAATAGATCTCGGCCACCTGCCAACCAGAGGCTTGCCTGAGGCACCCCTCGATTGATGCCATTTCGAGCTGCGTGCATGCTGCCTCTAATAATGATGCTCTCAGTGCTGTCATTGTGACTGGGGACAGTCCCAGTGGACGCCTGCTCATGGCTGGTGGGTGAAGTTGGGCGCTGTGGGGGTGGGGGCGCCACCGACTGGCCACCTGAAAGACAACAGTTTTGTGAACAAATACTCACTGAGTATACAAAAGGTCGTCAATTAGCGAGCTTTTGATGATGACGATGATAATGATGGTAATGATGATGGGAGACTTGTAGAGCACTGACAACTCCATGCTGAGCACGTTTGTAGTGATGGTGTGGTTGGGAGAGTTTTCAAAGGCATACAGCCTTTACACACGGCACATAAACGCATTCAGCCCCGACGCACTACAGCAGACAATGGATCGACCATGATAATTCAAGGGTAGTGCCAGATTCCGGTGCTAATTCCAAGCTAATATGACACTGCCCTTGAATTATCATGGTCGATCCATCTCCTGCAATTTGTGTATAGTCGTTAGATGACACCTCCAAAATTTGGGAAATACGACCTTGGGGTTGAATGAGTTAAATCACTTCAATATTGCAGCATGGAAAAAACACCCAAAGCCAGAGGGAGGATGCATGAGGATCTTGCTGGCCTCCTTTATATTTGTGTGCCACAAGCAGACAGGGTTAATTAGCAGTGACTATACAATGGTTCCACTTACATCATTTCTTGATGCAGTGAAAGCGTATGTTGTCAATTTCACTTAACCCTTTGGCTGTCAGTAGCTCTTTTTGTTGAGGTGATTCCTACAGGAATCAACTTGACAAAAAGCCCTACCCACAGCCAAAGGGTTAAAATGTCTGATATAACAAAGTCAAAAAGCTAAAGAAGATTAGTAAAGCTGACGGTCAACCACTATGGCGTTTTATCCACCATATAACAAGTCAGATATAAGGATTTCAAGGCTTTTTCAGAGATCCTGACCACACCTCTGCTATGACAAACTTCAGATTAAATAACAACAATATACATGTACATGTATGTATTGACTCATTCAGCCTGTACACACCACACCAAGACATGGATCGAGTATGATAGTTCAAGGGTGGTGCCAGAATAGCTTGGCGCCCGTAGACACCAAGCTATTCTGGCACCACCCTTGAACTATCATGCTCGATCTGTCTATAGAATTGTAAATGCAGTCCTTCAGAGGCCACATTCCAAATTTGAGGATTTCGGTCCTCCGGTAGAATGTGTTTAGGGTTCACTGGTCATTTTGTCATATCCAAACTTCAAGAGTGGAAACCTGCCCTGGTTGATCACTTACGAGAAATCACACATCATTAAAGACAAACAATCAGGTGGATGTAGTCAAGTAAATGATGGTCTTTCATGACAGGTGACACTTTTGCCCTTACTGTTCTTCCCTTGAGCTAGCATCTGTCTCTTAAAGAACTTCATCTGTCCAAGGAACATAGATAACAAGAAAGGCAAAGCCCTTAAGGCTCACGTGTTTGGCCAATCTACATATGTGTGACCTTTGTTACAAGAAGTTACGGGCTGGCTTCTGCACCACCTATATCCAAAATTCAGCAAAATTTAAGCATTTTTCGCACATCGGTCAAACCCCCCTCCCCCCACCCCCCCCCCCCCCCCTCCCCCCTGTGACCTTTGCAATGAGTCAACTAAATTAGTATGCATAGGAGGTCTTATCATCAGATACCTTTGCGCCAAATTTGATTGAAAAGTTTGCAAAAATATTGATAAAAACTATAATTCTATTTTTTTTAAATTGGCATTTTACACACATTTGCTGACATCTTGTGACCCATGACCTCTCTGAGAGGTCATCCAGATTAGTATGCATAGATCGGTCTTACCATCTGGTATCTCTGCACCAAGCTGGGTTTTTAAGTTGTGAGTAGTATTCGAGAAAAAACATCTTTTGTCAAAATATGGCTATTTTGGACATATTTCCTGAGCTCTTGTGAACCTTGACTTTTCCGAGGGGTCAACCAAATTAGTATGCATAAAAAGGTCTTACCATCAGGTATCTTTGTACCAAGTTTGGGTTTGAAGTTGTAAATATTATTTGAGAAAAAATACTTTTGTCAAAATATAGCTAATTTTTACCTATTCCCTGATTCCCTGTGACCTTGAGCTTTGTGAAGAGTCACTCAAAATGGTATTTTTAGAAACGTCTTGCCACAAAGTATCCTTCGGCCAAGTTTGAAGACTGTGGCCTAAAGAGTCTCTGAGAAAATGCCAACGTTAAAGTTTACCACAGACGACGGCGGAGGGACGACGGACGACAGAAGACAGACGGACAACCACTGACCCAGAACATAGACTCACTTTTGCTTCGCACGTGAGCCAAAAAGTAGGGTCAGCAAGAGGCACAGATCCATATGAGCCCCAGCAACTGCAAGGGCTCATGTGAATCTATGCCTCTTGCATGTCAAAACAGGTTCTACTGTACTTTTGCTAGGCTGTGAGGTGGGGCGAGTCGCTCTCTTCCAGGCGCTGATCCTCTGTTGCTGAAACTCTGTGTGGAAACCACTGTCTGAACCACCCTGTCCACTGCGCATCATTACTCCTTGATGTTCCATCGCACTCACAGGGCGACTGCGACCTGCCAGCTGGTGCCTAAAAATTGGATGACTGCAGTACCAAAAATACCCTTCTAGGTGCCAAGCATATTATCAATCAATAAACTTTTTTGTTCCAAATGCATGTTGCCACGTACAGGAAAATTTGTCTCGCCACCTTATAAGGCAATAGCCTTGGGCTAAAATATAATTTACCTTATTGTCTGCAAGGAGGATCCTCTTACATCACAGATGCTTATAATAAGACTTATGATTGTGAGAAAATCTTAGAAAAGGGATACCCCTACTGCTGCTGCTATTGCTGCTGCTGTGGCTTCTGCTCCTAATACTGCTGATGATAATATGTTAACCCATTTCCTGCAGCATCAATCTGGTGCTTGGCAGATGGTGTAACTCCTTCACTACTACGATGATACCATTCAGTGGAAAGGACGTGTAGTTTTGCAGCTTTTCCACCGAGCATTATCATCAGTAGCAGTTAAGGGGTTAAAAAAGTAAGCAAGTCCAAATTTTGACATGGAAGGGGATAGTCAATATTTATGAACTAAAAGCAACTAAACGACCGACCTACTGACCCTTCGTTCAGTCAACCAACCAACCATCCATACAGCAGAAATTCAATCAGCCAGTCAGTAAAAGGACTTACCCTGGGTATGAATTCATAACTGTACGTGGTGTATATTGAAGAGACTTAGGGTCTGCCGCGTAGGTCTTCTGTCCTCTTGGGGTCCCCTCAGTCAAGGGCCTTGTTGCAACTTCTCCTGACATCCCACCATCACCCTTGTCTTCGCTGCCAGCCTTCTCAGTCACTGACAAGTATTGTAAAAACAAAAAATCCAGGCCAAAAGTGTAAAATGCAAAGAAATAACTAATCCAAAAAAAAAACACACACACTGTGAAAAGATTACATGCACAAAACAGTTTGACTCCATCATTGCCAGTGCACGCACAGATTGTGTTTTCGAAATCATAAAGTCAATGTCAAAGATATGCAGCCATCAAAGGAACATGGATACAAAGTGATTTCTGCAAGAGGCATAGATCCTCATGAGCCCCCCACAACTGCGGGGGCTCATGAGGATCTACACCTCTTGCATTTGGGTGGTGTTCAATTCTTATCGTCAGAGCACAGGTTAATACATTTTTGGGCTTATACACTATATAAGACTTTATTCAGTTTATATGTTGCTGGTATGTGATGTTTGGTCCTCATGGCTTTCAGCTGTAAGGTCCAACATTTATGCACTAGCAAAGCCAAAAGCCGGCTGAAAGCTGACAGGTCCAAAACAAAGACCAGCACAAAAATATAGATAGAAATACCTGCAGGTGTAGAAATATGATGGTGCTTGGCTGTGTTCGGCTCAGGCAGTTGTCCCTCCGTTGGTTCATAATTTCCCCCTTCTCTCATTCCACTGAGTCTCAGATTCTCCTTGTTGGTCCCCTTCTCCAATCCGTATGTTGTGCGCCTTGTGGGCGCATTCAGACCCGTCTGAGACGGTCTTTTTCTGTCCTGTAACAACAAAGAAAAAGAAAATTGTATTAATGCATGCTAAATTCACAATGTCAGTGAAAACCGCCTGCCTTCTAGAAGAGGTATTAATCGTAAAATCATGCCCCATGTTTGGTGGTGGGGGAAAGGGGAGCCTAACGAGGATCCAATTCTCTTTCAGGCTCAGTTAAATCTGTCAGTGTTCTCAATGTGGAGAAGGTCAGCTGCGTGCAGAGAGACAGAAAGACAGAGAAACAATGAATCTTTATTTTTCAAAGCTGACATTTTTGGGTCGCAAAACGGATGCACTTTATTTTTGAAAAGCTGACTGTGTGTGTGTGTGTGTGTGTGTGTGTGTGTGTGTGTGTGTGTGTGTGTGTGTGTGTGTGTGTGTGTGTGTGTGTGTGTGTGTGTGTCACAAAACGGACCAGCTTTACTTTTATAACGCTGTCATTTTTGGTCACACCGCAATGGGTGGACTTTATTTATGTTAACGCTGACACTGTTGGTCACAAAATGGGTAGGCCTCTCTCTCTCTCTCTCTCTCTTGATCTCTCTTGATGTCCCTGTTTTATGTATATTTTGTACTTATAGTTAGTCGTACTTGTAGCAACGGCAGGTACGAAAAATGACATAGTCACTGACTGTGTTAATATCTTCACCGTTGTAAAATAAAGATTCATTGGATTCTCCCCCCCCCCCCCCACCCCCCACCCCACACACACACGCACGCACGCACGCACAGACACACATTTGTGGAACCAATACTCCCCACCCTGCATAGAAGACCACTCGACTGTGCTGACATTCGTCATGAGTCGAAAACATGCGTGTGGCGGCGCGACAATTACCCGGGAACAATACCCGGACAATCACGCCTTATGATTTACAAGTACGGCCTGTAAGCAAAAGGTCCTCGGGCGGCCGACGTTGGCCGCAGCTGGCTCGCGCACTGTGGCCGACGTCGGTCAGAGGACTTTTTGGATTTCATGCAAACGATATCTTAATCACGTCACGCGATCACAATTACATTGGTCGCCGTTTGGCCGTCTCATGTACGGCTAATGACCTGGGAACATTTATTATGCAATATTGCAAACAATCGCCGCTGGTTAACGCTACACTAATATTTTGATCTATAGCAAATGCAATCGATCATCTGGAGGGAGGGCGAGGGAGAGAGAGAGAGAGTCGTCGCAGTAGTGTCTATCCGGTTAACTTGACGGCACACCGGCTGGCAACAAACAGATGGCCGCGGATCGGACTGAATTTGACCACAGACACTACACTACCTGTGTGTACAGTCTATGATTTGATGCAACTGTATTAACCCATTCAGCCCCAGCGCCCTACAGCGGGAGATGGATCAACCATGATAACTCAAGAGTGGCGCTAACGCGCCAAGCTAATCTAGTACTACCCTTGAATTATCATGGCCGATCGGCCATCCCCTGCAACTGGTACATAATCGTTAGGTGACGGCTCCATAGTATAATGCGGCCATGGGGTTAAATGGGTTAAGCAAAGGTTTAAAGGCACAATACCAAAAATAAATTGCCTTCTAACCTGTTCGTGCTCTACAGCACGGATGTCCTACTTTGATAATAAATAAACAAATAAATAAATAACGCACATGAACACACAACATTTCAAGTGAGAAGACAAAGGTGCGCCCGAACTGAAAAAACACACACACATGAAGTGGACAAGGGCGGGCGTGAGGAGGGCAGGAGGAACAATGGTAACAACGACTAACATCGCACTTGTTATCGTTTAAACATTTTCGCGGCGTCACTGTCAGTATGTTCTGACAAATTAAAACTCCTCTCCACATTTTAACAGATCTCCAAAACACTCTATCAACTTAATGCCATCTGTCACAAGCAAATACGATTCAGCTGTTTCAACGTCAGATTCGCAGATTTAACCCCTCCACCTTCCCCTCCCCGCACACACGATTTAACACATTCTGCCCCAGGTTAGTTCGGGTGTTAACGTCCACGGCACCGAAGTGATAATGGACGGTCCTGACGGCGGGTTATGGGGGGCAGGGAAATCTATTACCTATGGAGTACGACCTGAACACTGAAACACTGCCCCAGGACCGAAATCCCCAAATATGTTTTAAAGTTGCCCTCTGAAGGACTGTCTTACAGTCCTAGAGACAGATCGAACATGATAGTTCAAGGTTGGTGCCAGAATAGCTGGCCGCCTATGGGCGCCAAGCACTGAACTAAAATTTTACATCAGTGGCGCCAAGCTATTCTGGGTGGTGGCGCCAAGCTATTCTGGCACCACCCTTGAACTGTCAATGTTCGATCCATGTCAGTCTTGCTCAACTATGGTGTGTCCGCGGGGCTGAGCAAACGAGGTAGGCCGTGAGGTCAAAATCACAAACCAGGACACAAATGCCACTGAGGACGAAAAACGGGGTCTAGTCGATCCCAACCAGCGAGAGATATAGATTCTCATGAGCCCCTGCATTTGCAGGGGTTCATGAGAATCTATGCCCCTTGCAGACGAAAGGGCCTGCACTAGAAACCAGCTGGGCAAATTGTGAAATACGACAAACGGAACGGGAGCTGGGGAAACCATTGAACAGTATCTGGGTTTCTCGGCCCGATTGTCTTGACAGGTCAGTGAAGTTTTCATAGCGTGGCAGGCACAGACATCGCTTTCTGGGCATAGCAGCCGCGGTATGCCTTTCACAGACACACAGAGGGCTTCAAATGTTATGCCGGGTTGGTTTTGTTAATAACATCCACAAAAGCCGGCGAAATCAAGTTTCGAACTGCGGCTTGTCCTCGCGGGTAAAGACTCAGTTATCTTGAAACCCATCATGCCCTGACAAACTGCTAGATCGACCGTGATGATAGTTGAGTTCAGTGTCACGGGCGGTGCCATAATAGCCTGGCACCTCTTGACACTCGCACACTGCAACAAGATCTAGATCGAGCATGCCGGGATAGTTCAAGGTGCCAGAATAGCTTGGCACCTCTTGACACTCGCACACTGCAACAAGATCTAGATCGAGCATGCGGGGATAGTTCAAGGTGCCAGAATAGCTTGGCACCTCTTGACACTCGCACACTGCAACAAGATCTAGATCGAGCATGCGGGGATAGTTCAAGAATAGCTTGGCACCTCAACTCAAGACACATTACAAGAAAATATGGCTCGACTATTGATAGTTCAAGGGCGGTGCCAGAATAGCTTGGCGCCACTGGCGCCAAGCTATTTTGGCACCACCCTTGAACTATGATGGTTGACATGCCTTCTGAACAATACTGTAATATGAACAGGGCAACTCCGAAATGTGGGCATTTCGACCTCAGGGTTCAACTTGATGTGTCAAGTTAATTTCGGGACGTTTGTGGTACCAAGCAACACCCGTCGTGGCATGTCGGGGCATGACCTTACTAACAAAACATAACGTGAAAGCTCTAAAACCACTGGCATCTTACAAATCTATTCACCGCCTTGACAACTACACGCAAGCACGACGACATACCCGCGGCGCATGCACACACACACACACACACACACACACACACACACACACACACACACACACACACACACACACACACACACGAACGCCCGCACGCAGCACGGCCGCGAACACGCACATACACACACGCACGCACGCACACACACACACACACTGACACACACACACACACACACACACACACAGAGGCGCGCACACACCCGGCACACACACACGAACGCCGCACGAACACAAACACACACACACAGAGGCGCGCACACACCCGGCACACACACACGAACGCCGCACGAACACAAACACACACACACACATTCTACCCATGCGTTCCTCGCTCACTTAGAATCCCACCACTATCAACCTGCAAAAACCTCATGTCGTGGTAAGAAAACAAACATACATTATCGCGCGGCAGGCACACTGTAAGTGTGAGAAAGAATAATAACTGATCGACTAGAGCACGATCAATAGCTAAATAAGCTGTCTGCGGTAGTTCTTACACCCATTGATATTGTGAACATGATACTTCATTGATACTGCCTGCAATACAGTATGTTGATCAGGTACAACACCGCTTTCTCTCGCGAACTTGAGCATGAGAAAACATCTTGATAGCATACCACTGACACCGCATTCTCGGCATTTCTAGTTTGGTTTTGCCCAGTTTGGGTCTTTGTAGTTTTGCCCTCCTGAACATTATGATCCTCAAAGAGGTCCAGAAAATGTAGTTTGAACAAACTTTACTCACTTAACCGGCTCTGTCGGAGTAAAAAGAAAAAAAAATAATTTATACACTCTGGCAGTCTCTTTTTATTTAGATATATTTTAGTTTGATTGGACTCACACCGGTTGTCTCCTCGATTCGCTACCGCTGTACAGCAATAGCGAATCGAAGACAACAAGGAGGCCAAACGTCTCCGGTCACCTGTGCATTGAATCGCACTGCAGGGAGTTATCGGGTCCATCGGGTACACCGTACTTGACACGGTGTCGAACATGGGTCTGGTCTCACACCTCCTTGTCTGGCACTCCTGTGACTGATATATGACGCTGGAAGCTCTGCACTAACCGGCCCTGCACGTAACGTCTTGATGGCCGACAGGTAATGGCTTTTGTCCCCAGCACACCCTGCTCTTCTGATACAATTAACCCTTTTGCTCTTGCAAACGCCGCTAATGTTTACAGCACCGGTGCCTGCATGCAAAAGGGGGTCAAGAGAAGACGTCAAGGGCAAAGTGGAAAGTCACATGTTTATTTCAACAATTAAATTAACACTCTTGACCCCACGGCCGCATTTCCAAACTTTTGGAGGCGTTGTCTAATGACTGTGTACCACAGTCTTAGGAGATGGATTGATCATGATAATTCAAGGGTAGTGCCATAGTGCCAGATGAGCTTGGCGCCTTAAGGCGCCAAGCTCATCTGGCACTACCCTTGAATTATCATGATCAATCCATCTCCTGCTGCAGGGTGTTGGGGCTAAAAGGGTTAAGCAGTTGCCTCCGTGTGCTGAAATTCTGAAAAATGGTAAGGAACGGGCTGACTGACAATCAAGTGCCTTGACAATAGTTTATTAACAAATTACGACTAAAAATCCAGGCATGTAGTAAACTTGTCCCTTTTTGCGACGAATGACGACAGACTTAGGAAATGTAGGCCCTAAAAATGAGGACCTAAGACAGCTAGGGCAAGTTGCAAGAGAGAGCTTCGTCCGGCGCAAGCCACAAAGCCAGGTGTTCCGATCGGTATCGACAGTACCTGTCAAGGGGTTAATGGTTTGGCCATCGCAATGCAGTCTTGTCTTCTTTTTTCTTTCTTCTTTTGTGTTTAAATCATGGAGGTCTCGTACAATGTGAGTAGGTAAATGAGGCCAGTATTTGCAGCAAACGGCAATGACTGTCACCAGCGCTTGCGGCAGCTAATATATGCCACTTGATGATGAGATAGAACGATCTGGCGGCGGGACAATTACGTCATTTGATTACCGACGCACGTTCTTGTCACACCGGACAGGCAGCGAGACCCGGAACAGCGGCCAGTAAAGCATGGAGTATCCATGCAGGATCATATTCGATCTTGTCAGACCAGTGATCTAGTATGTAATTATACCGTATATCAGAAATTTACAATTAAAATACACGCTCATCATTAACACCTGACCACCCTCCACCGCAGAACACAAGTATAAATCCGGGCAAAATGCATAAAGGGGTTCACTGGGGCCCATACTTGTTGCTAAACAGCAAACTGGTCTGATATCTGTGTGTACAGTCTATGATTTGATGCAACTGTATTAACCCATTCATACACCAAGCAACACCTTACGGTGCATGCAGTTTATAAAATGCAACATGTTTATTGTCCTTACAAACACATGTCAACAAACGAGGGGATTTCCTCAGAGGGCAGATATGAATATATATGCAGTCCATACGTTTCACCAAAAGGCGTGGATTCTCACTAGCCCCTGCAGCTGCAACGGCCCATGAGAATCTGTGCCTCTTGCAGGTGGCTAGGTCTGCTTAAGGAACTCAGGAGTTCGCATTTCGCATGGACAATAATGTTCCAACTGATTTAACGCCAAGACGAAACCTTCGTCCGTCTGAGGACAGATATGCAAGTAAAGAAAATCAATACATTTCTGCAAGAGGCGTACATTCTCATGAGAATCTACGCCTCTTGCAGATGAATGAGAGACACAAGTTGCGTATTTGGCATGGACAGTAAATGTTTCAATTTAACACCAGGACGGCGACAAGAGTCCTTCAGAGTTGCCGCGGGTATCATTCCTCCACACTCTATACTTTGGGTCGGATTGTCCTTCTACTGTTTGTTGTTCGTACCTGTGTCCACACTGGTAGTCTCCCTCGATTCGCTACCGTGTGACGTGTGTCTTGAATCACGCACGCACGCACGCACGCACGCCCGCGCGCGCGCACACACACACACACACACAGACACACACAAACTTTTAAAAATTTTATGACATCTCTTAGCACAGGCTGGGGTAGACTGAATAAATGTTTCCACGGTTTGTATCAATGAACAGTACTTATGTCTTCTATTCACTTTCACCAAAAGGTCTTCTCTGGCGGTCTGTTCTTTCTATTCAATAAGAGCATTCTGCGGAACTGAAAGACTCAGGAAAATAATGGCTGTTACTGCGTTGTTTAAGACATATTTCAGGCTGTATAGCACGCAAACAATCATAAATACCAACGACTGCAGCGCGAGACCATCGTAAACACCGAGCGTACAAAAGGCTCCTAGATACGAGAGCACTATTCAACTTTCCATACTTTCTATCGGTACTGTGCACCCTCCCGTAATGTGCCATTACAGTCACGCTGATTTCAAAGCACAACTCACGCCATTGTGTAAAATGTAAGTTTACTGAATTCATTCACAATAGACATATCCACTTTCGTCGCTCAGCTATCACGCCAAAGTCGATGCTAAGTAGCGTATCGGCACGTTTTACCATTCAGCTCTTCATTTTTCGAACCCCTACACACTACTAATGAAGAGGGTGGATTGTCTTGGAAGGTCAAGGGTGGTGCCAGAATAGCTCGGCGCCTGCAGGCGCCGAGCTATTCTGGCACCACCCTTGAACTTCCAAGGCAATCCACCCTCTTCTTTAGTTCGTCTGGACACAATGACTTAACCCCTTGACTGCTACTGGCGATACCGCTCGGCGGAAAAAGACACGTAACTACGTCATGACCTAACTACGTAACTACGTCATGACCTAACTACGTAACTACGTCATGACCTAACTACGTAACTACGTCATGACCTAACTACGTAACTACGCGCCTTTTTCGCCGTAGAGGTCAAGCGGTTAACATCAACACGGGGTTTTTTTCCCCCGCCGAACGGTATCGCCAGTAGCACATGCAGTCAAAGAGTTAATGAGTGACATACATTTTATTCCATTAAACTAGCCTGATAGGTGTGGGCAGGGGATCTAACTGTTTGTCTGTCCAGCGCTGAGTCGTTCCCCTTGGTATGCATACATTTCTGCCAGCGCTAGCCTCACCTATTCTGGTTTGTGAGTATAGTATCTATAAATCGAGGCAAATTTGTATCGTTACATTGTTGTGTAATGTTCTGTGCATCTACTGTGGGAAATCAGGATATTTACCCGACCACATATAGTAGTGCACCTTCATGTTTGTGTATGTATGTTTCTCCTGCCTACTCCCTATAAGAGACCTGATGCATCTTTCTTGAAGATGCAAATGATCGTCTTGTCTTATACCTGCGTATTTCTCTGTCGTCTGGCGATTGGGTGCCTGATAGGTGGGGGCAGGGGATCTAACTGTTTGTCTGTCCAGCGCTGAGTCGTTCCCTTGGTATGCATACATTAAACGATCGACATTCCCAAACGAGTCGAAATAATTAACTCAATTCAGCCCGACGGCCGTATTTCCCAAATCTTGGAGGCGTCATCTAACGATATGCAACAGTTGCAGGAGACGGGTCGACCATGATAATTCAAGGGCAGTGCCAGATTAGCTTGGCGCCGAGAGGCGCCAAGCTAATCAGGCACTACCCTTGAATTATCATGGCCGACCCATCTCCTGCTGTAGTGCGTCAGGGCTGGATGAGTTAAACAAACAATCAATTGGCTTCATATGCAATTAGTCTTGACAAATTTGACAAGTTACTGGGTATATCAATCAAAACAGCGTGTATTGGCCTAATGACGCAAGCCAGTGGTGGAGAAAGCCAAATAATGATAATACTCTCACAGAAGCCCGAACCCGAACAAAAACCAACCACTTACACTCCACACTCAGTCTTTTCAAGCCATTACCTGCCCCTCCATTTTCCTCGACAATTCTGGCGGTAGAATATGCACCCCCGTAATGTGGACACATCCATCAAGGTGTCAGGGTTGTATTCATGACACGGGTCCAAATCGAACGTGGAAAACGAAAGCGAAAATTGGACGGGGAAAAAAAAGAAAACGCAATCCATGTATTTTGAGAGAAGGGGAAAAAGAGCAAAAGAAACCCTGAACAATAGTGGTGTGAACATTTGCAATTAGTTCCCCAAAGTTTCGAAGTAGTTCGAAAAATGCTGCTAGAGGCGGGATAACGATCGACAGTGGCAGTTCACGGGTAGCGCCTGAATAGCTGGACGCCTGGGATTTGGCACTACCTTTCATGGTGGACCCATCTCCTATGCAGCTTTTACCCCCCTCGTGCATGCAGCCACTGGTAATGTTCACAGTACTGGTAGATGAATGCACATGCGGGTTAAATACAAAAGCAGCTTCTACCAGATGCGGGGCAAGTCGACCATGATAGTTCAAGGGTAGTGACTGATAAGCTTGGCGCCAGGAAGGCGCCAAGCTAATCAGGCACTACCCCTGAACTACTTCCTAAGTTCCGGAGAAAGACATGGGTTATATAAGAGACCTGATCCATTCTTTTTGAGGATGGAAATGATCGTCTTGTTCTATACCTGCGTATTTCTCTGTGGGCTGGCGATTGGGTGCCTGATAGGCGGGGGCAGGGGATCTAACTGTTTGTCTGTCCAGCGCTGTGATTCCCCTTGGTTTGTATACAGTTCTACCAGCGCTAGCCTCACCTATCTGGTTTGTGAGTATCTATAACTCGAGGCAAATTTGTATCGTTACATTGTTGTGTAACATGTTCTGTGCATCTACTGTGTGCATCTACAGGGTATTTATCCGACCACATATAGTAGCGCACCTTCATGTTTGTGTATGTATGTTTCTCCTGCCTACTTCCTAAGTTCCGGAGAAAGACATGGGTTATATAAGAGACATGATCCATTCTTTTTGAGGATGGAAATGATCGTCTTGTTCTATACCTGCGTATTTCTCTGTGGGCTGGCGATTGTGTGCCTGATAGGCGGGGGCAGGGGACTATCTAACTGTTTGTCTGTCCAGCGCTGTGATTCCCCTTGGTTTGTATACGATCCATCTCCCAGACCCTCTGTGCTTTCTAAGAATTAATAAGTTATTAATGCAAAATCAGAAGCTGTGTGTGCATTGCGTGTGACTTGCAAATAGGGAGAAAGTGGAGGGCAAACACACACAGTAACTGATGAATCACTGCTCGGGTTCCCTACAGATCGAACGATCGGAAAACACTCTACCACAAAAAGCAGAATATGCAAATGTTGATGGAGAAAGAGAGTTGCGAGAGAAATACAGAGAGCAAGAGAAAGAGTGCAAAAAGCAAAAAAAAAGCCCCCGGAGGCGGGTAAGATCGGGCGGGGGGGGGGGGGGGGGGGGGGGAGGAGGAGGAGGTGGCGGTTGTGATGCATTAATATTCGTTAAAAGCGGAACAAACACGGTATAAACAAAAGTCAGTTTCTCAATTTCACAACAAACAACTAAATAACTCTTGGTGGCGTCATACTATACTATTTTTGGCTATAAATTAAATGCGTTATTGAAATATAAGCAGGTTAAAATGTGTTGTTGAAAAGACCTGAAACATGGCCATTCAGAATAAAGTGCACGTCAACCGCCTTACAATCAAACGACCAACATTCACTCTGTATGCATGCACCAAAGCAAACTATGTGTGTTGCCAAACATCTACAATATTATATTGCCAAACCTTTGAATGCATCGACAGTGTAAACGCCAATGTTCAATGTCCGTGTATATTATGGAATCAGCAAACATCGGAAATGCCGCGTAAAGTGTTCACTGGTTCAATAAGCGCAATAAACACATAGATTGACACTGGGACCAGGACCGTTTGAGGGTTTTGCGTGCACTCCAGGAACATTTTCCATTTGCAAGAGGCACAGATCCTCATGAGCCACTGCAGTTGCAGGGGCTTATGAGGATCTATGCGGCCTCTTGCAAATTTATTTTTTGATTTGCATGAGCTTGTAAGTCGTCGTCGTTCTTGTTGTTACTGTCGGTTGTTGTTATCTCTATTTGTTGGTTATCTCTCTTATTAAAGCAACGAGCAATATTTTTTAATGTACTATACTGAAGAGCAAACGAAATGCGACATTTTTGGAATCATCGGAAACACTAAAGTGTTTCCGATGATTCTAAAAATGTCGCATTTCTTTTGCTTGTCTTTTGCTCGTATATAATCCACCATGGTGTCGAACGCGATAATAGAATCTGTTTCCCACTGGTAAAATAACTCATTATCATTTCTTTCTTGATTAATAAATTATAATTTCACATAACTGTGTGCACCTAAAACGTCTAATTAACATCTGTGTCCCTCTGACAGGGCAAATTACTCATACGTTTTGCCGTGAAACGATGCGGTCGCTTTTGGAAGCCCTGTGTGTAAATGGGAGAAAAGTCTCCACAACACGAGTAAACAATACTAATCCCCACGTCAAAGGGTTCGAACAATCTATCCCTGGCGTGTTTATGACAAGCTTTGTGCGTGTCACGTTCACCTGACTTCAACCTTCTCACTTTCTGCTAAAAGCAAGCGCGCGAAGTGAACAAGGCCGGTCGTAAATGTACAGGTAATAACACAGGTAATGCAGTTCGAGTCAAGAAAACTCTGCTTTGCAGTCCTCAACCCCTTCACTGCAAGCGGACGCAGCTTACGTTTCTGTCGTCTGTATTCGTTTAATGCCAAAGAGCCCAAGTCTCTCGGCCGAGCAACATGGACACAAAGTGGGGCCGGCAAGAGGCATAGATCCTCATGAGCCCCCGCGACTGCGGGGGCTCATGAGGATCTATGTCTCTTGCAGTTGGATTGTGTTCAGTGTTTTTTTCGGCGTGAAAGGGGTTAAACCCTACACAGGCCGCCGTGGACGACTACCTACCTAATTTCAAATCCATAAAACTGCAAGACGACTGTCTAATGTCTCCTACACACAACTGAAACGTTCGAGGACGACCGCTTTAACCCCTTCACTACCGAGCAAAAAATGACCAACACCTACACGCAACAGGCATAAATCCTCATGAGCCTTCGCAGTTGCGGGGCGAGGGTGGGGGGAGGGGGGGGGGGGGGCTCATAAGGATCAAGGCCTCTTCCACGTTCCTTTGGCACGACATTGGCACACACAAACACTGACAGACACACGGCGTTTTGTACCAGTTATACGTTCTGTGGGCAGGCGTATATTCTGAAGAAGAACAGTGCCCGCAAAGCCTCGTATGTGAGCTTGCATGTATTTTCCACCTTTTCCATAACACGTGTGCAGACATAGCAAAATAGAGAGACTGTCTTCCTAAATCAAACCAGAGAGAACAGAGAATTGCGTCAGCTCATACACATCTAAAAACGCTTACGTGTGGGCGATTTGCGTCAATTAGGAACATTATATAACAATGGCGCGTTTGGTGCTTATACGTCACTGTCAATGTTTGCAGTCGAGGATTTTTACTGTTGACACCTTTTTCTGCAATGAATTTTTATTTTCAAAAACGTTGAAGAGCTGTCCAACGAACTCATCAAATGTCTTTCTCCAAACTAGCGATATTCAAAATTTCAAATCATATAATTAAAATTACTGACTCTAATGTGTATAAACGGTCATTTAACTCTTCAATGAGACATGCAATTTAAATCTGCTCTAAAAAGCTCCTAAACGCCCCTTGCATTATCAGAATATCTGTACTAGTGCGTCAAGCTAGTCTGGCATCGCACTACTACTATTACACTATTGCATTATTACTGTACTTGTGATTTGTACATAACAGGTATAGTCTTCAGAGGACAACTGCCAATTTGGCTGGGCAATAAAGGGTTAACTCATTCGCGGCCAGCTGCATCCGGATGCGGCTGGGGTCACGAGTCGCACGGGATTATAATGAGGATCTGTGCCCCTAGTTCGTAAGAATATGCCCCATTTATGCTTAGTGCTGCGCCGATATAAGGAGATGATGGGGGTACATAAAATTTACCCTATCAGTTGCTTTGAGAGTCCGCCTGTCAGTCAAGCACCCGGCATGTAAAATGCAGTTTCTCAATCATCCCAAACCTGCTGCAAGAGGCATTGATTCTCATGAGCCCCTGCGGCCGCAGGGGCTCATGAGAATCTATGCCTCTTGCAAATGGGTGTGGAATTTACCTATGCCTTCTACTGCCTGATATACTATCGATGTATTCCACAGACGGAGTGGGTCGCCTGGGTTTGTAGCGCATGACTGAAGGAGAGAAGTCAATACATTGGAGTCGCTAGCATGACTGCAGTGCAATGCAAAGAGGGGGACCCGATAGCTTGGTGACTTGAGGTAAGCTGCTAGTCCTGTCAAATCTTGTGTGCTAAAACTACTGTATATTCTGATTTCTGATCAATTTTTTTATTTCAGTGATTGTGTTTTCTCTCTTCACTATCGCTGCAGGATCAATGCCTGTCCATGATTTTGTGAGTCACTTTGTTATTGTTTTCAGTTTCCCATTCTATATATCCACTCTCAATTTTCTTTGGATTCTACGTTGCCTAGTTTTATTACTTAGGCTCATCTCCCTTATGATCTTCCGTTAAAAATAATAATAATAATTTTAAAAAATAAAAAGGTTTGAACAGCCTAACCATAGAGTGTGCATCACGCATAGTTGATGGGCCAAACTTTTGCTTTCAACAGCCTGACGTCATCGCCAGCCTGATACAGTATTATCAAACTGGCCATGACGTCAGTCAGACTGACGATATCAACGGAAACAAATTTCCTCCAGTCTTCTCAACAGCAAGACTTTTTTATGCAACATTGAAAATAGGCATACCGTCTTTTGTCTTCACAGGATAGAGATCAGTAAAGGACTGACAAATCCTAAAAGATGACAACTCTGAAAGCATTATAAACTAACGTTATCTGAACCTCTGGGATGCACACAGTATTTTCTCCATACGATTTTCTCGAAAACACTGTTTGAAGGACTTTCAAGTGGCGGCTTAAGTGTGTGCTGGTTTGTGATTTTGGACCATACGACTTCAGCCGTAAGGTTCAACATCACAGACCAGCGCGCAAATGTGGCTTAATTGGTGTGTTTTCCTAAACATATCAGATCATTCTGTACTGGATTTTTTGTTTTGTGTTGTTTTTTTTTTTTTTTTTTTTTTTTTTTTTTTTTTTTGGGGGGGGGGGGGGGGGGGTTGCATATCTCGGTCTCATATCTGGTAATGAAAAGGTTACGCTCTGTTCAAACACGGCTAAAATGCCCATCGATTAGCGTTTACTACAAACCCTGCTAAAACCAAACAGATTTTTTATTAACAAACACACCTCGAATAGGCTGGAGATAAGAGGTAAAGATATTCATTCTATGTGACAAAATGACAACTTCAAAGTGGTGTCACATAATGCAGAGAGGGAACACTGGGCCACTCGAACTGAAGTTTATATTTCCGAAGATTGTGTTCCTTCGCGTTGACGCATTCAGTCTTGATAAAGTACAAGATCCGTATCGACCATGATTGTTCAAGGGCGGTCCCAAAACAGATTGGAGCTTCTCAACTAATCTGGCACGACCCTTGAACTATCATGGTCCAGTATCTCCTGCCGCAGTCAGTTTGTTTTGTGAGTCTCGATTAGTTCGAATAGAAAAATGTCGCTACGTTTTAAAAGATAGCAACCCGTATAACCCAAGTTTTGGCGGTGTCACCTTATGAATACGCACCAGTTGCAAGAGATGGACCGACGGCCTTGGTAAGTCAAGGGTAGTGCCAGATTAGCTTGGCGCCATCAGGCGCCACGCTAATCTGGCACTACCCTTGAATTATCATGGTCGATCCATCTCCTGCTGTAATGCGTCGGGGCTAAATGGGTTGAGAAAAACCACTACAAAAGGGGAAAAGAAACACACATCTGACGGGAATAAGGATAGGACTGACGAATAAACAAGTACGCATGCAGCTGGTTTGTGATGTTGGACCTTATCGTCCCTGGTCAGAAGGTCCCAAATCACAGACCCGCACAAATACAATAATCTGATCATAAAATCCACTCTGCACTAGTGCAGTTTTGGTATTTCTTGGGTGTAACCCTGCAACACCCTAAATTCTTTGTCACCAAGCGATAAATTCATGAATGAAAATACAACATGCGTACATTGTCTTTGATTTGTGACAAATGCAAAGTCCAATTCGCTTTTAAAATAATTATGCTTGCCGTTTATATACGAGATCTAATGATTTTTAATCATTGTAAGAGAAGAAGGGTCCTATCCAAAACAAAACAAAAAAAAAAAAAAAACCGTTTCAACTTTAACACATTCAGCCCGAGGACCGAAATCCACAAATTCTGAAGTTGCCCTCCGAAGGACTGTATTACAATTCTAGAGACAGATCGAGCATGATAGTTCAAGGGTGGTTCAAGCTATTCTGCCACCACCCTTGAACTGTCATGTTCCATCCATGTCTTGTTGTGGTGTGTCAGGGCTGAGTGAGTTAAGGTCCTGCGCGCTTCTTCTTTTTCTTTCTTTTGTCTAGGTGCTTGACCGGCAGTCTCAGTTCTGACCAAACAACACAATAAAACTATTGATCATGAGAGAGAGAGAGAGAGAGAGACAGAGACAGACAGGCAGACTTTCTTGAAATTGTTATTGTAAGATAAAACAGTTAGACAGAATACTGCCAATCGTATCTGCTGTCCTGTAAGCTTTCAAGAACAAACGCATGCAAACATTAAACAGATTAAACACACAAAGGTGTGAGAGACATTGTCTTCCTGTCACATAAACATCAACACCCGCTATTCATTTTATACTGCCCTGAACAAAAGAGTGTACGTCCATTATAGTGAAATGCGAGATTTTCGTTGTTACACAAGGGAAATCGTGCTTTACACAATTGAACTGTGCGCCTTTTGCCTTCACAATTTTCCCGTCAGCAAAGAGCATTTTCTCCTCCTAATCAAGACTTTGGGTGTTGGTAGCGGTTATTGTCGCGATGATCTCTGCTGGTATGATCATCGCGACAAAAACCGCTACCGATACCCGAATGGTTAAGAGTGCCCCGTCCCCTAGCCACTTTACAGCTACCACTTTCTGTTGCTGTCCGCCAAGCCCTCACAATCTACCCGGCTGTGTATTTGGCTTAGTCCGCTCTAAATCGGACTTCTTCTCCACACTCAAGCACTTCCGTCGGCAAACGGCGTAGATTCTCATAGCTTCGTGCAGCAGCAATAGTGGATGTCTCCCTCGATTCGCTACGACTAAATCAGCGGTAGCCCAGTGTGTTCATCTTGCAAATTTCAAAGGCTAATGATGAAGAAAAATACCATCTGTTTTCGGTCTGCAAAAGGCATAGATCGCCGTAAGCCCCTGCATCCTGCAGGGGCTCATGACTGTCTATGCCTTTTTCGGACGAAAGAGTTCAGTATACACATCTTTATGGTAAGCGTTGTTGCCACATAAATTTCAAATGTGTTTCTCAGACGGACGAGACAATAAAGGTGTCTGCTAAAGACTGTCCATTCTATATCTTCAGGTGTAAGTGTCCCGTGCGTTGCGCTGAGTACAGCAGGTGTCCTGAGACCAATTCTGTTAACCCCTTTACTACCACTGCCAGAAGATGCGGAGTGCGTGTTTTTGCAATCACTGTATATACAACGTTAAACATCCCTAGTCATCAACAGAACATGGGTATAAAGTGGTTTAATAAGCAAGAGGCACAGATCCTCAAGAGCCCCCCAACTCTGTGTGTGTGTGTGGGGTGGGGGGGGGGAGCGACATGAGAATTCATGCCTCTTGCAACTGGGTTGTGTTCGATTTTTCTCGGCAGCAAAATCGACTGACACGTTACAGTCAGTTGGTTCTGTAACCAGTTCTCTGTGGTTAATTTCTTTACTTTCAGCCCTGGCGGGAAAAAAATAAAGCGAGGACATCAATGATAGTTCAAGAGTATTGCCTTAATTCGCCTGGCGCCTGCGAAGGCGCCAGGCAAATCTGGCACTGCCTTTGAACTATTATGGTCTTGTCGTGAAAGTCCCCCCCCCCCCTCCCAACTCCCCCCCCCCCCCCAACCTATCGAACTCCGCCGCTTAGATTAATGCTCTCAAGAACGGGTCTTCGCGTCAACGCTTGCCGTGAAAAATGACCAGGATTTTTTTTTTTTAAGTTTATTGTCCCAAGCGTGGAAGTTTGAGCTGCCTTCCTCCAGGGAAGACGTGTCACCGCAGTGCTGCGCCGCTCGACCTACCTAGAAGTTTAAAATTCTATTTCATAGTCCGTCCATCAGAGCGTCGCTCTGCCGCAGTGTGCCCGAATACGTTTTGCTACTGGGGGACCATTATTTTGTGCGTGGGCGAACTATTGTTTGGTCCTCGACAGTTATAAAGGGAAACAGAAATCTGGTGGAGTTTCAACATATTCAATATCTGTGACTGCTAGATCGGGGCCAACAATGACTCTTTCTTTGATTAGCTACAGCACTGAGTTTTCTTAGGGCACATAACCGCGCTTCGGCGTCAATGTTTTGGTCTTCCTTCAGTCTGGAGAAGAAAAAAAAAAAAAGATCGTGCTTTGTGTGTTCGTGTCCACTACACCGGCATAAGTCCGCTTTAATTTGCACTTAGAGAAGGCGCGTTAGTGTCGATGTTTGGTCGCCTACCAGGCTGAAAAAGACCTGCCGGTTTGCTGGGCAAAGAATTCGTTTTTCTTGCCCATTGCGTGCGTGTCCAGTGAAAGTTCTCTAAGATCTGCCTACGTTCCAGACCCTTCCGTCTGCAAGAGGCATAGATTCACATGAGCCCCTGCTTCGCAGTGGCTCATGTGAATCTATGCCTCTTGCTGTTGGAGACTGGCTTAGCTCCTCGTATCATTGAGGGTGTTATTTGGGGTTAGTCGCAGGTCTGAGAGTTGTATATGACAGGCGGTGCCGCTGAAAGTGATTTCATTTGACTGCTGGGCTCGACAGTGTGGGGCACTAACCGTTCCGTGACAATACAGAGTAAGTCATGTCGAGCTTTCTGGTTAGTTAGTTATTTGGGTTTAACGCCGCGCAGGCAACTAAGGCCATCTCACGGCGGGTCGAGCTTTCTGTCAAGTGAGTAGAATAGAGAGTATGGAAAGTACCGTACTGTGACTAAGCTTTTTCGGCATGTGTGACTGCACGGAAAAGGTTCCGCGAAAGGAAAACGACAGTTCAAGGTTTGTATCGTACACTTCATTAATGACCGACCGTTAGTATGTTGTTCAAATGGTAAACCATGGACACATACATGCAGGGGTACTTTCGGTTTCTTTCTGCTGTTGATATATACCCTTTTCTTCGTACCATCTTTTGTCCACTGGATATCAAAGTTTTTCCAGTATTTCAAAAAATAATCCGTTGCAAAAAAAAAAAAAATGTACAGACTTAAATACAGATGTGTCGGGGAAAAAAATCTTAATTAATCATTTAATCCCACTCAGCACTCTCCAGAAACTGATTTAAATAAACGGGAAATGTAATCATGTTACAGGCCACATATTGTCTAGAAAAAAAAGCTAATTATGTAAACATGCCACATACTCTCTAGAAACGAAATCACGTAAAACAGGCTACAAATTGTCTAAAAACGTATTCATCTAAACAGGCCTGTTTACGTGATTCCGTTTCTAGACAGTAACGGGTGGGATTAAAGGATTGCGACCAAATATCACTGCTACCCCCCAAAAAATATAATATACAAATCGGTTCTCAAACCCGCTGACTGAGACAGAAGCGTCGCATTTGTCCTCGTAGATCATTTAACCCCTTTCCTGCCACTGTACGTACACTGCCTGCAGGTACATTTTTCTTTCTGAAATCTTGATTCATTCAACTACCAAAAGCCAACACCGTCCAAGAAACATGGATGCAAATTGGTCTCAGCAAGAGGCATAGATCCTCATGAGCCCCCGCAGTCGCGGGGGCTCATGAGGATCTATGTCTCTTGCAGTTGGAGCGTGTTCATTTTTTTCTCAGCAGTGAAGGGGTTAATCCCAACTACAGCTCGCCCAGGAAAAAAAAGATAACTTGACAGGGTTACCAGACAGAATCAAACCACTGCAGATTTCAAAACGTGGGGCGTTCTGGAAGAGCGCTTTACGAAGCCTCGCTCTTTACTAGTCTCGTTAAAAGGAGTAAGGAATTGTCTGCCTACATGCTATGGCCGTCACACGAACGTTCTGAAATTCCGTTTACCTCGGAATCATCATTATTATTATTATTATTATTATTATTATATTATTATATTATTATTGCTGTGGTTGTTATGCTTTTTTTCCAGTTAATTTGAATCAGGCCTTTGGATATCTCCTCCTAACTTAAACGCGCGAGTCTCACCAAAAGTAAACTTGACGAGAAGCCCCCAGCACGACTAACGATTTCTGTACGTGTTCTTGTCTGTGATTTTGGATCTCATGGTTCTAAAGCCATGAGGTTCAAAATTACAGACCAGCACACACCTATTGTGTTCGAAATCGGAAAAGGATAGCGTGACATAGATTATCCCTTCAATGCTGGCAGACAACAGTAACACAGAACCGACGACGGTATTCATACATGAAAAGAGTTGGGGGTGTGACTAACCACAGTAAGCAGATGAGAAATTTCTTTATAATTAATCCCTTCACTGCCACGAAAAAGTGAATACCGCACAACTGCAAAAGGCATAGATCCTCATGAGCCCCCGCTCTAGCGGGGGCTCACGAGGATCTATACCTTTTGTTGCTGGTTTTATTCACATCTGCGTTGCAAAAATACAAAACGGTTGCAAGGCTGCGAGTCTACGGCTGGTTTCTGATAAAATAATTCATGTCCATAACAGTGAAGGGGTTACATTTTATTTAGCATACCGCCAGACAAAAGCAGGCTTGAAAACCGTAGTATCATAGGTAATCCTACTACCTGGAAAAATAATTTACCAACATGAATTTTCAAAAGATGTAATTCAAGCATCCAGCCTGAAAGGAAGGTTTGAAAGGAAGGTTTGATTACAAATTTCGCGGTAATGAGCACCCAATTCAAGCTCCAACACAGAAAGGCAACGCCTGATCAAATATTCATGTTATTAATGTGGGATTTATTGTCGTACCGAACAAGAGTGCTGTCGGTCATTATTTCACTATAAAGTGTCGTACGGAAGCAGTCTCGCATGGAACAACAGGGGCTGACACATTCTTCGTCGTAAAATAGCCTACCGATTCTACTGCGCGGGCAACGATCTTATCGTCACCAAGCGTGTGCTGGTCTGTGATTTTGGACCTTACGGCTCTAATCCGTAAGGTCTGAAGTCACAGACCAGCACACAAGCATAGTAAACCGGGCAAAAGAATTTATGAATACCTAGGCTTATCTCCGAGAAAGCGAATAATATACCAACAAATGACATTAGGATGAACTGCATACATTATGAAGAAAACTTCTAGCATATCATGCCAATGGTTGGGCTTTTCTTCGAGAAGGAATAGCGACAGGCAATGTAACATCTCCAAAACCTGTTCAACCTTCCGAAGTCAAAAGTGTCTACTATCTAGGGAAAACCGCTTGGTACACGCTGAGGCACTTAGTCAAGCTGAATATTATTAACCCTTATCATTCGGAATACACCAGTGTGTGAAATAAGTTTGACTAAAATAGTTCAAGGGTAGTGCAAGAATCTCGCCTCTAGGCGCCAAGCTATTATAGCACCACCCTTGAACTAAGGCCACTTATATCCTTATCTGTAAGTAAGGGCGGTCCGTGGCGCAGTGGTTAAGGCGCCTGCCACCAATGCCAAAGGTGCGCGGTTCGATACCGGGTTCCGGCGTAGGACTTTTCTCCTCTGGTAAGTGTCACCGTTAATTCGGGCGGACCGTCGGGGGTTCTTTCTCCGGGTACTCCGGTTCTTCCACCCCCCCCCCCCCCCCCCCACTTTGGTACCGGTCTCAGGCCACTTTACAAATTTCAAATACAAGCGATCAAAAATTCTCTAACTTCAGTAGCTGACTGGCCCTTCGTTTGTCTTGTACTGTGTTTGTCTTAAATGGCGTAAATCCGTGTCTGTTACGTGAGTGTGTGTGTTGGGTTTCAGGCGCGGCGCTTTGAGTCGATTTCCCCAAAATTGAGAAAAAGCGCCTATATAATAACGGTATTATTATTACTATAATGTAGCTTGCATATGGCAGTGTACAAAGTTAAAGCTTTTACCAGTAAAACGTTTAGATAAATCCGACCCCCGCAACTGAACGCACATGTTGTTTCTGCAACCTTTGTTCATTCGACGACCAACAGCCAACATCATCCAGTATCATGGGTGCAAATTGGTCTCAGCAAGAGGCATAGATCCTCATAAGCCCCCCCCCCCCCCCCCCCCCCCCGGCGCAGTCGCGGGGGCTTAGGAGGATCTTTGCCTCTTGTAGCTGGATCGCGTTGACGTTTTCTCGGGCGATTTTAAGTACCAGCTATGTTTAATGCCCACAGATCTGCAAAGTACAAAACAGTAAATCATTGCCCCTGTCAGCATACGTTCCTCGGGTCGACAGCCGTGTGCGGCCAAAGGCGGCTCGATGATCTTTTGCCTTTTGGGCCGAACCCTTCACCTAGCGCAAGATCCGAAAATGTGATAGACGCGAGCACAGCCGGTCCGTGACCAAAAACAAGTCTCGACAACGTAAAAGTCTTCTCAGATGTTCGTACCTAAGATATCGATGCCGACGTATAAATCATGATAGCCATTAACCCATATCATACTGAGGCTAAAAGCTTCAAATGTCTCCACTGCCATATGCAAGCTACATTATAGTACTTACAGATAAGGATATAGACCAATGGCTTTAGTTCAAGGGTAGTGCCAGAATAGCTTGGCGCCGCCAAGCTATTCTGGCACTACCCTTGAACTATTTTAGTCAAACTTGTTTCACACACTGGTGTATTCCGAATGATAAGGGTTAAAACATCGGGCTATGAGCCATCAAGCTAATGTCGGAAACTGAATACACACCCTTCGCTTTGAATAAGTTAGATCACCACAACAACAAAAGTGCAGTGTGATCGGTATAGATCTATGTATGGTTCTATGAAACCTGAGCCAGTCGCTTCCATCTGCTAGAGTCACAGATTTTTATGAGACCCTGTAGCCGCAGGGTCTCATGAGAATCTACGCCACTTGCTAAATTGATGTTTTCATCCCTTCAGACAAAACAGGTCATATGTGTTTAGGTCTAGGTTAAATACAGCTTTAAAAATGATTTCCCTCGAAAATTCGACCGGAGAGTACAGCCAACTGAAAAGGAGGACATTTGAGTCTCTTTATCACTGTCTCTATTGTTCGCTCAACAAAGACCATTAATTTATTTCTAAAAGGATCGGAGGGGCACTTCAAACCCCAACACAAGGAAAACGTTTTCTATCAAAGTTCTAAGCCACTTATCTATGCACAAAGCTTCTGAATAGAGCTATTAGCGAATCCTCTTCACAACTTTGTCAAAACGCTTAGCCGGTTGACAAGATACGTTTTCAACGACTTTCAATAGACAAGACAAGTCGCGAATGAATTTCAATACAGGTACTTCAACTCAACATGTGCGATAATACAAACGCCTCGTAAAAATACCCTTTCACGTTGGCAGTACTTTTATCAAAACGGAGTATGTGCAAGCGTATGGTCTTTTGCGTCATCAAACATCGAAATAACATCTGGTTCGACAAAAAGAAAAAGAGGCAAATGCGCTGGTCTGTGATTTTGGACCTTACGGCTGGAAGCCGTAAGGTCTAAAATCACAGACCAGCACACAGCTATGTTTACTAGTGATGGCTGGGGTTTACGATCCCAACAAGAAAACGGTTTTCAAAACGACAACAAATTGCGCAGCGGTATTTTTGGCCACAAATCCTACTCCCGAACATAAAGGACACAACAGATTCGTCGATTTCTTTTACCCTTTGGCGGTCCGCAGCACTTTTGGTCGCGGTAATCCCTGCAGGAATCACCTCGAAGGAAAGCGCTACCCACAGCTTTAAGGTTAATTCGTTCTGGCACTTTAGTTCAGAGCAAAAACCCTTTGCATAATACAAAACAAATATATTAAACGTTAAAGAAATCATGAAGGTGATTTCTAGAGACGTTTTGACCCCACTTGGATTTGAACCCGCCATTAATGAAACGTAATGCAATCGTAATGCACCAGTCTACAGCTAGATTTGCTTGCTGACAAATCAGCTAAGCACTGCCCGCAAGCTACGATTATCCACCTCACGTAACACACTAGAATAGCTGCAGCGTGAATTACTATTACGGCAGTTTCGTACCTAAGCGGCTATCGTCGTAAGTTTGTAACGATATTGAAAGTACCATATTAGCGTTACGAAGGCAACCGCAACTCATGTTCAAAAGGACCGGATTATCTGTTGTCCCGCTATACCTGCCACTGTAAGCAAAAACACTTCGGGCCAACGTCGACCGCAGATGGCCCGCGCACATTTGTGTGCGGGCCAACTGCGGCCGACGTCGGCCCAATGGTCATTTGCTTGCTAGTAAACCCTCTTGAAGGGATCCCGACATCACAACACTGTAACCAGCTCAGTTCGAGTGCAACATAATCTAATACGAGTATGCAGACAAAAGAAACCTGTCACTTGTATAATTATGTGACAGCACGTTGACAGCTCTCAAGGTTTCTGCGGACCAAACTCCATTATAATTAGTGACACCCTTATGCATGCATCCGTCGGTAGATCTACTGTTTGCAGTACCGGTGGTACATGCAAAGGGTAGTAAAATTAAGAGGGAATGACACGAGAGAGAGAGAGAGAGAGAGAGAGAGAGAGAGAGAGAGAGAGAGAGAGAGAGAGAGAGAGAGAGAGAGAGAGAGAGAGAGAATCAATGAATCAATGAATCTTTATTTTACAACGGTAAAGATATTAACAATGCCAGAGGCAATGCCATTTTTCAAATCTGCCGTTGCTACATCTACAACAATTACATTACATAAATACATGTATAGGACCAACGCCTACGGGCGTGTTGGGGGGAGGGGGAACAATGATAAGGGAGAAAAAAAAAAAGGCAACAACACAGCAGTACTATATATACACGGCAGTAGAATGGGTACATTACTAACATTAATATCTACGTATAGAAAGCAAAGCTTGCAGATAGTTATGGCTGCGAAGATAAATGTTTAAAAAGACTTTTCTTGAAACATGATACCGTTGGAGTGGTCTTCGTGTGGGATGGAAGCGAATTCCACAAAGTCGCCCCCGAGAATGCTACTCTGGTTTTAAATAAGTCGAGAGAGAGAGAGAGAGAGAGAGAGAGAGAGAGAGAGAGAGAGAGAGAGAGAGAGAGAGAGAGAGAGAGAGAGAGAGATGAAATGAAATGAAATGAAACTTTATTTCTGAACGGAATAAGCAGTTAGCACATGTGCCATTTGCCGTTGCTAATCTACAAAGGTACAACTCTGCTAAAGGTACAAAGCTACTAACATACAAAGGTACAAAGCTACTAACATACAACTGCACTTAATAATTATAACAAGTCATTCCCAAAAAAAAATATAAGGCAAAATGGAGGGCACCGATTATGATTGCTTGATGTGAACGGAAAAAAAGATTTTTTTAAAAAATTCCTCAAGAGAGAGAGAAATGAAATGAAATAAAACTTATGAAATAAAATGAAATTAAATGAAATGAAACTTGAAATGAAACTTTATTTCTCAACGGATGAAGTAATTAGCACATGTGCCATTTTTATACTTGCCGTTGCTACTCTACAGACACAGGGTAATAATTTAATACTTATAGTACCAAATTACACAAAGAAAAAATTAGGAGACATTAAACATGAAGAGACATTAAATAAAATTCATTCATTCATTCGGTCATACAAAAACAAACAAAAAACAAAAAAGTACATGCAACGCGCGCAGATACATACACGCGCGCGCGCATGCACGCACGCACACACAGACACGCGCTAATGATAACCTATATACAAAACAAATCATTTGAATCATAGTGAAAATTCACTTAAGACAGCAAAAATTGAGATTGTAATAGAAACATGAATTATGTAATTAGGCGATTATTATTAGTATGGACAAACCATACGGCAGCATGCACTGATTACAATAAGCACATGTTTGATAGGATACTTGTGGTAGATTATGTATCAGCAGACAAGTACTTGAGGAGGCATCCTTTGAAAGAGGAGAGGGAGCTAGCGTGTGTTATACATGTAGGCAGTTTGTTTCAGAAAGATGCGCCTGACAAAGATACACTGGTTTTAGAGAGAGAGAGAGAGAGAGAGAGAGAGAGAGAGAGAGAGAGAGAGAGAGAGAGAGAGAGAGAGAGAGAGAGAGAGAGAGAGAGAGAGAGAGAGAGAATACAATCAACTTGCTGTCTCTTTGCTTTTTTTTTTTTGCTTTTTTTTTTTTTGCTTTTTTTTTCTTTTCTTTTTTTTTTTTTTTGGGGGGGGGGGGGGGGGGGGCGGAGGGGAATTCTTTCTTGCTGTTGTTTTTATTTTTTGTTGCTGAAGTTGTCGCTGCTAATGTTCATGGTCTGCCTGCCTGACCGTAGTCTACATGGGACACCCAAGCTTCATCGATCCCCAAGTCACTAATCAAAACTGCCCCACCCCACCCCCACCCCCACCCGCCCCCCCACCCCCACCCCCCCGCCCTCCCCAAGCACCATATGTATGTCAGTGACGTCCCCATGTACTTATCACGGCAATTTATCACTGGCTGAGTGATGTGATCAACCCCACTGTGACGGAAGTCTTTATACTACCTTTCATAGCCAACGCCAACCCTCCAGAAAGCACAGATCCTGCATGAACCCTGTAAACTCCAACCATGGAACCCTGTTAACTCGAACCATGGGTCTTCATAATTTACTTCACTATATGTTTTCGTCAGCAAGAGACACAGCAATTCCCAACACAGAAAGAAAACACGCTGAGAAAGAACAAGTTGTAAATTTAATAAACTGTGTTGTACTTGTCCTATCTAAGCGCATTTCTTCTTTGGTTGGGAAATTATTTGCATTTTACACGCTTGACAGTCACCTTTTTGGTCTGCATTCAGCAAGAGGTACAGCTCCACATTAGACACCACTGGCATAAATCTCTGTATATTCGGTCCATGGATTTTTTTTTAAACCTGCACTCCACTTACATATTTTTTTACGTCCCAGATAGATCTATAGATCTACAAACCCCTGTTACTCGACGCATGGGTCATAGCTATTCACTCCACTACCATACTAGTTCCGTCTGCCAGAGGCACGGATTCTAATGAGACCCACCAGGCCTCGGGGGCTAATGAGGATCTATGCCTCTAGCTTCTGGCATCGAGCGTTCGATCTATCATGATTTATAGAGATCTGGCCACCAGATCCCAGCAACTACTGAGACAGCTGTGATTCTCTCAATATATCTCGTGAACTTTAACCCAGAAGATTTCCTTCTAACGCGAAGATATGCAGGAAATAAGGGCCAATCCTAAAAGCAAGGGCGTAGATTCTCATGAGCCGCTGCGGCCGCAGCGGCTCATGAGAATCTATGCATCTTGCAGACGGAAGGGTCTACACCGTGCGATCACCAATACATATACATCGTTGGTAACGAGGAAACCCAAAACGTAAAAACAGATCCATGGAGGTATATATCTAACCGATACCTAATTGTCTTTCTGCGTATCCGTACTGCGTACTTTTTCCTTGGGTGAGCCGTGAAATCAGATACATGTATTTTATTACTTGTTCGCGGAAGATATATATCCTAAAACAACTAGATGGCTGCGGCAAAACCATAATGCTTCTGTGCTTCCTGAAATACAAGAAGAGAACAGAAGTGTTCGTGTCATTAGGTAATGACTTGAAAATACTAATATAGTACTGACGAGTTCCCAGATTCGTTCTCTAGTTCCCAGATTCATATTTTCTCTCTCTCTCTCTCTCTCTCTCTCTCTCTCTCTCTCTCTCTCTCTCTCTCTCTCTCTCTCTCTCTCTCTCTCTCTCTCTCTCTCTTTTAATGTTGTGATCGTGTGCGTGTGTGCGTGGTCTGTCATAATGTGGCAGATTGCACACGCGTACGCGCACGCACTCACGCATGAGCGCAAGCACGCGCACACCATGTGCGCGATTTATGCAATTTATATGTTGGAATTTTTTATTCATAATTTTTTTTTAAATTCTCTTTAAAGGTTTTTTAACACATTTTCTTTCTTTTCTATCGCGCTATATTCATCAGTATTTTGTTTGCTAGCACATAATTGAATTCCTTAGAGTAGTGTGTGTGTGTGTTTGCGAGTGAACATGCGTGCATGTGTATGTGTTTGACCTAGTTATGTTTTAGACCATTGTTTTGTTTATGAAAACGTTGATAAGTAGTTTGTAGCAACGGCAAGTTTGAAAATTGGTCTTGTAACCAAATACTTCTACCGTTGTAAAATAAAAGTTCATTGTTCATTGTTCATTGTTCTCTCTCTCTCTCTCTCTCTCTCTCTCTCTCTCTCTCTCTCTCTCTCTCTCTCTCTCTCTCTCTCTCTCTCTCTCTCTCTCATATACAGCAAACGAGACATCTTCCATTGTTCAGGACGAAAGCTTTTAAATACATCTCAGAGCAAAATAAACGTAGATAATGTGTCCAAAAGAGCATGTCAATGATTTCCTTTTTTTTAACACATTGTTGTGGTCCTCCGTTTTGCACTTGTTAGGTTTTATATATCTCTCTTCTCTGTAGTGTTTTGCCTGTTCACTAGTATTCCTACACAAGAGTAGCTGTATCATAAGCGCGCAGTCGCTCGCTGTCTATAAACACTCACTTTACATCGCCCCCCCCCCCCCCCTTGTCAATTGATATGTGTGTGTGTGTGTGTGTGTGTGTGTGTGTGTGTGTGTGTGTGTGTGTGTGTGTGTGTGTGTGTGTGTGTGTGTGTGTGTGTGTGTGTGTGTGTGTGTGTGTGTGTAACCTTCAGCGACTTGTGAACTTATATCGGAATGTAACACAAGTGACCTGTGGGTGTAGACGCTTGTTTGTGCTGTTAACATGTTGTTTTAATGTTGTTTTTAATGTTGTTTTTAATGTTGTAGTTTAGCAAGGACAAACACGAAAAGGGGCCTGTGCGCCTATTGTTTCCATCCTTGAGAAATAAAGTATCATTCATTCATTCATTCTCTCTCTCTCTCTCTCTCTCTCTCTCTCTCTCTCTCTCTCTCTGTGCGTGCATGCGTGCGTGCGCAGCCTCTCTGTGTGTGCTACTGTGTGCGCACGCGCGTGCGTGCGTGCGTGCTTGCGCGCGCGCGCGCGTGTGTGTGTGTGTGTGTGTGTGTGTGTGTGTGTGTGTGTGTGTGTGTGTGTGTGTGTGTGCGTGTGCGTGTGTGTGGTTACGGATATTGTCTAATTTCCAGGGATGTGACATTTTATCCCTCTCTGAATTTCACGGTACGTGTAACCGAAAAGGTGAATCGTTTTTGTGACACAATGTATGCCTGGTCTGTGACTTCAAGCCGTAATGTCCAAACTCACAGACCAGCACACGCTTCACACATTCGAGACTTTTCCCACCCAAGCCGAACTAACCAGCGCGCACTATCGCAATAGGTGTATCTGTTCTGTCAATCTGTTTCGCACGGCTCAGGGCAGCATACTATGGCACAGGCAACGGTTGAGATGTACAAGAATGATTTGAAATTAACCCTGTGGCTGTCGGTGGCGCTTTCTGTCGAGGTGATTCCTTGTACGAATCACCTCGACAAAAAGCGCTACAGTACAGCCACAGGGTTAACTTTCTACTAAAAAAAAGCGTTACCGACAGTCAAAGGGTTAACACATGAGTACACCATAAGAGGTAAAGTAAATTTAACATCTTTGTGTGTCAACCCGTGTCTGTGGACTATAATCTGCGCTTCTTACTCTGCTTCCGGTATAGAGTTCCGGTCTCGTGAATGCCCGAATGGTTATATCGATTAATCCAATGGATTTTTCTCGTTACAGGTAACCGGCCTTCTCTCGCCCTTTGTCACTGACTCGGACACAGATACTCTTCTAACGGCAAACTCGTTCACAGTAAACAATATTATTACAATCTACCTGCTTAGATCCTCCTGAGCCCCAGCAAAGGACAACGATATGCTTCTAACCGCAAAAAAGTCGGCAATAAACAAAATTACAGTCCATCGTCAAAAGGCACAGATCCTCATGAACCCTTGCAATTGCAGGGGTGCATGAGGATATGTGCCTTTTGCAAAAGAATTTCAAACCTATGCCTCTTGCCGGAAGAACCAAATTGGTTTTAGGGTCTATTTACATATGTACGCTTCAGACGGAGAAAGTCTGAAACCTTCATGCATGGACTCATCATGACCTAGAGCCTTTTTAGAAGGGATGAAAACCTGTTTCTTGCCTGGAAAAAAAATAGCTTTACTTACATCTGAATTCTTCAGACGGAGGAGGTCTAAGAGGGTTTGGTCTAAGACTATTCCTTGGGCACAACCAGACAAATAAACGAGAAAAGTTCTCACAGAGTCAAATCAAATCACATTACGCCCAGCCCCCCCCCCCCCCCCCCCCCCCCCCCCGGTCTACCCGCTCCGTGACCGTCCGTTCCGCCAAAGTGGCTAATGAAGTGTGAAAACATTCAACACTAAAGACTGAATGCGAGACGGAACAAAGTTATCACAAGTCGCTGGAGTGGCTACACGAGTGGGAATGAAAGCATACAGTGGATCATTGGCTTACTCACAGCGCTGTGACAAGGTGCAATGTGATCTAGGTGTTTTCACTATATTATGTGTGTGTGCAGCGGGTCAACGCACCTTCCCTGGAACTAACATTCTCGTGCCATCAGTGACTGCAAACCTACGACCGATTTTCCAGAGCTTCGGAGGGCGTCCTCCTACGAGTCCTAGGAACTGTATGTTTTCACTGTGCGTGTTTACCAAGGCTGAAAGCGCTCTAAGTTACCTGGAAATAAATTTCTTGTCATCTCAATGACTGCATGGTGGGTATTTGACGCTTGCAAGCCTTGGATTGAGTTTCTTTCCCGGCAAAGAGAGAAAACGCTTAGAAAGGACAAGTACAGTACAAATGAGTTTTCAGAGGTTCGGTGGCGTCTTCTTTGCTCTAATGTACCAGACGTGGGAGGCGAATGACATGGACCGACCTTGATAGTTTACGGGCAGTGCCAGATGATAGTTGACGGGCAGTGCCAGATTAACGAAGGCGCCAAACTAATCTGGTACTACCCGTGAACTAACACAGACAGTCAATCTTCCCTAGTACGGTGACACGACCGAAGGGGTACTTCTGTCGATCTGAACAGGGATGAAAGCTCGGTGGACTGTATGGAATATTTTTTCATTTTCTTCATTTTAATGTCCCACTAGCACAAAATGTGATCGGGGACTTGTACGGAATAATTATGTACTGAACTTTTCTTGTGTGACTGTCACAGAGCACCTAGAGGGGTACTACTCGAATTCAACAGGATGAAAGATTGAATAGAGTGGAGTCTAAGCAATCCTGTTAACATTTCTCCTGTGTCATTGCTACAGTGCAACTGGAGTGTATATAACACATACACAAATACCAGTGCCCCATAAAGTGTTATACAAGAAAACGAGGATTACAAATGACACGTGATTTATGAAAACGTCCCACCAAGTTGTGAGACGCCTCGCCACATGTGCTCTGGTCTGTGATTTTGAACCTTACGGCTGAAACCGTAATGTCCAAAATCACAGACAAGCACACACATGATTTTCTCATTTACAATCGAACACCATATCTAAACCATTTCTGACTGTGCAATGATCCCCAACATGATACCGCATGCACACAGTGTGTATGCTTCGGATTACCAGGATTTTCTAGACACCACAGGGGGTGGATATTTCCACATAAATATACTTACTACACCCACAACATTCTTGTTTCTGTGAGCTAAGTCTTTTTCTTCCGTCAACGGCCACGTTTTCAAACTGATGTCTTCGGAGGCGTTAAGTATTCTTGCATGATCAGTAAGTATACACGTTGCATCAGGGAACCGCGGTACCTAGCACTGCACGAATCCTGTCATGTACGCGACTTAACTCATTCTACCCCAACACCGAAAACCCCAAGTGTTGCCGTTGTCCTCAGAAGACTGCTTTCCAGTGCAGGACACAGATCGACCATGATAGTTCAAGGGTGATGCCAGAATAGCTTGGCGCCCATAGGCGCCAAGCTATTCTGGCATCACCCTTGAACTATCATGGTCGATCCATATCTTGCTGTGGTGTGTCTGGGGTTGAATGAGTTAATTAAAATAAGTCGCAGTTGTGTGAAGTTTCTATGATGTGGGTGCCACCGAGAGCATTTCCTGGAAGGACGCCATTAAACATTCTTCGGACAATTGTGGATATCACTGTCAACGACTTAATTTTAAAAAAATCAGAATGGTTTGAAGATTCTATGGAATAGGTGCCAACGAGAGCAATTCCGGATGGGCGTGATGGAGCACTCATCAGGCAAGTGTTAATAAACGAATTATTTAGCCCTTTGGCTGTCGGCAGCACTTTTTGTCGCGACGATTCCTGCAGTCCATATGTTACAATACATGAAATCATAACAGTGTGAAGTTTATGTAGAATGGGTGCCAACGATGGCATTTCCTGCAAAGACGTCATTGAACATTTACTGGACAAGTGTTAATGTCGAAATGAAAACAGTGTAAGCTGGTGTAACGCTGACCCAGTAAGCAAAAGGCCTTCAGGCCGACGTCAGCTCCGAACAGCGTAAGTGCAAAACAAATCTCATGTCGGGGTGCATACCAGTTTAACACGCAATTTATCCCGGAATCAGAGACTCGGGAAATTCATGATTCCCCGCTGAGACTGTATAGACATTGTCTGGCGAAATGGGCTTCCTGGCAAACCCTTTACGGGATAAAAGAATTATGGCTCTCTATTGAATTTAAATGAACTTTAAGTCCCCGTCCCTAGCCAACACTGAAGGGTACCTGGCACGGAATATGCATTAGGTGAGGCCAGGTGTGTGCTTTGCGAGTGTAGGTGTGGGCAGAAACAGTAAAAGAAAAATTAAAATATAAATAGAATACCATTGTACACAGACAACCATTACGAACCAACCATTCTGAATCACAGGAGGGACTCCAATGGAGTGTTGTTCACACAAGATTAGAGGCAAGTTTGTGAACTGGAACCACCAACACTTGGGCATAACCTCAGGGCATGTGACTTAATAGTGGTAAAGTGTGGGTTACCAACGGTGGTTTAATCCTTCCAACAATGCCAAACTTGGTGCTACTACCACTTGAGTGCATGTGTTCCGGTCTGTGATCTTGGACCTTAATGTCTACAGCCGTTCCATGCGCCGGGCTGAAGAGTACGTAAATCAGTCCCATTTGGAGATAAAATCTGTTTTAAAACCATCTTGATGTGAGTGTACAGGAATCCGTAATCCATCTAAATATTCACTCCAGTTGCAGAATGTCTTCGGGCCCACGACGGCCGTTGCGCACGGCGAGTGACAGGGCATCCTGACCAAACTAGTTCAGTGTGAACACTCGAACAAAACGGCCGTTGCGCACGGCGAGTGACAGGGCATCCTGACCAAACTAGTTCAGTGTGAACACTCGAACAAAACGGCCGTTGCGCACGGCGAGTGACAGGGCATCCTGACCAAACTAGTTCAGTGTGAACACTCGAACAAAACGGCCGTTGCGCACGGCGAGTGACAGGGCATCCTGACCAAACTAGTTCAGTGTGAACACTCGAACAAAACGGCCGTTGTGCACGGCGAGTGACAGGGCATCCTGACCAAACTAGTTCAGTGTGAACACTGACTCGAACAAAACGGCCGTTGCGCACGGCGAGTGACAGAGCATCCTGACCAAACTAGTTCAGTGTGAACACTCGAACAAAACGGCCGTTGCGCACGGCGAGTGACAGGGCATCCTGACCAAACTAGTTCAGTGTGAACACTGACTCGAACAAAACGGCCGTTGCGCACGGCGAGTGACAGAGCATCCTGACCAAACTAGTTCAGTGTGAACACTCGAACAAAACGGCCGTTGCGCACGGCGAGTGACAGGGCATCCTGACCAAACTAGTTCAGTGTGAACACTCGAACAAAACGGCCGTTGCGCACGGCGAGTGACAGAGCATCCTGACCAAACTAGTTCAGTGTGAACACTGACTCGAACAAAACGGCCGTTGCGCACGGCGAGTGACAGAGCATCCTGACCAAACTAGTTCAGTGTGAACACTCGAACAAAACGGCCGTTGCGCACGGCGAGTGACAGGGCATCCTGACCAAACTAGTTCAGTGTGAACACTCGAACAAAACGGCCGTTGCGCACGGCGAGTGACAGGGCATCCTGACCAAACTAGTTCAGTGTGAACACTCGAACAAAACGGCCGTTGCGCACGGCGAGTGACAGGGCATCCTGACCAAACTAGTTCAGTGTGAACACTCGAACAAAACGGCCGTTGCGCACGGCGAGTGACAGGGCATCCTGACCAAACTAGTTCAGTGTGAACACTCGAACAAAACGGCCGTTGCGCACGGCGAGTGACAGGGCATCCTGACCAAACTAGTTCAGTGTGAACACTCGAAAAAAAACGGAACTCTCCTACTTTTAACAATTCAGTGTTGAAATTCGAACCATACGGACTGTGAGAAAACGCTCCTTCTACAACAGTTCCGTTGGAGACTTGGAGACTTTCGAACTTCGTTTAACGGGGCTGTGAGAACACGCTTCCTTCGACGACACCATGTCTCAGGACTTACAACCTAATTATCACCTCCTCCGTTTGAATAGCAGAGATGTGTCATCGAATGGTTTTATATCCGCTAAAAGTCATAGAGATAAGACATCGATTTTTTAGCAAGAGACATAGATTCTCATGAGCTCCTGCTAAAGCAGGGGCTCATGAGAATCTATGCCTCTTGCAGATGGAAGAAACAGGTTGAGGAACCACACAAAACGTCATGAAGCGCACATCGGAGGAAGAGGCCATGAGACTGTCGGAGGTGCTGTGCGTGGGATCGAGCAGTGACGTCAGCGCGGCTCTTGAGACTCTGAGCGACGAGGAGCTAAACGAAGCTTGCACCACGATCATCGCCAGTGGACACACTGTGTTGCACGTGCTGACGCAGCGTCAGAAAGTGACGTCACTGCAAGCTATACTCAAGCGCGGTGTCGACGTCAACACAAGAAACGCACAGGTGAGATAATTATCATCGAGATATGTTGGTTTGTTTGTTGGTGGTGGTGTTGTGTTTATTTTCTTTCTTTCTTTCTTTTTGTTTGTTTGTTGATGGTGATTAGTTTTGTGTGTTTGTTTTTTGTTTTGGGTGAGTGGTTGGGGGGGGGGGGGGCTTGAGGCTTTGTTCTTGCTTTTGATATTGTCTGAAAATCAATCCTTCTACTGATGATTGTAAATATTTACCTTAATGAAACGACGTAACTAAAACTATACACAGACCTGGGATCCGCCCCCGTCCCCCCCCCCCCCCCCCCCCCCCCCCGCCCGTCAAAACCTGCCCATCTGTCCCCCACCGCCACACACATCCAATGTCCGGACTGGAAGAAGGAAGGGAAATTGCGCCTTTCACATTCTATGACGTACATTGTATTTAAAAATTCAATTTGAAACATCTAAATTCGTTGTGCTTTATACAATGTCGTCAATAAGCTGCTACCAAAGCTCAACATTAACTTCCCATAAATCACCGATTCGCCAGTCACGGGCTATGGAACCTTTTTATCGTCTCCCGCCGATCCAAACGTTGGTGACGTCACTGGCACTTGCCAACTAACTGTTTTTATCCGCTGCTTGTGATCGTATCTTGAGCAACAGCGGTTCATGCATGTGTGATGTTGTTGTAAGGGCCAAAAGGCTAGCGATTGTGTCTGCCCATGTTTGTCGGTACATGTGTAAACGCTCAGATTTCCTCTTGTGGTACCGTAAAACACTCCCAGGGCATTGCCCCGCTGTATGCAAACAATGTCACAGACACAAAGAAGATCAGCCTGCAACAGGAATAGACCCTCCGGAGCCCCTGCATCATGAGGCTCTACGCCTCTTGCTGACAGTAACAAAGATCCTAATAGGACTTTGACAGTACTAACGCTGCAGGGCTCAGTTCCACGAGTGAGCGTAGTCCTGCGCCAGCCGCTAAGCAAGGTGCTCCGCTGTAGCGGAGCACCTTGCTTAGTGGCTGGCGCAGGACTAAGCTCACCCAGGGGCTCAATGGAATCTATACCCCAACAGCAAGAGGTTTCTGCTCGAAGACGACCGCAGTTGGCCCGAGGACCTTTGCACATTATGTATGCCTCTTGCATGCACGAATAAACGCCTTACGCAGGCATGAAAATCTGAGACCAGAACATATTTACATCTATTTTCTCTCAGAAGGAGAAGCTCAGCAGGGGTTTCTTTCTTGGACAATACAAGTTTCTAAAAGCCAGACAAAAGCTTTTTACGCGGCCCAATTTGTTGTGGCCCTAGAGGCCAAAAAAATTCCAGGCAAACCACCAAAGGAAAGTTTATTAGTTTTGTGGCTAACAAGAAGATTGAAAGGGGGAATCTATTGACAATACCCCGATTTGTACGACTTCAATCGCTGAATACTTCACGAGTATCGACTATCTGCATAAAAAGACATACAATATTTGTTCGGCAGGCGGTTGGTTGATAAAATGTAAATGCATATACAACTGCACAAAACGTTCGGAATCCCTGAGAAATAAAAAACTTTCGACTCGCTATTAATGCAAGAAATATTGTGCTTAGATAACAAACGAATGGGGGAAAAACTAAAACAAAAACTGAATTGTACCAATTATGCTGTCAGGGTAGGCAGGGCTAAAAACAAACCAAGAAAAAACGCTAATTCACCTGACCAACAGACACAACCAGCTCTGTTCTCAAGCAGCAAACGTTGAAAGTTACATGTGATTAGTTCATACTTCCGACATGCTTAACTCATTGCGCCCGAGGTACGAAATACCCACATTTTGGAGTTATCCTCAGAGGACTGCATTACAAGTCAGGAGACAGATCGACCATGATAGTTCAAGGGTGGTGGCAGAATAGCTTGGCGCCTATAGGCGCCAAGCTATTCTGTACTTGAACTATCATGGTCGAGCCATACTTGCTGTGGCGTGTGTCGCGGGCAGAATGAGTTAAAGAAAGTAAACCATCAAGCGCGGACTGGCTATTCGTAGATAATTCGACCGTAACAGTTCTGGCTATTCGTAACAGTTCAAGGGTGATGCCAGGACAGCTTCGCGATCCTAGGCACCGAGAAATTCTGGCATCACGCTTAACTAATTTGAGACATGCCGCATCCGGATATGCGGCTTCCGCCCCGTATCCGATTGCAGCCCGTCTCAAAGGTGTTAAAATGGCATGGCCCATCTATGTTCCGTGTAGTCTTTGGACGGCAGCTCCCAACTTTTGGACGTCAGTCGGACCTTTGGACTTGCTGTGTTAAGCCAATAGTATAGTGCTAACTGCTCCATTCAGTGTGAACACTGGTAGTTTGTGTGAACCAAAGCTTACCTTTCTTTGATAAAAGTTCAGACAAAAAGAAGGTGACTGCCAAGCGTGTAAAATGCAAAGAAACTCGGTACCAAAACAAAACAACCAAAACAAAAAATACGCTTAGACAGAACAAGTACAACACAACTGTATTGTACTTGTCCTCTCTAAGCGTCTTCATTTCAACTGTATTGTACTTATCCTTTATAAGAGAACTCATTTCAACTGTACTGTACCAGTCCTTTCTAAGAGTATTTCAATCAATGCTGGGATTTTCTCTACATACAATTTAACTGCTCACTTCAGCTATTTTGTTCACTGTTTAATCTATTCTCACTATCAGGGGACGACCGCCATACACCTGGCCCTTCAACACAACGCCCTGTCCTCCGCCAAGATCCTCATCGACCACGGGGCCAGCGTGTCGGAGGTCATCTCCCGCCGCAAAGGCACCTCCCTCCTGCACATGCTCGTCACGTGCGACCGCCCCATGGCCGTGAGACTGTTGCTGGCCGAGGGGGCCGAGGTGGACGGTCGGGATCTGGAGAACAGGACTCCGCTCCACCTGGCCGCTATCTACGGGAACCTGAGGATTGCGGACTTGCTGTTGCAGCACGAGGGCTCAAATGTGAACATCCTGGATGGATCGGGTGAGTCGTCTAGCTAGCTGTGGTTTGATTAACCTCTTCGGCTGCCAATAGCGCTTTTTGTCGAGGTGATTCCTGCGGGAATCACCTCGACAAAAAGCGCTACCGACAGCCAAAGGGTCAACACTTTTGGCCCTAATGCCCAGATGTGGCGATTGCCCTAAACAGATTAACCCACTTAGGCCCGACGCAGTACACCAGGAGATGGATCGACCATCATAATTCAAGGGATGTAGTGCCAGATGGAAGTAGTGCCAAACCCACCATCAAGCTGCCCACGCAAGGAATAACTATCGGAACTTGAAACGTTCGCACACTCTATCAGTGCGGCAAAGTGAAGGAACTCAACCACGGGTTAAAGCGCTATCGTTGGGACATTGTAGGACTTGCAGAAGTTCGATGGACAGGCTTCGGAGAAACAACAACAGATGAAGGCCATAAAATCTGGTTCAGCGGAAAAGAAACCAAGCACAAACATGGCGTAGCTTTTATCGTAAGTTAAGAGGTGGTTGGAACTGTCATCAGCTGCACCCCCGTGTCAAGCAGACTAATCTCCATCCGCATCTCCGCCCGACAGCACAACATCACTATCATACAAGTATACGCTCCAACAGCAGATCATGATGATGAAGAATTAGAAGAATTTTACGAACAACTGGACAACATCATCAAGAAAACACCTAAGAAAGACATTCTGACTGTCCTCGGCGACTGGAATGCAAAGATCGGCCCTGACGCTTACCAACAATGGGCAGGAACAGCTGGCAAGTTTGGCCTTGGAGAAACAAACGACAGAGGCCTGCGACTTTTAGAGTTTGCACAGAGTCACCGTCTCACCGTTGCTAATGCCCTCCATCCACACAAGAAGTCAAGAACAGTGACATGGCAATCGCCAGGAGGTCTGGTCCATAACCAGATTGACTTCATCTTGCTGCCTCGACGATTCAAATCCAGCATTAACAAAGCACAAACGAGGTCCTTTCCTGGCGCTGATATTGGCAGCGACCACAACCTCGTCCTTACTAGCCTCAGGTTGAAGCTGGCATTGAAGCGAGACAGCAAGAGCCCTCGCATCCGATTCGACCTTGAGAAGCTAAAAGACCCAGAAGTAGAAGAGGTCTTCCAAGCCCAGGTGGGAGGCAGATTTGCAGCCTTGGCTACTCTGGACTGCGACGTAGACACCCTTGCTGGAAATATAAAAGAGGTGTTACTTTCTACAGCAGAAGAAGTGCTGGGGAAGCAAAGGAAGCGCAAACAGCCCTGGGTCACCGATGACATCCTCGATCTCTGTGATGAGAGGAGAGGCTGGAAATAAAGAGAGGCCAAGACCTCATATCAGCAAACAAGTACAGACTTGTCAACAAGAAGATCAGGAAGAGGATGAAAGAAGCCAAAGAAGATTGGATTGAAGACCAGTGTCGTAGCGTGGAAGAGGGCATGGTAAACGGCAACAGCAAGAAGGCTTATGAAGCGCTAAGGACCCTCACCAAGACTCATCAGCGAACAGCCACAGTCATCGAAGACAGCAGCGGCCAACTCCTTACGGAAAACACTGTTGTACTAAACAGATGGACTGAGTACTGCCGAGACTTGTATAACTACAAGGCTGAGCCAGACACCAGCATCCTCCAAAACAACCAGGCTGGGGCCAGAAAGGCTGAAGACTTGCCAGTGTTAGCTGAAGAGGTGGAAACAGCCGTACGCGGCCTGAAGGGAGGAAAGTCTCCAGGTGTAGACAACGCACCTGCTGAACTGCTGAAACACGGAGGAGAAGTAATAACGAAGGTCCTCACTATACTCTGTCAAAAGATCTGGGAGCAAAAGAAATGGCCAGTAGAATGGACACAGTCTCTAGTGATCCCGCTCCCCAAGAAAGGAAACCTGAAACAGTGCCAGAACTACAGAACTATCAGTCTGATAAGTCACCCTAGCAAAGTAATGCTTAGAATCATTCTCAACCGCCTCAAAACTTTCGCCAAGGAACTGCTGGCAGAAGAACAGGCTGGTTTCAGAGCTGGAAGAAGCACTGTAGAGCAGATTTTCAACTGCCGCGTCCTGATCGAGAAACATCTGCAGCATCAGCGCGAACTCTACCACAACTTCATTGATTTCAGGAAAGCATTTGATCACGTCTGGCACGACGGACTCTGGCAAGTCATGAGATCGTTCAACATAGAGGAGGGACTGATCCAAATGATAGAAGCGCTTTACAAGAACGCCTGCAGCGCGGTTCTACTTAACAATCAGTCAGGCAAGTTCTTCAGGACGACGATCGGTGTCCGTCAAGGATGCCTGCTCTCTCCTGTCCTTTTCAACATATTCCTGGAGAAGATCATGCAGGAAACCCTCCATGACCACCATACTTCAATCTCTATTGGTGGCAGATCCCTGTGCAATCTCCGATTCGCAGACGACATTGACCTCATGGCAGGCAGCAATAGTGAGCTTCAAAACCTGACAGACAAACTTTCAAGTAGCGCAGGGTCTTATGGCATGGAGATCAGTACGGATAAAAGCAAAGTGATGATCAACACCACAAGCGACAGCAGCAGCAACATCCACATGAACGGCCAGAAGCTAGAAGAGGTCAATAGCTTCAAGAACTTGGGAGCCACCTTGTCCAAACACGGTAGTTGCATAACAGAGATCCGTATCAGGATAGGTACAGCAACATCCGCAATGGCCACGCTGGAAAGGAGCTGGCGAAGTAACTCCATCAGCTTCACCATCAAGTACAGGCTTTACAAGTCCCTCGTAGTGTCTGTCTATTCTACTCTACGGCTGTGAGACTTGGACACTACTTGCAGACTCAGAAAAGAAAATCCAGGCCTTTGAGAACAAGTGCCTGAGGAAGTTGCTCCGCATCTCGTACTGCGAGCACAAGACCAACGAATATGTACAGAGCACTGTCACTTCCCTAGTGGGCCCACATGAACCCTTTCTTGCAACCGTGAAACGGCGCAAGCTTGCTTGGTTTAGCCACGTGACCCGACACAACACCCTGTCCAAGACTATCCTCCAAGGCACTCTCGAAGGAAGCCGCCGGCGAGGTCGTCAGAGAAAGAGTTGGGTCGCAAACATAAAAGAATAGACCGAACTAGAGATGCCAGACTTGCTTGCCACCGCCCAAAATAGAACTCAGTGGAGAGCACTGTCTGTTGCTGCTGCCTTTCAGTCCCCCCAACGCCCAGATCGGGCAAGGGACTGATGATGATGATGATGATGAGTGCCAGATTAACTTGCTGCTTGAGGCGCGATAATTAAAGGGTAGAGCCAGATTAACTTGGCGCCTAAGATGCCAAGCTAATCTGGCACAACCCTCGAATTATCACGCTCGCTCCATCTCCTACACATCGACGGTGTGGGATTGTTGCAGTGATGTCCATTTAAAAAGACTAAATTCTTTACATAGAAGAATGGCAAAATTAATTCTTCCCGACCCGCACTTGACGACCGATGAAAAACTCAGTAAAGCTGGATTCCTACCCCTTCAAAATCATTTTGATGTTTAAAGTGTGGAACCATAGCTCCAGAATATCTAACACAGTTGTTTAAAAAATCAGATTCCTGCTATGGGAATATGAGGGGTCTTTATATTGTTCCAAAACCCCGAATAGATATATTTAAATCTACTTTGTCATTTGCGGGTTCCACACATCCCACATTCGTGTATATTCTAACAATTTTGTGTGTGTGTGTGTGTGTGTGTGTGTGTGTGTGTGTGTGTGTGTGTGTGTGTGTGTGTGTGTGTGTGTGTGTGTGTGTGTGTGTGTGTGTGTGTGTGCGTGCGTGCGTGCGTGCGTGCGTGCGTGCGTGCGTGTGTGTGTATGTTTGTGTTTAGTGGACTATATATTTTGTATCACTGTGCTTTGATGTCCCTGTTTTATGTATATTTTGTACTTAGCTAGTCGTAGTTGTAGCAACGGCAGGTACGAAAAATGACAGTCACTGACTGTGTTAATATCTTCACCGTTGTAAAATAAAGATTCATTGATTTATTGATTCCTACAACTGGTACATAGTTGTTAGGTGACACCACCGCAAACTGGGAAATGCGGCCCTGAGGTTAAAGCAGTCAAATACGGTTCGGGAGACAGATCGACCATGACAGGTTCAAAACTTAATGCCCGAACAGTTTGGCGCCTCTTTGGTTGTTCACAGTGAAGGGGGTAAGTTTCCATATAAAATACACTGCAGGCGCCAAGCTATTCTCATGTTGTAGTGTATAAGGGCCAACAAAGAAAGAAACGAGCTTAGAAAGTGCAAATACAACACAATTTAACCCATTCAGCCCTGACGCACTACAGCAGAAGATGGGTCGACCATGATAATTCAAGGGTAGTGCCAGATTAATAATAATATATACTAATAATAATATATACTAATAATAATATATAACTCTTCTATAGCGCAATATCCCCACAAAGAAAGGCTCAGAGCGCTTTACAACTAGATAATCTAACTAATTGAAATTAACTCTTTCACTCCCAGAACTAATAAGATTTTTTCTTTAAAAATCACCAATGTTAGAAATAAATTAACAGAAAATCAACAAATGGTCAAATGTATGCAAATGTATATATATTCTGAAAGGAAAATGGATGGGGAATACAGTCACCATATTTTCTGAACTGACATGTTCGGACAACTCCCACACAGGGGAAGATAACCCACTTTTTAAAGATTATAAAAAAACAAACGCAGTTTTGAAAAATAAAAAAATTCAAATGCTCATAATATGAACTGGAAAATGGTTCTAAAATGTGTATAAATATGTCACACATCACCACAAATTGCTATTGTTTGATAGCTAAGCATACAATGTTGTCAGAGGTGCATTATGGGATGTCAGTCGATCCACGCCCCCTGCCTGTTGATGTACTTGGAAGATTGTATTCCTCTTCAGGATAATCACTGTTATCTGAATCCATGTCCGACAGGTCACTAGAATAAACATCACCATCGTCTGCTACGCTTTCATCGTCACTAACATCACCATTATACGGTGTTTCAAACAGAATTCGTGCTACTTCCTCGGCAGTGTAGCGTCTGGCAGCCATATTGATAATCTCCGTGTGTGATTGCTTAAGAAAATGCAAAAAACCGCATCAAAAAAGACGAATAAATCGCAGAGAAAGCACTGTAAACATGCACTGTGGAGGCAGCCATTGCACGGAAGTTTTAGAGATCACTTGACCGGGATGTAGGTCAGTGCGCTAATTAATATGCGGCAACCCTTGAACCGCGGATAGATCCGCTGCTGAGAGTGAAAGGCTTCTAAGGTACCGACAATGTACAAAAACGCAATCATTCATAGGTCCAAATGCACACTGACACAATACTAAAATAATAAACATAACATTTCAAGAGCCTGATCAGATATACACATGTTAATGGGAAAACGTAGGGTTTATCAATCCCTTTGAAAGGCCAAATTAAAAAAAAAAAATGTTTTCAATCTAGCCCTGAAAATGGCCAAAGATGGTGCATGGCGAATATCATGGGGAAGACCATTCCACACTTTGGGAGCTTGGAAAGAAAAGGACCGCTGTCCAAAGGTTTTTAGGGACACTTTGGGGGTAGTCAATATTCTGTCGTCAGTGCTGGAGCGCAATACTCTGCCTGGTGTATAGACAGGGAGACTGGAGGACAAGTACGCCGGGAGTGTCGGCGCCAAGCTAATCTGGCACTACCCTTGAATTATCATGGTCGATCCATCTCCTGTAACAGGTGCATTGTCGTTAGATGACGCCTCCAAAATTTTGGAAATACGTGCGTCGGGCTGAATAAGTTAAACATATCCTTTCTAATTGTGTTTCTTTCTTTGTTGGGGATTTCGTTGTACTTTACACGCTCGGCAGTCACCTGTTTGGTCTGGAAGCTGTATAACAGTAGTAGATTTGCATTCCTTTTCTTTTCCAGGACGCACGCCCCTAATGTTGGCCATTCTCAACAATAACGCAGAGCTGGCCCACCACCTGTCAGCGGCCTCCAAGACGGACGTCTCCATAAGGGACCGTGCTGGCATGTCCGCCCTGCATCTTGCCGTTGCCCTTGGGCAAGTGGAGGTGGCTCGCGCCATTCTAAACCGCAACACAGCCAACATCAACAGCAAGGAAAGGTCCATGGGACGCACACCGCTTCACTTTGCCTGCGCTCTGAACGTCCGCAATAACGACGCTCTCACTGCTGACGACATCGCCAACAGAAACATTGACGACTCGAGTATTATGTCTACAATAACGGACAATTCCACAGCCAGTGTAGACGATCTGAAGCACAAACCAAGCCCCAATTCGACAGAAAGTGTGGACGATAAACAGCACGACCCAGTCAATGGACTGGGGGACATGAGCAATGTTACAAAAACTTCCGACACGAATGGTAACATTGCTTCAGAAGGTGACATTGACACAGACAAACATATCCTGGAAATTGAAACTGACGCAATTTCTAGAGAAGAAATGGTGGCCACAAATGGTGATGTGCAAAGTGCAGAAAAGCGCTCCGCTTCACAAAGACGTGAGGACAGAATAGGAGACCAACAAACCAAGACAGGTAAAAAGAACGGCTGTAATAACAATATGCATGAATCGCACGACTTCACTCCTTCTAGTGCAACCAGAAACGGCGGGATTATCAGGAGAGGAAGTAGTGGTTCCCGCAAAGACCAGTCGTCTCCCATTCCTGGAAAGGAAGCTGCAATTTTTCATCCAGGAAGCAAGCTGCGTCTGAGGACATCTCTGGCACCCGCTTACCATGAAAGATCCCAGGCTACCACAGAAAACAACAACAACACCGGTCACCTCCCTCGGTCCGGCACGCAACTGCATACTCGTTACCTCCCTAGGTCCGCTACACAACTGCGTAGCGGATCGAAGGAGGTACCCAGTGTGAACCTGACCATGAGGCGACCTGCAACTGCCCATGCCAGGCTTTCAAGCACCGTCATGACATCGGCCAAGAGTCGGCGCGAGTTCAGTCCAAGCCTCTCTCTGTCCAGCTTCAGCAACAGTCTGTCCAGCAGAAAGGACAGTGCTCGCCGCGCCAGTACTGTCAGTTTCGTGCTGACCCCCAGCAACGTGGGCGCCGTGCGATGCAAGATGGTGGCGCTCCTGCTGGATCACGGGGCCGACGCCAACCTCATGACGCTGTTCCGCAAGTCCCCTCTGCACATGGTGGCCACGCTCGGGGCGAGCGACGTGATGGCGCTTCTCCTCCCGCACACGACAAACCCCAACATGCTGTCCGCCTCCAACAAAACTGCGCTGCATCTAGCTGTTGAGGGTGGACACACTGCTGTAGTGTCCCAACTCATCCACGCCGGCGCTAACCTGGGTCTGCGTGATATGTCAGGAATGAACACCCTCCACAGCGCCGCCCGCCTCGGCCATGCGGACATGGTGGTCATGCTGCTCAAGGGGGGAGCAGAAAAGAACAGCTCGGATTTCAAGCAGATGACGCCCCTCCACCACGCGTGTCAGAATGGGCACACGGACGTCATCGACATCCTCATCAAGGCTCGATGCCGCACAGACCTGGTGGACGATCAGGGCATTCTAGCACTGGACTACGCTGACAACTGTATTGCAGAGAAGGACGAGACAGAAGAAGAACAAGAGATCAAAGAGGAGAGTAAGCCTGTTGCTGCAGATAAAAGAACAACTGACAGCATGAGACAGAGGAAAACGGGGGCTGTGTACCTGCCTTCTCCCAACCTCCCTACACATGTTGAAGTCTGACACTGACAGAGAAACAGCTAGAGGACATACCCAGTCAGCAAACGCGATCGGGCTGACGCCAGCCTAACGCACAGAAGTGCACAGGCCAACGGCGGTCAAACATCCGACTGATGACCCTTTGCATACTGTAATTAACCCCTTTGCTGCCGCTGATCACGAATTTTGCATTAGAAAAGACTGCACACTGACCGACTTTCTCATGAGGAACACAGATGTAAATGAGACAAAAGTGGGCATAAGAAGAGAGTACTGACAAGAGACATAAATCCTCATGAGCCCCCACTGTTACAGGGGTTCATAAAAGTTATATCTCTTGCTGCTGGGAAGGTTTGCCTTGCTCTAGCAGTAGGTAATAGGAAAGCCATAATTCAACCCATTTGTATATTAATTTGTACTTGTATAATTTGTACAAACATTTATGCACATAATTATATTTGTACTGATTTGATAACCACACAGAGACCATGTTTGTGAACACAGTAAAAGGCTTGAGACTGAAATCTCTAGTGCATCCATGCAAAAAGAATTGAAGCTCAAATTAACTCATTCAGCCCCAACATGGATCGAGCATGATAGCCCATAGGCGCCAAGCTATTCTGGCACCACCCTTGAACTATCATGCTCGATCTGTCTCTAGAATTGTAATACAGTCCTTCAGAGGGCAACTTAAAACTTGAGTGATTTCGGTCCTGGGGTAGAATGTGTTAAACAGAATGTCTCGATGATCTGTGCTGAGACTACAATGGATGTTTGACAAAGTATTTCAACTAGTATGTATGTTTGTGGTGGTCTGTGATTTTGAAGCTCATGACATTGAGACATAATGTCCAAAATTGAAGACCAGTACACACACAAACTGTAGACAGTGAAACAGTAAATGACTTGTACAGCAGAACCTGTTTTGCACGACCGCCCCTATCAGAGATCACCTGTAAATATAGACTACCATATTGTCATGGCTGTGGCCACCAAAATGAAGGTCTTGAATGATAGTTGACACTTTTTTGCACTTCGAGATTTCTCTTGCGAGAGCACCTGGCTATTAAGGCCACTTTTTTTCTCGCAAAAACAGTGGCTGCTCAAAACAACTTCTTCTGTATAAAGCTCCTCTGCTGTCTTCTTACGTTTCATCAGATGATTAATCCCTTCACTGCCAGTGGACAAAGATTGTGTTTCGAAATCATTGTAAATTCAACATAAAAAATCCCCAGCCATCAAAGGAAAATGGCTGCTAAGTGTTTCAGCAAGAAGGATAGACCTCCTGAGCCCCACAACTGCAGAACTCACATGGATCAATACTACTTGAGGTTGGGTGGTGTATTTATTTATTTTATTGTTTTTTGGAGGGGTGGGGGAAGGGGCGGCAGTGAAAAGGTTAATCAAAGTTTGAATAGCTACCCAACAGGCTCTTTTATCTCTGTGATTAAAAAAGCTCAATTTCCAATTACCAGGCCCTTGTGCACGTCATACATACTTCATTTCAAATTTTAAAGACACATGCTGTGCCTAATCAGGCTGGCAGTATACTTGTCTCATTTACATTTCACAACACAGAAAGAATAAAAGGAGATTTATTTAAGTTTTACCTTTATGTGTGTGTGTCTCAAAGACTGTGTCTTAAAGACTGTGTGTTTTAAGAACACACACACACGTGCACACACTCAACAAATGCATGCAAGAAATCAAATCTATATTATACATTCTCAGGTGCTCATAACAGTTACAATGTAAAGGGACACAATCCCATCACTCTACTGTTAAATACTGAACAAGTACTATTTTATAGATTTACATGTTGGTTTCAAAATAAACCTACCTTGGGTCATTTTTTTCTGAACAGTGTGTGTGCATGTTAACTCATTCAAGATGTGCTGCATGTGGATACACTTCAATTTGCAGTGTGCCTTTTACAGCTGAAATTCCATCATTCGGAAGCTGTCTTCTGAACACTACATCCCTTTTTCAGGATGTAGATTGACCATTGACCTCTAGGTGCAAAGCTCTTCTGGAACCATCCTTTAACTGTTTTGGGTGATGTATCTTCTATTGTAGTGTATCATGTTTGCTTGACTTCAATCACTTACTCTACTGATATGCTTAGATTTTTTTTCTATCTTTCACAAACACACACACACACACACACACACACACACACACAGACATGCACATACCAGTAATGCAGAAACTGTTTTGAGCAACCATCTTTTTTAACAAGATAAAAATAGTTTTAACCCATATCATACTGAGGCTAAAAGCTTCAAATTTGTATACTGCCATATGCAAGCTACATTATAGTACTTACAGATATAGACTAATGGCTTTAGTTTAAGTGTGGTGCCAGAATAGCTTGGCGCCTCTAGGCGTCAAGCTATTCGCGCACTACCCTTGAACTATTTTCGTCAAACTTATTTCACACACTGGTGTATTCCGAATGATATTCACACACTGGTATATTCCGAATGATATTCACACACTGGTGTATTCCGAATGATATTCACACACTGGTGTATTCCGAATGATAAGGGTAAAAGAAAGGAGCTCTTTCAAGAGAATCTTAAAGGGCAAAAATTGTCACCTGTCATTAAAGACCATCAATTGGTTAGCTGCCACCACCTAAATGATGGGTCTTTATTGACAGGTGATCTCTCATAAAGGTGTTCACTCAAAACAGGTTTGACTGCAACATATGCATTCACACATACACACACATTATTAGGGATTTCTACTCACTGAATTCACCGTGCCACTGGTGCATTGTGTAGTGCGGTCTGTGATGCCCGTGTCAAGCAAAGTGCGGGCGCTGTCTGACTGACCCTCAAAGGTCATTCCCTTCAAGTCTACCCTCATCCCAACTCCACCATCTGGGGCAGGACCCAGTATTACTTGCTGGCTGGACTGGAAATAGGTATAGTCGACTTCACTCATACTGACATCGCATTTAACATGTAAAGCAGTAATCATCTGGTATCACAGTTCCTCTGCAGCCTTCACAACTTTTCATCCTACAGAAGATTAATTAATCCATGTAGCCCTAAATGCCCTACAGCAGGAGATGGATCGACCATGATAATTCAAGGATAGTGCCAGATGAGTTTGGCGCTGTCAGCTCATCTGGCACTATCCTTGAATTATCATGGTCGATCCATCTCCTTAGGTGACACCTTCAAAACACGGGAAATGTGGCTGTGGGAGTAAATGGGTTATAGCCTTACAAAACTATGTTTCAGTTGACTCCACTCTTAACAATATCGGACATAACAGTTGGGTATGACAATGCTTTTTCTTAAGGGTCTCAACTGCACTTTTTCCAACGAAAATGACATTGCTCATAACGAACTGCCAACATATTAAGCAAACAATTCGCCTTCTTGGTATTCTGTTTTATCTGAAGTTCATTAAAACTGCAATAAAAGTATCTACTAAAATGCACCACTGATTACTGGTATAAACAGCAAATTTTCATTTTAACACTATTACTGCCAGGGTCTAAATTATGTCTCTGAAACAGATCACAGATTCACTGCCAGGTAGAACACCCTACCTACCTGAAACACATGCATATAAAGTGATGCCAGCAAGAGACTGGGGACTCCATGCTTGCCGGGGACTCAAGAGGATCTATAACTCTTGCATGGGTGTCGAAACATCAAGCTCATCAGATTACACTTGGACTATCATGATAGAACCAACTCCTTAGCTCATTCGGTCCCGACACACCACAGCAAGATATGGATAGACCATGATAGTTCAAGGGTGGTGCCAGAATAGCTTGGCGCCAATAGGTGCCAAGTTATTCTGGCACCAATCTTGAACTATCAGAGTTAATCTGTCTCCTGAATTGTAATGCGGTCCACAGAGGACAACTCCAAAATGCGGGTATTTTGTACCTGGGACACAATGGGTTAAATCAGAGAAGTTGATGCAAATGAAACGTTATTCAACTTCGCAGCCCTTCACAAAGTGTCCTCTTGCACATGACATACAGATTTCATTCCAATTTCCCAAGACACATGCTGTGCCTAATCTAGTAACATATTTGTCCAATTCACATTTCACAACATTGAAAGCAACTACAAAAGAGCAGCATTTAACCCATTCACTGCCAGTGTAATCAGACTGTGTTTTCAAAATCATTGTCAATTCAACATCAAAGAGGGATCTGTCTATGGAACGTGGATACAGCAAGCGGCTTGAGCAAGCATGGATCTGCAACTGCTGGATCTCCTAAGGATCTATACCTCTTGCTTTTGGGGGGTCTTCTACATTAACCTATCTACCAAATCCCTACCTTTGACGGTGGTGACCTGAGAGAGTGTGAAGCAGCAGTAAATGGCCGTCTAGTGCCTGCGGACTGTGCTCTGCGACTCAGATCCAACGATAACTTCAGCCTCTCTTTGTACACAGAGGACAAAGGGCGCTGGGGACGTCGTGCCTGTAACAAGAATGTAATTAACCGTATTAGCCCCAAGGTCCCATTTTTCAAATTTCGGAAGTGTTGATGACTATGTACCACTTGCAGGAGATTAACTGACCATGATAATTCAAGGGTAGTGCCAGATTAGCTTTGCGCCTTCAGGTGCCAAGCTAATCTGGCACTAACCTTAAATTATCATGGTCAATCAATCTCCTGCTGTGGGGACTCGGGGCTAAATAGTTTCAGTAATTTAGTGTTCGCACAAGGGTTTTTGACCATTATCTGGTTGGTTGATTTGCTCAGAGATTAACATCCACGGCACCAAAGTAATAATGGACATCTCTAACGGGCAGTTTATGGGGGGACAGGGCAGCTATTGCCTATTGAGTAAGTACAACTTTCTTCTTTTCTTTCTTTTTTTGAGGAAGCACAACCTGAACACTGACCAATACAGAAACACTGCAACAGTACGTGCTACTTTGATTGACCAGGACCTTTCACTGGACACATTAAGAACAATTAAGCCTGTCTGGTATTCTTGCTGCTAACATGTATTTATCTGATCACAATGCCGTCCAGATCCCCAAAAAGTTGCCATGAAATACAGTATGTTTCACCCGGTGCAGAAAAGATCAAACATGGAGTGTGTGTGTGTGTGTGTGTGTGTGTGTGTGTGTGTGTGTGTGTGTGTGTGTGTGTGTGTGTGTGTGTGTACACGAAACCACTGAAATGGGTGACTTTCTTTACCATCCTTATGCAAAATGGGTGTGTGTAAAATTCTGGGTGACCAAGTCAGGCACCCATTTTTTCTGAGGGTGGTTTCTGCATTATCTTTCATTCAAAAGTCAGAAAAAAATATCAAAATAGGATGTCCCCATTTCCCCAGATTTACTTCATGTTGTGTTTTTGCGACGCCCTGGGCCTGTGTGTTGACACGGAAGCGAGTGTTTTCAGATCAACTTGATGATCGCTGATTGGTTAGCCCAACACCGATGAACGGAGTTGTTTCCCTTGCCCTTCCTAAAACGTCTTTCGTCCCAACCCCCCCCCCCTCACCCCCCCCCCCCCCCCTGGCCATTCTTCACGTTTGCAGAGGTACTTTATGCAGTATTTCTTAGTTAAGAGCACGCCCAAATGTACTTGTTCAGTGCAGTTATTTAACTGAGAGGTGCCTCCAATCCCCGATACCCGTTTGGCCCAGAAAAATAAGGCGTCTGCTTCGGTCCGTGTCTTCCTCTCTGACCGTTGAGTCTTGTAGTAAATGATAATAGAACCCCACGATTTTAACAAAAGCTTTCTTCTTCAATCAAAGGAATTCGTTCAATAACACCATTACAAGGTCAATCTGCCACGCGATTTTGTTTCTTTTTTTCTGACATGTGTGATTGTCAGTGATCGAAAAGTAACTTGACACATGCATGCACAGTATGAGTTGACTTTTTAAAAAAAAAAAAAAAATGGCGCCAGATTTCAATCCTCGTTCGCAAACTGCCTCGCGATTCGAAGAACAAACGTCCACAAACAGGTCTTTCGGATTGTGCAACTGAAGTGTCGCTTTTTACTGTATTACCAGTTTTTAGTTCCCAGGGTCACCCTGGTCAGCCCCACAGGGTGGGTTTTTCTCTCTATTCTGGGGCATGTGTTTCTGTCTACCCTTTGTCCATTCACCTGTATTTGCCTTTTTAAAACTCTCCCTACTGTCTGCACTGCCTGTAGCTCTTGATATTGGATGTGTGTTGCTAAATGGTCTTAGCTTTATTTAGGCCCCATGTGTTAGGTTTATTTAACGTATTTGACCGGCTGGTGACATACATTCAATGTTCTATTTAGGTGTTTTTTTCACAAGCAGTGCAGGCACGTCCTGAGAAAGCCTTGTTGCTGTCGGGACGTTAAGCAATGTACAATCAATCTGATTCAAAATGTCAATTGGTTTACATGGTTGTATTGGACATGTTTGCAGCAACACCGTTTTGGTCACACCGGCTCAGGACTTTCTGCACACACCCAGCGCCGGATGGCAGCAGGATGTCCAAACCCATCGGGATCTATGGAAGTGGACAAGCATGCCCCTTCCTGGCACATGACCAAGGCCCATGGCAAAATTAGTCAGCTGCAGCATCATAGCCCCCCAGCCTCTGCCACAGAGGGTGCGTCTGGTAGGAGGGTGCATTGACGGCAGCGGAATGCTCCCAATTACAAACTGGTAAGTAAAGTGATTCTATGATCATCTTCATTTTATTGGCTGGCGTGCGAAGCAAAAGTGAGTTTATGTTCTGGGCCACTGGTCATCCGTCCGTCGTCCATGGTAAACTTTAACTCATTCTACCCCAACACCAAAATCCTTAAATTTTGCCCCTGTCCTCTCAAGACTGCATTGCAGCGCAGGACACAGATCGACCATGATTGTTCAAGGGTGATGCCAGAATAGCTTGGCGCCCGTAGGCGCCAAGCTATTCTGGCATCACCTTTGAACTATCATGGTCGATCCTTATCCTGCTGTGGTGTGTCTGGGGTAGAATGAGTTAACGGTGGCATTTTCTCGGAGACTATTCAAGCCACATTCTTCAAGCTTGACCCAAGGATACTTTGTGGCAAGACTTTTTTAAACATGCCAATTTGAGTGACCTCTCTCAAAGGGTCACGCAGGGTTGACAAATGTGTGAAAACTGCTTGCATTTTCAGAAAACGTGGATTTTGCTGCTGCAGAAGCCAGCCCTCATCACCGAGGTCACACATATGTAAATCGGTCATACACGGATTTACTCTTTTTATTCTTGTGCAAGGCCCCTTAAACCAAAATTGGGCTGTTTCTGTCCTAATGCAGCTTTGGTTTCAATCTTTCTTTCTTTCTTTCTCCAGTTGGCAAATGGAGCCTGGGATGGACCTGAGACTGAGAGTAGTGCAAGTGCATCACAATACGAGGGCAGTGATGACGAGGAGTTTGTTCCTGGCTCGAGCTCACCGGATTCAGACGGTGTGTCGGCATCAATTGCTGGGATCTCTGACATAGACAGTATTGTATCGACTATGTTAGATTTCATCAAAGTGGCAGGTTCGGGGTAGCCAGGTGTCAGTGACGCTAGTACCAGCAAGGTGCAGTGTGCGTTAGGGGGTGGCAATGAGAATGTGGATAGGCAGAAGGAACATGATGCTGGGGGTGGGGAAAGAGCACTTACAGAAGAAACAGGTGTGCACGTGTCACAGAGAGGGAAAGGAAAGTACAAATGGGACAAGAAACATGCATGCAAATTGTGTGGCAAGCTTGTCTTGAAAATGAGCACGCACTTACAAGATGTCCATGCAGATGAGGCAGACGTTGCTAAAATTTTGTTGATGAAAAAAGGGACAAAGCAGAGACGTTGAGCATGGATCAGACTACAAGATGAGGGTGATTACATGCATAACGTTGCTGTTCTTGAAAACAAATCAGGCTGTTTGATTCCTAAGTCTCGCACCAAAACTAGTAAGGTAGACGACCTTCTCGCCTGTAGCCATTGCAAAGGGCTCTATCAAAAAAAGCTGATCTCTGTACACTCAAAACATTGCTGTCAGAAACCAGGAGGGTTTCAGATCACTCAGAGAGGTGTCGCCTAATGCTTCCAATACCCTTAGACGTTGAATTTTCCTTCTATCACAAGGTCTTGGCCAGGCAGAGAGATGATGAGATAAGCCGTCTCATCAGAACTGACCCCTTGCTTCTTGAGTATGGAAAGAGATTATTTGACCGCAGGGACATTGAAGAACACACGGCTGGACAAATCAGCTCCAGGAAGCGGGAGTTAGGGAAACTATTAAAGATTATCAGAGTGAGGTCAGAAATGAAAATCGCAAGTTTAAATGCTGTGATCAATTCAGCTAGCTTTGATCATGTTGTCCTGGCTGTAAAAGAGCTAGCAGATTTTGATGAGGACACACATCAGTTCAAAAAAGGCAATCTCGCAATGCGCATAGGCCATGCTTTGAAAAAGTGTTCACAGATCAAACAGTCACAAGCATCCAAACAGCTTGGGCAGGGTTCAGACGACAGGTGGCGACAGGAGCTCTCTGAGGCGCAGCGGTTTGACTCTGTCTTCAACGGGGACTGGTATGATTGTGTATCCGCTACAGCAGCCCAGTCAGTCGGGAAAATGACCATGAACAAACCCAAGCTGATCCCATTATGTGAAGATGTGAGGAAGGTCCAACAGCTTCTTGAGACAAGGATGGTTTCAGAAGATTATCCGACAGTGGTTAAAGCAACTCTTTGTGCTGTATCACTTTTCAACCGAAAACGAGGGGGAGAAGTTCAGAGAATGAAGGTGTCAGACTTCCAGAATGCTAAGATTGGATCGATCACCAATCAAGATATCTTGAAAGGTCTCACAGAGGTTGAGAAGAAAATGGTGAATCATTTTCAGCAAGTGGAAATCAGAGGCAAGTTTAATAGGAGTGTTCCCGTTTTGCTGACGAAGAAGATGATGACAACTGTGGACAGAATCCTTCTAATGAGGCAATCAGTGCCAGCTCTCGCTGATTCCCAGTACATCTTTGCCACACCTTCTGGTCAGAGGCCTTACAGAGGCCATGATGTTCTGAAGGCCCATGCGCTAGAAGCACGGGTGTCATACCCAGCCATGTTCACATTTACTCAGTTACGGAAGCAGGTTGCAACTTTGGCTCAGTCAATGGCCATCTCGGAGTTAGACCAGGATCAGCTGGCAGATTTCCTTGGTCATGATATTCGGATACATCGCCATATCTACCGCCAACCTCAAGACGTCCTTCAAAAGGCAAAAGTGGCAAAGATTCTTCTGTCAGTTAACAATGGGATGACAGATTTTGAGAGTTGCATTAGAGCTGAGCTGGGCGATGATGAAGAGATTGACTTTGACAATGAAGACACATCAGAAACTGGCAGAGAGGTCTCAGGGGGAACAGCACCTGTGAATGAAGCAAGTAGCAAGTCGGGGGTTCTTTCTCCGGGTACTCCGGTTCTTCCACCCCCCCACTTTGGTACCGGTCTCAGGCCACTTAACAAATTTCAAATACAAGCGATCAAAAATCTCTGTAACTTCAGTAGCTGACTGGCCCTTTGTTTGTCTTGTACTGTGTTTGTCTTAAATGGCGTAAATCCGTGTCTGTTTCGTGAGTGTGTGTGTGTTGGGTTTCAGGCGCGGCGCTTTGAGTCGATTTCCCCAAAATTGAGAAAAAGCGCCTATATAATAATGGTATTATTATTATTATTATTATTAACAACACAGGAATCAATGAGCATGACGGAGAAAAGACATCCAGAGCCTGATGACAATCTAGATAGTTTTGACGATGACAGTACTGCGTCAGCTCCTGTTCAAAAGAAAGCTAGATTTACAAGGAAACCATGGGGGGAAGCTGAAGAGAAAGCTGTTCAAACTCGTTTCAAGACACACCTCGTCATGAACAAACTTCCTAGAAAGGCCGAGATACAGCACGCAATGGCAGAAGAGCCTGCACTTAGACATAGGCGCTGGACAAACACTAAGGATTACGTCCGCAACAGACTGAAAAATTACAAAAGAAATGAATTGAGGTTCCCCGCCACTCGCGGCATTTTCGGTTTCATACAGATCTATTACAAGAGTGTTATTATTGGGGTGGTTTCAGCATGTATAGCCTGCTTTTTTTTTATCTGATGGACGCCTGGATCATTTTGTATACTGTATAACCTTTCAATTTGCAAAACGAAACAGCCGGCTGGGGACAAAAGACAATAATAAGTAAAGAAAACCATTGACAACGTAAAGATTTATTACAAGAGTGTTATTATGGGGGTGGGGGGGGGGGGGGTTGCTCTGCCTGGATCATTTTTGTATACTGCATTCCATTTAAAAATCTGCAAACGGAAGAATGGTTGGTTGGGGGACGAAAGGCAATAATAAAGGCTGAAGTTTCAAGTGATTTCTTATGTTGTCAGTTAATTAATTAATGTCAGTGTTCTGTTCTGTCATTTTAACTCATTCTACCTCAAGACCGGAATCCCCAAATGTTGAAGTCGTCTTCAGAAGACTGCGTTGCAGTGCAGGACACAGATCCACCATGATAGTTCAAGGGTGATGCCAGAATAGCTTGGCGCCCTATGGGCGCCAAGCTATTCTGGCATCACCCTTGAACTATCATGGTGGATCTTTATTTTGCTGTGGTGTGTCTGGGGTAGAATAAGTTAAGTGTTAGTTTCTTCGTCTGGGTCTTTTTCTGTCTTTCATATTTTTCCACACTTTTTGACCCGCATCATACTGAGGCTAAAAGCTTCAAATTTGTTCACTGCCATAATTCTATGCAAGCTACATTACAGTACACTTACAGATGAGGACATAGACCAATGGCTTTAGTTCAAGGGTGGTGCCACAATAGCTTGGCGCCTAGAGGCACCAAGCTATTCTGGCACTAACCCTTGGACTATTTCAGTCACACTTGTTGCACACACTGGTGTATTCCGAATGATAAGGGTTAATATTCAAAATGCTCTGTTGCTGTTTGTCTGAAACTCCAGAGTACCCAAAACCCAAAGAAAAGTCCTTTAATTTCCAGAATACATTATGTTGATTCTCACATAAATGCCATGATAAACTGTTTTGCTTCAGAAGGAAAAAACGCAGCAATGTTTAAAAGATTTCCTCTGTAAAAATCATAATCGAAAGGTTATGGGCCAGTGTTTATTGAATTTTGCACAATACAATGTTAAAAATGTTAAAACACACATACACATTAAGTTGGAGAAAAAAAAATTAATGTGAAAAAGAAGTATTCCATGAACTTGACCTTATTACAGACGCCTAATGTTGTGAAGACACCCATTTTGACTGTAATGCCAGTTTTTGTGTGAGAGGCACCCACTTTATTGGTAGAAACCCATTTCTTTTCCATCTAGTGGCTCTGTTTCTAGAAAATGTCTATTTTATTTTAAGTTATAGAGCTTAGTTATAAGGTGAGTTCTAAACATTCGCATCAATTCCAGAGCCCTAGAATAAATAGAAATATGGGAACCCATTTTGACATAAAATGGTAGGTAACCCACTCTGACGCTTTTGTCCCCATGTGTGTGTGTGTGTGTGTGTGTGTGTGTGTGTGTGTGTGTGTGTGGTGGCAGTGAAGTGAGGGCGGTGGGGGTCACATAATATGGACGGGTATAAAGGGGGTGGGGAACATACCCAGTGCGCAAAGGACATCTGGCCGAAGTCGGCTGCACACAACTGTGTGCGGGCCCACTGCAGCTAATGTCGGCCCTGTGACCTTTTGCACACTAGGTATGAAGGAAGGAAGGGCCACGAAGAAAGAGAGGGGGGGGGGGGGGGGAGAATTAATTCATACAGATCGAAGCAGTACCACAGACAAGCACAAATTTTGTGGTTTATCTTCTGAATACCATGTATATGTTGCTTGAGATGGACCATAGCAATTCACACAAATGATCCTACACACAACAGGTGTTTTCATTCCTAACCTTCGACTTTGGATGCAAGCCAGTCGGAACAAAGACACGATGACGCGGTGTGTAAATAAGTGGGGTGGATGCCCGCAATCCCTGATAGTCATTGGTGATTCCCGACTCTGGAGTGCCTGGTCGAAAACTGTCATCCCCCTGACCCCCATTTCCAACCTCCCGCACAAAATCTTCTGCTGCTTGCAGGGTAAACCTGGATGAAAAATGTTTTGCTGTGTCAGATATTAAAATAATGAATTATCAAAAAACACAAAGATACAAATATATACAGTGGTAATAACAACCCTTACGCATGCAACCACCTGTACTGTAAACAACTGGTGGCTGCGTGCACATGGGGGTTAACTCATTCATGGTGCCCCACATCAACAGCTGCGAAAGTACCATACAGCATTGCTAGTGGCAACAAGATACAACAGTTTTCCCACAATAATTGCGGGAGTTGCATGAGTTAGAGGATACCAAAATTTTTTTTTAATCTAAGTGCATTATAAAAGTGGTAAACAATGTAAAATCACACACACACACACACACACACACACACAAATTGTACATTGTAATGAATAAACATGAAAATCTGTATAGGGCTGTCTCTTCTGCCTGTGTGCACACATCTTGTACATGTATGGCATCTCTAATTTCTGTAGGCTGTATGATTGATGGTGTCAGATCAGAAAAATTTTAATTTGTAAAACATGGCAACACATGTAGAACAAGAAAGGCAAAGCCCTTATGGCTCACATGTATGACCAATCCACACATGTCTGACAATAAGGAAAGGGATGGCTTCTAAACTAACAAAATCCATGTTTTCTCAAAATGTTATCAGTTTTCACACATCTGTGAAACCCCCTTGACCTTTGCGATGAGTCGACTAAATTAGGATACATAGGAAGGTCTTATCATCAGAACCATTGTGCCAAATTTGATTGAAACGTTTGCAAAAATGTTGATAACTACAATTATTGGCATTTTATACACATTTGTCGACCTCTTGTGACCCTTGACCTTTTCTGAGGGGTCATCCAAATTGGTATGCATAGATAGGTCTTACCATTAGATATCTCTGTACCAAGTTTGGGTTTGAAGTTGTAAAAGTTGTGAATAGTAATTGAGAAAAAACATTTCTTGACAAAATATGGCTATTTTTTTTTTTACCTATTTCCTGAGCTCTTGTGATCCTTGACCTTTCCGAGGGGTCATCCAAATTAGTATGCATAGATAGGTCTTACCATCGGGTATCTCTGTAGCAAGTTTGAGTTTGAAGTTGTGAATAGTATTTGAGAAAAAACATCTTTTGTCAAAATATGTCGATTTTGGACCTATTTCTTGAGCTCTTGTGACCCTTGACCTTTCCGAAGGATCAACCAAATTAGTATGCATAGAAAGGTCTTAACATCAGGTATCTTTGTACCAAGTTTGGGTTTGAAGTTGTGAACAGTATTTGAGAAAAACATCTTTTGTCAAAATATGGCTATTTTGGGCCTAATTCCTGAGCTTTTGTGACCCTTGACCTTTCCGAGGGATCAACCATATTAGTGTGGTTATAAAGGTCTTACCATCAGGTATCTTTGTACCAAGTTTGGGTTTGAAGTTGTGAATAGTATTTGAGAAAAAAATAAATTATGTCCAAAAAAAGCTATTTTTTTATATATTTCCTAATCCCCTGTGACCTTGACCTTTGTGAGAGGTCACTGAAATTGGTATGTTAGAAAGGTCTTGCCACAAACAACCTTGGGCCAGGTTTGAAGACTGCAGCTTGAATAGTCTCCGAGAAAATGCCAACGTTAAAGTTTACCATGGACGACAGACGACGGCGGACGGACGACCACTGGCCCTGAACATAGACTCACTTTTGCTTCGCATGCGAGCCAAAAATGTCATCATAACACGCACGCGCAGACACACACACACACACACACACACACACACACACAGGACTATATGCATGTGTGTAGTTTAAGCCTGCCTGGTGCAGTGGTGACTATTTTTGCAGATACATAGGGAAGTGAGTGAGAAGCTGTGCGTCTGGTGTCTAACCCTTAGGCTGCCGGTTGCGCTTTCTGTCAAGGTGATTATTGCAGGAGTCACCTCGATAAAAAACACTATCGACCAGGAATCACCTTGACAGATAGCGCAACCAACAACCAAAGGGGTAACAGTGAATGTTAGAAATATATAATTGTAGACATAGATGTTAGTCACAAACAGGAAAATGTAAATAACAAACCAGTATGGTCAGATTATTCCACATGATGCTCGAAGGCGTTAGCTAGTTTATCCAGCCCTTACCACCTTCAAGTGGCACAGATTCTCATGAGCCCCTGCATGCTACAGGGTATCATGAGAATCTCCACCTCTTGTATGCAGGAACAGGCCAAATTTGCATCACTAGATTGATGGAAGCTATGGGTTAAGTCTACAATTGCAGCAATGTTACAAATCTGTTTATATCTGTACAGTTTCTGAACAAGAATGAGAGTTTGAAAAAGGAAAATGTGATTTGGAGGGGGGGGGGGGGGGGGGGGGGGGGGCCTCACGTTAATGTTCATGGAAATGTATTATGGTTGTGACAACCAGTATACATGAAGACAGAAATGTACACCATCACCAAATGCAAACAGATTAATGTTTGTGTGTTTGCTTGTTTGTTCACATAACAACAACAGATCAAACATATCTATCGCTAATTTTATCTACAACTAAGATGCTATCTTTTTCTACATGAAAATTAGCGTTTATGACTCCAGAAAATATGTATGGAAGAACAAAAACAAAAAAAAAGGAAAAGTACATGATCTCTATACCTGTCCATTTCATTTTCTTGTGATTCACTGAAAATGAAAGTCACCTTACCAGTGATTTAATCTGCAGTACACAAATATTTCTTCTTTAACCCATAAAGCCCTGAAAGACTATGACAGGATGTAGATTGACCATGATATTTCAAAGTTGGTGTCAGAATACCTTGGCGCTTCTAGGCGCCAAGCTATTCAGGCACCAACCTCAAAATATCATGGTCGATCTGTCTCCAGAACTGTGATATAGACCTCAAAGGATATACAAAAATTTGATAATTTCGCCCTCAGGGGTAAGGAGTTAAGACTAATATTCACAGTTGAGAGCTAAACCGTGGAAATGGCATCATACAGGCCTTAATGGACCTCTCCAACCTCAATTAACCCTTCCGCTGTCAGTAGTGACTTTAGGCATGATGATTGCTGCAGGAATCATCATGACTTTATTCGCTACCGACAGCCAAAGGGTTAAAGAAATGATTAACCCCCTTGTGCATGCAGTCACCAGTACTGTAGCACCTGTGGCTGCATGTAAAGGGGGTTAATTGAAATATTCTTGTTTAAAGTTTTATTTTAATCTGCAAAACAGTCCACACGACTCTAATTGTGATATTATTGCAAACCCAGTGAATAAGTGCAAATTAATGAAGCCACTGTCAAGATCAAACAAAGTGTGACCAATATGATAACATGCAAATCAGAATTGACTTAACCCATTCAGCACTACAGCAGGAGATGGGTCGACCATGATAATTTAAGGGTAGTGCCAGATTAGCTTGGCGCCTTTTGGCGCCAAGGTAATCTGGCGCTGCCCTTGAATTATCATGGTCGACCCATCTCCTGCAACAGGTGCATAGTCGTTAGATGACGCCTCCAAAATTTGGGAAATACGTGCGCCGGGCTGAATGAGTTAAGTCACACTAAACCCAAAACAGTAGTGTCAGAAAAATCAACAAAGTGTTCAGCCTGACCTCGTTATGCAATATATACTTATAAAGTATACTTATTCCCTATTACCCAAAGAACACAAACATAATGAAACAATTCACACTCACACACAAACACTGTTACTCTTGATATTTTTCATTACAAGTTCATGTACATGTATTGGGTCATTTTGGGACATTTTAATTTTTGCGATCAACCAGAAGAAATTTAACCCCTTCACTGCACAGGAACACTGAACACAATCCAAGTGCAAAAGGTATAGGTCCTCATGAACCCCCCCCCCCCCCCCCCCACCCTGCTCCCTTGCAGTTGCCGGGGCCTCAAGAGAATCTATGCCTCTTGCTTACACCACTTCCTCCCATGTTCCTTGGATGGCTGGGGTTCTGTGTTGTTGAACTAACAAGGATCTGCGACCACTGCCAGTGAAGAAGTTAAATACCTCAAGAAGACAGGAAACATGTATTTTTCTTTAAAATAATTTTTTTCGAAAAATACTTACCGATGGTATTACTGATAGGAAGACATACTTAGCCTGTCAATTTCAGCCTCCAAAATTGTTGTGTTGCTGCACAACCAGGGATGTAACTCTAGCAAGCAGTTAGTTACCTCATCCCTTGAGTGGCCTCCCTATCCTCTGGATAGCCTCCCTCCCTAATCTCATGAGAGTCCGTTATTGCCAGTTCTATCTTAGCAGACAGGCGGCAAGCGGGGAAGGTGGGAGGGAAGTTTGAGTAATACCATCGGTAAGTATTTTTCCAAAAACTTTATTTTAAAGAAAAATACTTTTTTCTTCAAAAACGTTACCGATGGTATTACTGATAGAAAGAATTGCAAAGAGGAGGAGGGTGCCGCCTCAAAACACAACCCCTGTGTAACTGCTTAGCTAGGTCCCTCGCCGGTGCACACTCCCGACAATTTCAGCTAAGTGTTAGCTATGGCGCATCCAGCGCCGGGAGGGAGTGTTGCGCCGCCGCAATGTCCCCCACTAGTGCCAGGTTTTGTCGTTAGCCTGACAGGTCACGAAAGTGGAAACAGGCGAAAGTAGATTCGGCCCTCCAGCCCACAACTGCCACAATGTCCCTCACGGCGCAGTTGTGGTCAAATGCGACGCTCGTGGAGACAGCCCAGACTTCCTGCGCCCGAATCAGCAGCCTCTTCGCTCCCTCTGTCGAGAGGTCTTCATAAGCGGATCTTATGATTCCGCGCCGCCAAGCAGAAATCGTCTGGGCAGAAATATCATTCCTGCCCGGTGGGAGGAGAGACGTAACGTCCTCGCCATAGGGGTTTTGACCGGCGGGGGGGAACTTTTTTAACACCCTGACCGGGTCCTGTCTGCATACGTCCTGGGGCGTATTGGGGCCCCCGCAATGGACGAAGAGTGATCGGTTGAGGGGTGGCTGATGGGAGCCTGTTCTTGGCCCAAAAAGAAGGACGAGTGAGGAGTTGGACAGAGCCGTCGGCCCGGAGCTGCAGGCAGGACGATTGTACTGAGAGAGCATGGAGTTCACTCATGCAAGAGGCAGTGGCCACAGCCAGCAAGTAGCACGTCATTCTCGTCAAGTCAGAGAACCGGGCCAAGGGCAGAGGTTCAAAACGAGCAGTGTAAAGCCAGGTTAACACCCACACGAGTTCCCATCGAGGGAGTAGGAAACACTCTGAGGAACCTGAGAAAAGGTGTCGCGGCGACCGCCCGCCTGAAAATCCGCGGCGGCATCGAGCGAGGGTAAAGGGCACGAAAACGCCTGAGAGTGACCAGCATACCAGCTCTGGCGAAACCGGGTATCGATGCCCTCTGGCCATCAGGCATCTGAAAAGAAGACAGAGTCTTGCGATATCCGGTTTCGCTGGAGGTCGAAGTGAGCCATGAGGTCAGCGAGATCCTTGCCAGACCCTGGATCTTGTTGGTCCAAATGGAGGTCGCTTGACGTCAAAGCTAGCCATGAGGTCGGCGAGGTCCTGGCAAGACCTGGGAACTGGCCGGCCCAAAAAGCGGTAAGTGTAAGCCACCATATTAGTAAGATATTCCCGAATGGCGATGGACGCACATTTAACCTTCCCGGAATGTGACGCGCCCGCAGCGAGATGTCCCGATCCGGGTACCACACGAGTAGCTGGAACAGAAAGATGTGCAGAAAAGGGGAACATGTCCCACCCTGCTTGGGAATATACGCCACAACTGTCGAGTTGTAGGAGAGGACGAAGGGCCGCCTGGTGTGTCACACGCATCCCCCCCTGGCGAAGAGGGCGAGCCAAACTGCCTTTAACTCCAACCAGTGTATGTGTAAGCCACCAGATCCAGTGGCCAAAGGTCCGCTAGAAAAAACTACCAAGTGAGTAGAAAAAGGCACTGTCAAGGGAGAGAAGTGTGCATGATCGACCAGTGATCATAGATCTACTGTGGCCAAAGCACACAAAAAAAAAGAGATAGGAAAGAGAGGGGGCGCTAAGAAAGTGACTGAAAGCAATGCATATGGAAGCCCCCCCCCCCCCCCAAAGGGGGGCGTATCACATATCCACTGTTCCAGCCACTCAGTGCATGGAAATTTAAATCTAGGTCCCCCCCCAAGGGGGGTCCAGATATTTAGCCGGTGTGGACAGCTGTTTCAGTCTTGGCGACCTCTTCAGCACACCATCGGCAATACTGGAGGAAGAAGGAACTTCTGCTTACCTGCAAAGAAGACCACATTTTACTGTGGTTTCTGCAGGGGCATACATTCCATGCCTCCACCTAGAGCCAAATTTCCATGCACCCTAAGAGAGAACCTACTAAAAAGGGGGAAGGATTTGCAGTCGAAATTGTGTTAAAAAAGCAGACCGAAATGGTTGACTGCCAGTGCCTGTAATTTAGAAAAAAACTACCAAGTGAGTAGGAAAAGGCACTGTCAAGGGAGAGAAGTGTGCATGATCGACCAGTGATCATAGATCTACTGTGGCCAAAGCACACAAAAAAAAAAGAGATAGGAAAGAGAGGGGGCGCTAAGAAAGTGACTGAAAGCAATGCATATGGAAGCCCCCCCCCCCCCCCCCGAAGGGGGGCGTATCACATATCCACTGTTCCAGCCACTCAGTGCATGGAAATTTAAATCTAGGTCCCCCCAAGGGGGGTCCAGATATTTAGCCGGTGTGGACAGCTGTTTCAGTCTTGGCGACCTCTTCAGCACACCATCGGCAATACTGGAGGAAGAAGGAACTTCTGCTTACCTGCAAAGAATACTGGAGGAAGAAGGAACTTCTGCTTACCTGCAAAGAAGACCACATTTTGCTGTGGTTTCTGCAGGGGCATACATTTTACTGTGGTTTCTGCAGGGGCATACATTCCATGCCTCCACCTAGAGCCAAATTTCATATGCATTGCTTTCAGTCACTTTCTTAGCACCCCCTCTCTTTCCTATCTCTTTTTTTTTTGTGTGTGTGCTTTGGCCACAGTAGATCTATGATCACTGGTCGATCATGCACACTTCTCTCCCTTGACAGTGCCTTTTCCTACTCACTTGGTAGTTTTTTCTAAATTACAGGCACTGGCAGTCAACCCTTTCGGTCTGCTTTTTTAACACAATTTCGACTGCAAATCCTTCCCCCTTTTTAGTAGGTTCTCTCTTAGGGTGCATGGAAATTTGGCTCTAGGTGGAGGCATGGAATGTATGCCCCTGCAGAAACCACAGTAAAATGTGGTCTTCTTTGCAGGTAAGCAGAAGTTCCTTCTTCCTCCAGTATTGCCGATGGTGTGCTGAAGAGGTCGCCAAGACTGAAACAGCTGTCCACACCGGCTAAATATCTGGACCCCCCTTGGGGGGACCTAGATTTAAATTTCCATGCACTGAGTGGCTGGAACAGTGGATATGTGATACGCCCCCCTTCGGGGGGGGGGCTTCCATATGCATTGCTTTCAGTCACTTTCTTAGCGCCCCCTCTCTTTCCTATCTCTTTTTTTTTTTGTGTGCTTTGGCCACAGTAGATCTATGATCACTGGTCGATCATGCACACTTCTCTCCCTTGACAGTGCCTTTTCCTACTCACTTGGTAGTTTTTTCTAAATTACAGGCACTGGCAGTCAACCCTTTCGGTCTGCTTTTTTTTCAAAGGTCCGCTGTCACGCTGAAGTCCGGAAGCAGAGGTGCCCCCCAACCGGGGAGACTGTCATCCGTGCAGATCGACAGGTAGAGTAGTGGGGATGCTAGGGGGACTCCCGACGCTAACCCAGATGGGACTGTCCACGGAAGGAGAAGTGTCCGAACTAGTGGAGACACAGGCACACGGACCGCCAAATCCCCCGAAGACAGCCGCTAAAGAAGGAGATGTAGTTGAATCAATCGCGATTAGAGCCGACCGAGAGGAAGTAAGACTCTTGACTAACGACGGCGCCGCCATCCCTCGGAACCTTGCACACGCTATGGATTTGCGAACCAAGGAAGTCGCCTGGTCCCAACCTTGTGACAGTGAGGACACAGGAAAAAACGTCTGGGAGAGACCTGCATAAGACCCCTGTCGGAAGTAACCTCCATCTCTGGTCTTCGGGTGCCCGAGAAGAACCCCTGGTCCCCGAAGCTGTCATGTCGCAGGGGCTTCGAAATGTGGAGAGAGTGACTTGACACGCAAGAGCTGCCGCGGTGTGTCGCAGGGATGCTGCATCTGGCCATTGGCTGTGAAATCGACCGTGAGTAGGCATCTGCGTTGGCCCGGTGCTGACGTCGAGGCTGCATCCCCGGGGAAGAGCGGTCCCTGATGGTCCAGCCGGAAGATCGACTGTGCCTGCCGGCTGCCCCGCAAGGTCCGGTGTAGAGACGATGTCCGCCGCCACAAAACGCAGAACTTGTCCGTCGGCAAGGCGGAGAGGGAAGTGGAGACGTCTCCTAGTATGGTATATGTAGCGCCTGTCCACACGCACTGTGATCGCTCCTCAGCGTCCGGGTACCAAAAACGCCGGGTATCCTGCACTGCGCTGGTAAGGCGAGAGGGTAAAGTTTCGGGATCCGCCCTCGATGAGGAAACACATCTCGGCGGCTAAGAGTACTGATGGAACTTGTGTCATCTCCGTAGAGGCTATCAGTCTCTGTGGATCGCCCGAGGCTCCATTCTCTGTCTGAACGGGATGATGCCAACAGCACTCGGTGTTCCCAGGCGGTCACCCATCCAAGTAGTAACCGTGCCCGACGATGCGTAACTTGGGAGACCAGACGAAAACCGGTGTATTCAATGTGGTACGGCCGTTGGCTGACCGGCCTACGGCAAAAGGTAGCCGTCGTCGCCTAGGGGTGGTCCCCCATGTCTGCCGCCGGGTACTCCGATTCATAGAGGCGTGCATGAGACTCAACAAAGGCCTTAAGGGGGGATGTTCGTTTATTAGTTAAAATTTAATGTCCCTATGGCATCAGAGATGATCAGAGACTAGCTGGTGAACTGTGGGTTGCACTATAGCAGTAATGCTACAAGGTCTCACTAACCGGAAAGAGGAAATATTTGTATGAATTATTGTGGGGGGTTTTTGTTGGTTTTTTTTTTGCTATATTTCATTTTGAGGCCCAGGGCCTATAGTATGTACCAATCCGATAAGGTGGGGAAAATGTAGCAATCTAATATTGCGCTTGGCCCAGGACCTACCAGACGCAGTGTGGTGAAAAATAGAGTAAAATGAGAGTAAGAACCAACAACAACGGTCCTATGCTATGGGGAGACATTTATTCATACAATATATAAGAAAGGGTTAACATTTCAGGACCACGGTTAAAATGTCATTCTCATATGACGGGGGACCGAGCTCGCAAGCCTGTTATCCATAGGTGGCGAGGCACATATAGGCCCATTCCTGGCCGGTAGATGCGGGTCGGAGCTCTCGGTGTAAGACGGGACAGAAGGCGGGAGAAAAGCGTCCGGGATCATGGCGGCAGCTGGTCCGCATGTGTGTATGACCCCGAAGGGGTATGTCCTGAGGAGGGCTATCCGACCTGAGTGGTGAGACGGACAGCTAATATGTGTGCGCGGAGACTGGCTTCCAGCCAGGGCACAAGGAGACAGTGGGAGCCCCAAGGCGCCGAGCAACAAGTCGTGATGTGACGACATATGGCAACACGGTGGCGTAAAGACGCAAATACGCAATATCACACCTGGCTGGTCTGGAGCCGCGCCAGGGACAGCTGAGAGCCGATGTCTCCTCCCCCGAGGCAGATGGGGGTATCTCCGCGAGAGACCCGTCTTCAAAGGCCGGATGCGCGGGGCTGGCTGTGAAAGACACCCGAGTGAGCGGGGGCGTAAGATCTCGCCCGGCACATCACAACCCGCGGCTGAAGGGACAGCGTCCATCACCTTGGCCGGGATGGAAATTAGCCGCAAGTGTCCCGTCTCCATAGAGCGAGAGCGTGGAGATAGTATGCGACGGGGCCGAGAAGAAACACCGATAGCGGTAGAGCTGGGAGTGGCTGGGCGATTTGTAGCCTCGTCTGATGGCATGGGCGCCGACGACGGTAGAATTGGTAAACTTGTTGGAGCCTAAGCGTCGGCTGCGTTTAGGCCCAAACGTGAATCGCGCCAGGGCAAGATGAAACGAAACGCCAACTGTGTCTGAGTTGGGAGGTGCCGGGTAAGCTGGAGCCACAGTGAAAGACACGGAAGAAGCAGAAGATGAAAAAGGAGAAGACCGACGCCTCACAGGGGAGGGACTGTGTCGTCTGTTCTCATGAAGTGGTCGGCGGTGCGCACCGTGGCGGGAAGAAACCCGTGAGCGGGACCGCTCCCGTCCCGGGACACAAAGATCTCAGCTGTGGTGCAGAGGGGAAGGCGGAACGGTAGGATGCAAATCATAGGGGAGCGCTGCGGCCAACGCGAGACCGAAGAAGCGCAAGGAACAGGGTGGCCAAGTTCTGTCCGATTCCAAGGGTGACCACGCAATTGAATGTCCCGGGGGGAAGGAGACCAGGGTGAAGCCATCGGACAAGAGTGGAGAGACCATCGCCGAGAGGGCTGATCGTCCAATCGATGGACGCGCGGTGACCGGCTCCGAGCTGGGGCGCAAGGAGACACATGAAGCCCTGCAGCGCCGTGTAAAGAGTCGTGATGTGACGACCTATGGCGACGCTGAGGCACAAAGGTGCAGGTGGGCAAGGCTACACCTGGCTGGTCGCTAACCGCGCCAGGGCCGGTGTCTCATCCCTCGAGGGAGAGGGGGGAGTCGCCGCGAGGGACCCGTCTCCGTAGAGCGGGTGCGCGGGACAGACATGAAACTGCGCACCATAGAGCAGGAGCGCATTGAATTATAAAGGAAGATACCTCCCACAGCAGAAGGGACAGCGTCCGTCGCCTTGGCCGGGGGTAAAAATGGCCGCAAGGGACCCGTCTCCGTAGAGCGGGTGCGCATGACAGACATGAAACTGCGCTCCATAGAGCAGGAGCGCCTTGAATCGTAAAGGTACTTGCCGCCCACAGCAGAAGGGACAGCGTCCGTCGCCTTGGCCAGGGGAAAAAATGGCCGCAAGCGACCCGTCACCGGTGATCGGGAGCGCGGTGTGAGGGAGCGACCAGAGTCTGGGGACTGAGAGCACCGAGACAAACTGTTGACCACGTCCGAGTTGGTAGGGGCCGGTGGAACTGGTGCCGCAGTGGAAGGGACATGGCGCTTGCGGCGATAGAAACTCCAAAGTTGGGACCAATGGTTCTCTTCCCAAAAGGCGCAAGGAGCACAGGGATGATCCGACTCGCAGCCCGAGCAAGGAAGGCAGCGTAGATGTAAATCGCTGGGCCACTGGGAGTCACCACAGGCGGGGCAAGTTAACTGCAACATGGAAACATAAGAGAACCGTGCGTGACCCAGGGCCACGTTTCCAAGGACACGACCGTTGTAGCCCGACCGTCGGAGACGAAGTCGAAAAGAATGGTCAAAACGCCGCAATTCCACGGAAATTGCACCAGTAGGCTTGCAATTGCCGGGCGAGACAATGTCCGACGCCTTACCCGGCCATCGTAAGAAGATCGAAACCGAAAAAACGAACGAAGGAGAAAAAGATTTGCGGAGACTGAAAACAACGGAACTGAACAAAATGGAGCTAAGTATATAACTGGCAATAACGGACTCTCGCGAGATTAGGAAGGGAGACTATCCAGAGGATAGGGAGGCCACTCAAGGGATGAGACAACTAACTGCTTGCTAGAGTTATGTCCCTGGTTGTGCAGCAACACAACAATTTTGGAGGCTGAAATTGACAGGCTAAGTATGTCTTCAGTCCTATCAGTAATACCATCAGTAACGTTTTTGAAGAAATAAAAATACAAACTTTTAAATGCTAGGGCTACCAGTAAATGCATAACAGATCTGAACTGTGTGCTAGCTACCTCCATGTTGTGGAAAACAGTTTTGCCTACTTAATAATAAATAAATGGTAAATCAGTGCATTAAATAGCCGCTTTACCCAATTGAATATCGGCTCACAGCGCCGCCACGAACTGAACCCAACAAGCATGCTCACGTGAATCACATGCATTCACTCACACTGTACATAAACACAGAACATTCACGTGGTGCTAAGGGCAAGTTCAAGCGAGCTACTGAAGTTTGGGGAAATTTGATAAGTAAAGTCGTGGGGGTGGAAGAGCCGGAGTAGCCGGAAAAAGTACCCCCGACGGTCCGCCTGAATTAACAGTGACACTTACTAGAGGCGAAGCATTGGTGGCAGGCACCTTAACCACTGCGCCAAGAACCACAATTTGGTGCCTTTAGAATGGATAAACCATGATGGTAGAACCTGTTTAGTTTGGTGACCTAAGCTGTCAAAGAAAGAAGCTTGTAGCCTACTTGTCTCCGATGGTGCCGAGAGGTTTCCACATGCTTGAGGGTGCATCCCAGGTCAGGTGACTCATGTTGACATAGGTGTAGTGATTGTCCGACTCTTTAAGCTTGTGTTCCACAGCGCCAGATGGCACTGGTCAAATTGAAACAAATTGTAAAACATATCATGATGGCATTGATGAGAGGAAGTGATAAAGTCATTAAGTGTTCATTCACATGAAAGCAGCTTGATTAACCCCTTCACTGCAGAGAAAGGTGAACATGATCCAACTGCAAGAGGTATGGATCCTCATAGGCCTCCACAGTTGCAGGGGTTCTATACCTCTTGCTGACACCACTTTGTATCCATGTTCCTTCAGTGGTGAAAATTTTGCACTGAATCATCGCGACAAGAGCCACTACTGACAGTCAAAGGGTTAATACGGATTTTAGAAATAAAATCGGCAAGCACTGGCAGTGAAGGGGTGAATAATTGTTTGTTTTCTCAAAATACATTACCGATGGCATTACTATATGGAATACACTCTATAGCCTATTGATTTCAGTCTAAGCCGAGTTGTGTCCCTTACACAACTGGGGAGTGGGGAGGAGACACCGGGGATCCATGCATAGGAGCCCGGGTGGCCTCCCCTTACCACCCTATCCTGTCATGCGCCATAGGGTGAAAGCCTGCCAGTTTCACTCTTAGCTCGACCGTGGACAGTCGGGCGTTCTTTTGTTTGGCGACTGGTTTCAGACTTATGCTATTGATGCTACTGTGAACTTCCTCCTTGGCTTTTGCCTCGTTTAGTCTGTGGAGACTTGCACCGAACTTTATTTCGTTTTCAAGACTGTGAGTGATATGAATTCAGTGGACTCTGTCATGTGAGCTTTCTGACTGGTCTCGGCCTTAACTTTCCGTGACCTCTGCCTTTGGAACTCCGGCTTCGTGCTCGACTGGTGACTTACGGGACACTTCTTCGTTCGCGTTCTGCCTCGGGGAGTGAGGTCTAGGCTCTTCAGTGAGCCTTTCCCGGCGGACTGTGTGTGGCGGACTTTATGGCATCTTCGCGGCTGAGAACCTGCCATCTTGTGGGGAATTCCAGTGGCCCTCGGACGCGCACGGCGCCTGCCTCCCGTGCTCGGGCTGCTCCGACATGACTGGTGTCGTTTGTGCCGATTGGAGATAGACCGATGGTCACACCTTGGGGACTTCTACCGCGACCGTCCGTCCGTACCAGCCCAGCAGGCTGCCCAGTCTTCCCCGAAGGAGGTCGTCGCTCCATCACCTCGTAGGGTACCCCTTCATTCCATCGTTCAGGCAGCCCGGCCCGCAGTTGTCACTTTCATGTACAGTAACCATGCAGATGCTCGCTCCCCGCTCTGAGGCTTCCGAGCAGGGCAGGCGAGTATTAGAGTCGTGCCCCCCATGCTCCGTCTTTTCCCAGCGTGGCCCGAGCGCCTTGGTATTACTCCCCCACCCCCCACCCCCTTCCCCACCACTCCGAATTGTCTGAGCGGGCCCCGCAGGTCGAGCCTACATCCACACCCACCCACCCCCCACCCCCCCGCTCCGAGTCTTCCGAGCGGGCCCGACGAGATTTGCTCAAGCATAGGGCAAAGAGAAGTAGAGAAAGAGAGAAAGAGTTAATAAGAAAAGATGCTCTCCCTCACGCTACGATTCGTTTGAGCGTGACCCGAGAGCCATAGACGTGCCGTCCCCCCCCCCCCCCCCCCCCACTCCGAGTCTTCCGAGCGAGCCCGGCGAGATTTGCTCAAGCATAGGGCAAGGAGAAGTAGAGAAAGAGTTAATAAGAAAAGATGCTCTTCCTAACGCTCCGATTCGTCTGAGCGTGACCTGAGATCCATTGACGTGCTGCCCCCCCCCCCCCCCCCCTCGCTCCGTACTGTCTGAGCAGTCACGGCGAACCATACTTATGTCTCCCCCCCTCTGCCCCGAAGCTTCCGGGCGGGCCCAGCACGACACGTACACACTCTCTTCCCCCTCCCCCCCCCCCCCCCCCTCGCTCCGTACTGTCTGAGCAGTCACGGCGAACCATACTTATGTCTCCCCCCCTCTGCCCCGAAGCTTCCGGGCGGGCCCAGCACGACACGTACACACTCTCTTCCCCCCTCCCCCCCCCCCCCCTCGCTCCGTACTGTCTGAGCAGTCACGGCGAACCATACTTATGTCTCCCCCCCTCTGCCCCGAAGCTTCCGGGCGGGCCCAGCACGACACGTACACACTCTCTTCCCCCCTCCCCCCCCCCCCTCGCTCCGTACTGTCTGAGCAGTCACGGCGAACCATACTTATGTCTCCCCCCCCTCTGCCCCGAAGCTTCCGGGCGGGCCCAGCACGACACGTACACACTCTCTTCCCCCCTCCCCCCCCCCCCCTCGCTCCGTACTGTCTGAGCAGTCACGGCGAACCATACTTATGTCTCCCCCCCTCTGCCCCGAAGCTTCCGGCGGGCCCAGCACGACACGTACACACTCTCTTCCCCCCCCCCCCCCCCCCCCTCGCTCCGTACTGTCTGAGCAGTCACGGCGAACCATACTTATGTCTCCCCCCCCCTCTGCCCCGAAGCTTCCGGGCGGGCCCAGCACGACACGTACACACTCTCTTCCCCCCTCCCCCCCCCCCCCCCCTCGCTCCGTACTGTCTGAGCAGTCACGGCGAACCATACTTATGTCTCCCCCCCTCTGCCCCGAAGCTTCCGGGCGGGCCCAGCACGACACGTACACACTCTCTTCCCCCCTCCCCCCCAACCCCCCCATTCCTATGTTTCCGAGTGGGCCGGGCCCGGCAAGTCTCTCTTTCATCCCCGCCCCGTTCCGATTCTTCTGTATGGGCCCGGCGTGACTTGGACATGCTCGCCCAAAGCGCCGATTCGTCTGAGCGTGGCCCGCAAGCTTCCTTGATGCTCTCTCCCCGCTCGAATTCTTCTGAGCGGGCCTGGTGGGCCTCTGTAACGTCCCCCCCCCCCTCGCCCCCCCTCCCCCCCCCCCTCGCCCCCCCTCCCCCCCCCCCCCCGGTTTCTGGGCGGGCCCGGCGGGACTCAGAGTCTTTTGCGCAGATCAGATCTGACGGGTTGCTGACAAGCTTGCCCCCCCCCCCCCCCCCCCCCGTTCGCGTTCTCCTGAGCGGGCTCGGCAAGCCAGGGCTCCCCTACCACCTCCCTTCGTTAACTCTGGGCGCGGTCCCCGGCACCCGCGATCCCCTCACCGATGCGTCATTGTCGACTCTCACGCGGCCCCCCCGCCCCCTTTACCCACCCTTCGGTGGGTAGGGGGCCACCGGAGCGCCTTTGCCTCCAGACATCGTTCGACCGCAGTTACTCTTTCCCCGCGTTGCCCTTCCTTACAGGCTTCGCGTGCGGCTCCGCCTGTTCCTCGCTCTCGTTGCAGCCCGCCGCTGGTGGCTGGCTCTCACTCTCGTAGTTGGTCGCCCCTCCATTTGGCTCATCGCAACAGGCGGCATTTGGATCTCGATCCTGACATCCTCAGCCTTCAACCAGGGGACTCAGCTTCAGAGTTTTTCCTTCGGGACTCTCCAGCCGGCTCCCCCGCCCATAACCGCTTCCCCAGACCGCGGACCTACACTGAGTTCCCAGACCTTTCGTGCCTGGCTTATTCCGACCCTCCGCCCACCTGAATTCTGCCCGCCGTCTCCCCCAGTGGTGGATGCGCAGTTTTCTGCCCAACGTCGCAAGACGCTCCCTCAGCCAGCTGTCTTCCGGGATCTCGCGGAGGCAATCTCCACACAGTTCCGCCAGCACAGCTTCGGCGAAAACGGGCTTTTTACGGATTACCGGTGGCCCATAGGGATCAACGTAAACTACCGCCAGGCTTGGTACGCGGGACACTCCCAAGCCTTCACCGTCCCTATCCCACCTTGGTTTCAGCAGCCATCACACAGGTGGGGGGGTCGACGGGCTGGCCAGAACGCTTGGCCTTGCCCGCTGGACAGGATCGCATCTTTAGTTCGAAACTCCCTGGCGTGTTCAGGTTCTTGGAGATGGCAAGCGGTATTGTGCGGGTTGGAGGACACTTGGGACCTGGAGGCTTCATCCCTGCTCCCTGACACCCATTCGATCCTTGTGGCTGCTAGCCGGGCCGCCTACCATTGCCATGGCGGCAGCCGTCAACTGTGACCTTTGACTCGGCTCGGATCTACCCAAGACCTTGAAGTCGCTGCTCCGTCAGGCCCCCATAGGCGGCTCGCAACTGTTTGGGGACACTTGGTAGACAGTTATGGAGGCGTCTAAGGATCTTTGGCCCCGACCAGCCGCTGCCCCCTCTACCTTTCGCTTTCGCGCTCCCCGCACTTCCGTGGGTTGCGCCCTGCACAGCCGGTGGCGCCCACGTTAGAGCTCGCCCCTTGGAGGTCCCACTACAGTCCCTCCCCACCTCCCGCCCTACAGCTGGTTTTCCAGTCCCCTCCGCCGCTCCGCATGTCTCCCCTTTGGACCCAGCTCCACACGATTGGCTCAAGGCAGACGCTCTTCGAGGAGAAGTGGCGGCCTTGCTCAGCAAGGCGGCGACGGAGATAGTCTCTCAACACGACTCACCGGCGTTTTACAGCCGACTGTTTGTCGTCCCCAAGCCAGGCGGCAAGTGGCGTCCAGTCTTCGACCTCTCGGCGCTAAACAAGTTCATTGCGTCACCGCACTTTCGAATGGAGATTGCCAGGATTCTTCACGCAGCCGTCCAGCCGATGGACTTCGCTATCAGCCTCAATCTGGCAGACGCTTATCTGCACGTGCCCATGCATCCGGCCTCGCGTTGTTTTCTACGCATTGCCTTCGGAGGGATCGTCTACCAGTTCCAAGCCCTCCCATTCGGCCTCAACTCAGTCCCTGGGTTCCACGAGGCTCCTCGACGTGGTGATGGCCAGCTTCCGACAACGGTCGTGGAGTCCGGCCTCCAATTATCTGGCCGACCTGCTGCTGCGCAACCAGATCAAGAGACGAGCTGGAAGACAGAGACGAGCTGCTCTCTCTCTCCTTCGCCGGCTAGGGTTATTGTCTATCCTGGCAAGTCGGATCTCACCCCTTCGCGGCGGTTCCTGTATTTGGGGATGGAATTCCTGACCGACCTCAACTTGGGCCGCCTGCCTTTGGCGCAGCGGAAGAAGATCGCCAAGCTCACCTGGCAGATGGAGCTAGGAGTCTCCTTCACGGCCAGGCTATAGCTTCAGCTCTTCGGACTGCTCAGGGCGGCAGCGGATTTATTACCCCTGGGCAGGCTCTATGCCCGACCTCTTCAGCTCCACCTCCTCCTTTGCTGGCGCCTGTCCTCTGGCCCCCTGACGGATCCGGTTCCGGTTACTCTGCTAGGCCGCCCCCACCTCCAGACGTGGTCGGACCTCGTGTGGCTGTCAACGGGCGTGCCTCTACACCGACGCGAGCCTGTTGGGATGAGGCGCTCACCTCTTACCGGACTTTGTCTCGGCTTCGGGCCTTTGGCCTCGGGATTTCGTGGACAAACACATCAACTGGCTGGAGTTGAAGGTGGTGTGGTTGGCCCTCGTCACCTGGCAGAAGAAGCTGACCCACCAGGAGGTCCTCATCCTATCGGACAACTTGACGTGGTTGCAGACGCCCTGTCCCGCCGTGGACAGCTTCTCCACACGGAGTGGTCCTTGTGCTCATACATCTTTCGTCTGATCTGCTCACAATGGGATCTGCTCACAATGGGATCTGCTCACAATGGGAGACGCCCCTAGTCGAACTGTTTGCCACCAGGGAGAACAACCAACTACAGATTTTTGTCTCTCCCTTCCGGACCCGCTCGCCTGGGCAGTGGACGCGCTCTCCATCCCTTGGGACGGCTTGATCGCGTATGCCTTCCCTCCGTCAGTACTGGTGCTGAAGATCCTACGGAAATTGCAGGGATGCTCCGCGGTTGTCCTGTTGGTGGCCCCCTTCAGCTGGACCAAGAGCTGGACCACAGACCTGCTCGCTCTAGCTATGGGCCCGCCCTTGGAGCTCCCCACCCTGCCGTCGATGTTCAAGCAGCCCCAGCAGGCGCTCTTTCACCTGTGCCCGGAGCGCCTCCTCCTTCACGCCTGGAGGTTGTCCGGCAAGCCTTCACCGCTAGAGGTTTTTCGGATGCGGCAGTGGCGGTGACTGCGGCAGCCTGCAGACTGTCTACCCGGAAGGTATACGAAGGCAAACTCAAATTCAAATTCAAATAACTTTATTTATCCCTTAAAGGGCAATTACATTTGTGTGGACGGGGGGAACAATCAAATAAAAGTCCTTCAATAAACATTAATTAATATCAGGACATTCTAATATCCCATTTGTACCTGATATTAATATGCTAAATCTGTAAGACTTATAATACTGATATTAAGACATATTAAAACTCTTAACTAATACAATTACTAAAACATTATTTAAAACTTAAAGAGCATTATTAACGACATTATCAGCGAACAAATTAACGTCTTACTTTCCACTTACACCCTCTACAACTGTCCATCCAGGCCAGCGATACCCCCGCGATGAAACAGCTGAATAAACACACACACACACGAACACACACTTTTAACAGCTGTGTAGATTTACAAAATATTTAACAGTCGGACGGCAACAGGGATGAAAGACAGTTTCCTGCGGTTGGTTTACATGATGGTTGTCTGTATCGGCGGCCAGACGGGAGCAATTCAAAGAGGTCTTTCATCACGTGAGCATCACTAGCCATGATGGAAGTAGCTTTTCTTACAATCTGACGATCGCAGAACACGGCTAAACTTCTCTGTTCTTCCCCAATGATCTTGAAGCTGAGATGAACAATTCTCTGAAGACTGTTTTTGTTTTTAACACTAAGATTTGGGAACCAGCAAATGAACGAAAAAGTCAGGACGCTTTCTAAGAAAGATTTGTAAAACAAAGTTAAAATGGTCCTGTCAACAGAGAAAGAGTTCAGCTTTCTCAGAAAATACAATATCTTTTGGTCTTTCTTCACAACAGTTTCAGTATTGTCATCCCAATTCAGTTTATCATCGAAGATGGTGCCTAAGTATTTATACTTCTGGCAACTTCCTTATCATGTATAATAGTCTTACTGTGATCCTGCTTGTTCATCCTAAAATCAACAATAAGGTCACATGTCTTACCCACGTTAAGCTCTAAAAAAGAATCATCGCACCATTGAACAAAGTCATTCAATGAGGGTCCATGTTCATCAGATGACCCTTGCTGAAGGAAAGTAAGGCGCTGTCATCTGAAAACTTGACAATGTAATTGTCAGCATGACAACTCCTACAATCGTCAGTGTACAAGATGTAAAGGAGTGGAGATAAGAATAAGAATAAGAATAAGAGTATGTACTTTATTATCTCGAAAAGAGAAATTCGGTTGTGGTACATTTATAACAAATAGTACAAACAAGACATACAAACATTATAGCATAATTATGAACATTTTCTCCCTGCACTTGCACAGCTACAAATTCCAAATGGATATAAAGTAAACACTACAAAATCTTTACAAATAACTCTTACACATCTCACACAAACATCTACTATGGACTGAACTGAGCGGCACCTATACATATACATACAGATAAGCAGCAGCCCTAGGGGGACCCGGTGCACGTGACAGCAGTACTAGAGAAGCAACCATTAACCAAAACACGGGCAAGTGGAGGGTCTTCCAGTCATGGTGCGTCGCCCAGCGGCTCCCCCCCTCCCCCCCCCCCCCCCCCCCCCAACTGGCGGAATTCTTCAGGTAGCTTTTCGACGACCAAGGCTTAGTGCCTATTACCATCAGGGGTTATCGCGCCATGCTGGCTGACTCTTACCGCCACTTGGGCCTCCCAGTTCCGGGCGCTGGCAAAGATCTCTCAGACCTGTTGGGCGCATTTTGAACTCCGACGTCCAGTCTCTCGTTCCCTCATACCTCGGTGGGTCCTCTCCTGGGTACTGACTTGGGTAAATTCGGATCGCTTCGAACCCCAGCCTTTGGCACGGTTCTCTGACTTGACCTGGAAAACATGTTTTCTCCTGGCCCTCGCCATGGCGTCCCACGTGACCGAGCTTCATGCGCTCTCGGTATGCCTCGCGTGTTTGCAGTTTTGAGCGGATGGCTCAGCTCGGCTGCTCACCGACCCGTCCTTCCTGGCCAAGAATTGACTGCCCTCGGCTGTGCCCCAGTTACTGACCATACGTCCGCGCAGAGGGACGGATTTTCCAGCAGGTCTCGGCAACAGTTTCCAGTCTGGGCACTGAAGATTTACTTGCATTGCGCTAAGCCGCGCCGCCTCGGTTGCTCCCGCCTGTTCCTACCGCCTTCTCCAGGCAGGCCGGATATTTCGGCCTAGACAGTTTCGTCCTGGCTGCGGTGGGTGATTCGATCGGCCTACAAGACCTCTCCCCGGACGGGAATAGACGGTTACAGATCGGTGCACATGAAGTACGAGCAGTGGCCACAAGCGTAGCTTTGGACCGTTTCTGCTCGATTCAGGACATTGTGACGGCAGTAGGCTGGCGTGCAGACTCCACCTTCGCCTGCTTCTGCCTCCGCAACCTATCCGGCCAGCGTGACTCCCTGGCCTTCGTGGGCGACATCTCCATGGCCCAACACTCCCTCCGCATGCCGCAGGCGCCTTAGGCACGTCCTAGCTGAAATCGTCGGGAGTTCTTTCGTTGGCCTGCGGGGGTGTTAATTACTGAGGGTAACAGGGCGGCACCCGCCTCCTCTTTGTGATTCTTCCATATAGTAATGCCATCGGTAATGTATTTTGAGAAAACAAATGAATTTTTTTCTAAAATGTATTTTTTTGAAAAATACTTACCGATGGCATTACTTGGATAGCCCTCCTTCCTGCCCCGCTTGCCGCTTTGGCTAAGTGTGAAACTGGCAGGCTTTCGCCATATGGCGCGTGACCGGATAGGGTGGTAAGGGGAGGCCACCCGGGCTCCCATGCATGGATCCTCGGTGTCTCCTCCCCAATTGTGTAGGGGACACAACTCGGCTTAGACTGAAATCTATAGGCTATAGAGTGTATTCCATATTATAGTAATGCCATCAGTAAGTTTGGTGGGTTTTTTTAATACATTTTAGAAACAAATTCATTTTCATGCACGTTGGAAGTGAGACTGAAAAGTGAAACTTACCTGGAACAGCGTCTATGATGACTAAAGCCATGGTGGGCTGTGGGAGAGAGATGATCTTTCCAACAGTCTGTCATGAGAAAAAGTATTACTTTAACCCTTATCATTCGGAATACACCAATGTGTGAAATAAGTTTGACTAAAATAGTTCAAGCAGGCGCCAAGCTATTCTGGCACCACTCTTAACCCTGATCATTCGGAACACACCAGTGTGTGAAATAAGTTTGACTAAAATAGTTCAAGGGTGGTGCCAGAATAGCTTGGCGCCTCTAGGCGCCAAGCTATTCTGGCACTACCCTTGAACTAAAGCCATTGGTCTATATCCTTATCTGTAAGTACTATAATGTAGCTTGCATATGGCAGTGTACAAATTTGAAACTTTTAGCCTCAGTATGATATGGGTTAAACTAAAGCCATTGGTCTATATCCTTATCTGTCAGTACTGTGGACCCAGCTTGCATATGGCAGTGTACAAATTTGAAGCTTTTAGCCTCAGTATGATATGGCTTAAAACACAACAGCACTGCTGAAAAATATTGCATTGCATCAAATTCATACATGCAAAAGAATGCAGAAAAGGAAAGAAAGTGGCCATACAGACTTTGAAAGCATGATGGTTGTTCCATATAATTTTCATTGTACATGAACACAAAACTTCAAAGTAGGTAACTGTGCAAAGTTTTCAGAGAAAATGTCAAAATTTAAGTGAACAGAAGAACCTGTTTTGAGCTACCACCCTGTGAGAACTCATCTGTCATTAAAGACCATCATTTTGGTGGCTGTACTGACACTTTCTGCCCTGCAGACTTCTCTTATGACAGCACATGCCGCATAAGACCACATTGCTTGCTCAAAAACATGCTTGTTGGAGTGATACATGAAAGACAGATGACAGACTACTCACTGCATAGACTGACTTTGTTAACCCACATTAAACCCCCTTATGCATGCAACCACCAGTACAGAGAACCCTTTGGCTGTCAGCAACGATTTTTGTCCGAAATGATACCTGCAAAATTCATAGCGACAACAACCACAAACAACAGACAAAAGGGTTAACATTACCAGTGGCTACTGGCATTGGAGGTTAAGAAAAACAAGATTTAAAAAGAGCACTTAGCAGCTCAGCCTACCTGTGGACCCAGCAGCATTTTGTCACCAAGATCTGTCAAAATAAAACACAATGCCCTCAAAATACTACAAAGGAGTGCACTTTCTGAATTGTTTTCTCAAAACAACATTACCGATGACATTACTGTTAGGAATACTGTCTCGCTAGCCTAATTTTAGCCCAAAATTGAGGTTGTGTGCCTTTAAGGAGGGAAGGTATCAGGGGGCGTTATCTGCTAGGCAGAGCCACGGTAGCCTCCCTTCCCTCCATATCCGGAACGCGGTCACCTGATTCGCCATTCTGTCTCTTCGCTGAGCCGTGGATGGTTGTGTGCCCTACCTAGCTCCGTTCAGGCTTCGTTCTCTCGCGACTTGTTTTTCTTCAAGTTCGTGGTTGGAGGTTGACGGGTTACTACTGGCTTGTGAGCTTCCAAGTGCGGCAGAGCGGTCTTCTGTTCCGGCTGCAGTGTCGACCGGGCTGTGCCTTCTCGTCCTTGGCGGGACTTTGCGGCCATCTTTCGTGGGCCCTCGTCCTCCGTCCCTCACAGTGGTAACCTCCTTCTTTCTACCATGACCAGGTAAACATTGTGGCTTGTAGTTAGTGCCCTCGGCCGACGCTACGGTTGCAGTAGCACTGGGCAGAGGCGCTCGTAGTGTGACCGTTTGTGCGGTTTCGTTGATAAGACATGGAAGAGAAAAGTGTACATGCGGCAGGACCGGTTCTAGCGACCGGTCGGGGGTGAATTAGCAACAAGGGCGCTGCTAACTCAACCCTACTGGGCGGAACTACACCGTGAGGTTTCATTGTTGCCACATGTACCGGTCTTTCTTCTATGCTTGAAAGCCTGTTTTCTTCTGCTCTATGCATTCCAGTTGGCAAGTTCGTACCTGCATGAGATGCGCAGACTTCCAGTGGCCGAGTGATGCCCACGACGTCTGTCTTCCGTGCTCTGGCTGTTCCCCCCACCCACCCTTGCGGCATCTGCACCACCTGGGAGGAGGAGCAGTGGTCGCAACTGTGGCGGTTCTACCGGCGGAAGCGTCTGAAGAAGGCCGCTCCGTCTACTGTGGTGGAGGAAACACCGAGAGCTCTCACGATGCGGGACGCACATGCGGATCCGGAGCCTCACGCTCCTGACGGAGGGTTCATCAGCTCGCTGGGGTTACGTGTCACCGAGCATGGCCAACGAAGTACTCCGACATCGGTGTTTGTCAGCTCGCCGGCAGTTCCTGACCCCAAGCTTGGCCAACACCGGGCGCCTACAGGGTTTGTCGGCTCGCTGGGTCCCACCGAGTCTGACCGACAGCGCCCGCGGGATCGCAGCGCGTCTACGACCGTGAGAAGCTCCGTTGACAAGCACAAATCTTCTGGTGCGGAGGTTAGTGCCTTAGTTAGCACTAAGAGTAATAAACCTACAAAAAAACACATTAGCGAGTGTAGTTAAGGTGCCTCCTGTTTTGGCCCCCTCGGCCCGGCCCCTGGCACAGGGGGAGGTGACTGTTTTTCAGAGACCACGCGGTCGCAACTCCCGCGCTTCTAATGGTTCCCGTGACTCTCACGTCGCTCGCTCCGAACGCTTTTCTTCTCGCTCCGTGGGTGGGTCTTCCCGCTCGAGCTCGACTTCCAGAGAGCGCCGAGCGCCTAAGAGGCTCAGCCCTCTTCCCGACCGGCGTACTTCGTACTCTCACCGGGATAGAGATCTCCGTCCTCGTTCGCCGCACCGCTCGACTTATCGACCCCGGTCACGTTCGCCCTCTCCTTCCCGGAGCCAGCGGTACCGCTACCACCGGACTTACTCTCCCCATCGCCGTCCTTCCCCGCGGCAACGCTCCCCTCTTCACCACTCCGTTTCGAGACGTCCGGCGACGAGGTTCTCCCCGACGTCCCGCTCCCCCCCCCCCCCCCCCCCCCCCCCCCCCCCCCCCGTTTCTGCGCGACAGGCCCGTTCGCCTCCCAGCGCTACAGTGACACGACGCGAGTTAGGTAGCAACGTTTCCAGTGTTGGTGTCCGACCTTCCCCCCCTCAGGGGTCAGATCCTGTTGTGGAGGACGACGCTCTCAGCCTCGTTCCTGAGGGTTCGACGTCAGCCTTACTGCGTGACGATGCGTACGACGCGTCCGGACACTCCCCCCTCTCGGACGATGCCGGTGTTCGGCAGCCCTCCCTCAGTCATAAGATGGAGACCCTCCGGGCCTTGGATGAAGCGGCTCGCCTTATCGCGGCCTCCCTTCCTCCAGAGGACTGCCCACCTTCACCGCCGGTCAAGAGGAAAGCTTCTGCGTTTGTGGATGCGGCCAGCCTGACGAAGCGGTTCAAGTCTCTCCCTCAACCTCCAGGGTTCCGAGATCTGCGTGACGCCCTTTCGTCGCATCTTCAAACTAATTCCTTTGGGGACGCTGGTTTCTTTTCAGACAACAGGTGGCCCGCTGATCTGCAGATTGCCTTTCAGCAACGCTGGTACGCGGGTCATTCACAGTCCTTCGCCTGTCCGCTACCGGAACTGGACGCCCAGGCCCTCTCCTTCGCTGGCTCCCCTCATCCGGGTCCCGTCATCCCAGGCCTCGACAAGACAGCTACCCTCATACGGAATGCCCTCACTACAGCGGGATTCCTCGACTTGGTGACCCAGACTATCGTTCGCCGGGTGGAAGAAGCCTGGAACCCTGTGACCTCTCCTTTTCTGGCGGTCATCCTATCTTTGGCAGTGGCAGGCAACCGGGCGGCGTTTCACTCCGCTGTAAACTCCATGACGGCCGCGGCCAACTGCGACCTGATGCGACGGGATGCTCTTCTCCGTTCCTGTGATCTTCCCCCGGACTTGAAGAAGCAACTTAGACAGGCGCCGTTTGGAGGGGAACTGCTGTTCGGGCCCACCTGGCAGGCGGTGAAGGAAGCCAACAAGGACTTGTGGCCCAGCCGACCGACGCCACACCGCTTTCGGGTTCCCCGCAAGGCCGCGGGTCGCGCCCTGCGGTCCGCCAGACCCGCTCCCCGCCCCCCTACAGTGCGCGGACGTCTCCCTCCTCGCGCCCCAGCCTTTGGGCGCGCTCGCCTTCGCCCCGACTCGACTTCCGCCCCCGCCCCCTCCCCCGCCTGGCCCCGGCCCGCCCGCCGTCCAGGGAGGGGCAGGGCCCTCTGACACTTATCTTCCTCTGCCTCCGCCGACCGCTCCCCTCTCTCCTGTCGGCGGGAGGCTGGCGCGCCACAGCCAGGCGTGGCATGCGCTTTTCCCGGACAACGCCTGGGTGCTTTCTACCGTCTCCGAAGGTCTTCGGATCGCTTTTCGGTCGCCGCCCCCCCTCCGCCGCTCTCCCGTTTGGACCCCTGTGCCTCCCGACCTAGACAGGGCCGTTGCTCTTCGCGACGAGGTGCGCTCCCTACTACTAAAGACGGCGACGGAAGTGGTTTCGCAGCCCAACTCGCCTGCTTTCTACAGCCGCCTTTTCGTTGTGCCCAAGCCAAACGGCAAGTGGAGACCGGTCATCGATCTCTCCGCCTTGAACAAGTTCATCGTGGCTCCCCCCTTCCGCATGGAGACGGCCCGAGCCCTTCGGGCCGCGGTGCAGCCGATGGATTTTGCCGTCAGCCTGGATCTCTCGGATGCATACCTTCACGTGCCTGTACACCCTTCGTCCCAACGGTATCTACGCTTTGCCTTTGCAGGAGTGATTTACCAGTTCCGAGTGTTGCCCTTCGGTCTCAACCTCAGCCCCTGGGTGTTCACGCGCATCATGGATGCAGTCGTCGCCCGGGCTTCATGGACGTCGTCCAGCCCGACGTCGAACTACCTCGACGACCTCCTCCTACGGAACCAGTCGGTCACGGCCTTAACCAGGGATCGAGATGCGCTGCTGCACCTCCTCGACAATCTCGGCTTCCTGCTGAACTGGGGCAAGTCCGACCTGGTGCCCTCCCGCCACTTCCTCCATCTGGGTATGGAGTTTCACACAGACTGCAACCTGGTTCGTCTCCCGGGACCCCACATACAGAAGCTGGCGACCCTCGCCCTGCACCTCGCGCAGACTCGCTCGGCCTCCGCCAGAGTGTGGCTACAGCTCCTTGGCCTGATGAGTGCGGCGGCAGACTTGCTCCACCTGGGTCGCCTGTACTACCGTCCCCTTCAGCTCCATCTACTCTTACACTGGCGGCCGTCCTCGGGCGACCTGGAGACGATGGTACCAGTTCCCTTGATGTTGCTGCCGCATCTTCGTCGATGGGCGGATCCTGCCTGGCTGACGTCGGGAGTCCCCCTCTACACGCCTCCCCCCCGACTGTCACTTTGCGTCGACGCGAGCAGCTCCAGCTGGGGAGCTCACCTACTTCCGATGTTCACCACAGCTTCCGGCATTTGGACCTCGGACCTAGCGACATGACACATCAACTGGTTGGAGCTCCAGGCGGTTTGGCAAGCACTCCTCGTCTGGGAACCTCGTCTGCGTCATCAGGAGCTTCTCGTCCTGTCCGACAACTCTACAGTCGTCGCCTACCTTCAGAAGCAGGGCGGGACACGCTCCCCGTCTCTTTGCATTCTTCTTTACCAGATCCTGCGGTGGTGCGAAGACCGTGACATTTCCCTCAGAGCCAGACACATCCCGGGCCATCTCAATGTCCTGGCAGGCTCCCTCTCTCGACGCAGGCAGCTTCTCCACACCGAGTGGACACTCCGACCAGACATCTTTCGGATGATTTGCGACCGCTGGGAGACGCCCATGATCGACCTCTTTGCCACGAGATGGAACCACCAACTTCCACTCTTCGTCTCCCCCATCCCAGATCCTCAAGCCTGGGCGGTCGACGCTCTATCCATTCCCTGGGACGGCCTCATCGCGTACGCCTATCCACCGACGGTCCTCGTTCCCAAGGTCCTGCTCAAGCTCAGAGGTTGCAACACGGTTCTGTGCCTAGTGGCCCCCTTCTCCTGGTCCCGGTCCTGGACAACCGACCTCCTGAACCTGGCGTCGGCCCCCCCACTACAGCTGCCCACTCCGCCATCGATGCTCAAGCAGCCCCGGCAGGACCTGTTCCACCCGTGCCCCGAGCGTCTCCTCCTACACGCCTGGAGATTGTGCGACAAGCCCTCGCCAACAGAGGTTTCTCAAGTACAGCGGTGGATGCGATCGCTACATCCCGCAGGCGATCCACTAGGCGAGTTTACGAGGGGAAATGGCGGGTTCTCTGCGACTGGTGTGTTGTCGAACGACTCTCCCCCACGGATCTGACGGTTCCCCAGCTCTGGCTCTTCAATGATCAGCGCTTGGCTCCCATTACCATTCGCGGCTATCTGGCTATGATAGCCGACACGTACCGGCACCTGGGACGCCCCGACCCTGGCGCCTGCAAGGACCTGGCGGATCTGATGGCACACTTCGGCCTTCATCGACCAACCTCCCGCTCCCTTGTGCCGAGATGGGACCTACCATGGATACTGACGTGGCTCAACACTAGCCACTTCGAGCCTTTGCAGCTGGCGCGACTGGCGGATGTGACGCGGAAGACGTGCTTCCTACTAGCCCTCGCCACTGCGGCCAGGGTCAGCGAGCTTCACGCCTTCTCGACCCACCCCTCGTGCCTGCAGTTCCGGGTGGACGGTTCGCTACAACTGCTGCCGGACCCGAACTTCCTGGCCAAGACACGGCTTCCTCTAGCCGCCCCACAAGTGGTCTCCATACCAGCACTGAGGGGACCTGGCTTCTCCCGAGACTCCAGACAGCAAGATCCGGTGAGAGCAGTGCGTATCTACTTGCGCCGGACCAAGCCTTTGCGCAGGGGCCGCTCCCGCCTTTTCCTTCCTTTGTCTCCAGGTAGAAATGACATTACGGCCCAAACGATCTCCGCCTGGCTCCGTTGGGTGATACGCTCCGCTTACCATGACCTCGCCCCTGAGACCGCCGCACGTCTAAACATCCGGGCGCATGAGGTACGAGCCATGGCGGCGAGCCTTGCATTCGACCGCAACTGTGCAGTCAAGGACATTGTGGCGGCCGTGGGCTGGCGTTCAGAGTCAACCTTCGCCAGATTCTACCTGAGGGACCTCTCCGACCAGCGCGAGAACCTGTCGCTGGTGGGGGATGTCACGGCGGCACAACACTCCCTCCCGGCACCCCGGGTGCCGTAGGTATTCTTCGCTAAAATTATCGGGAGGTTGTGCCTAGGAGGGCGGGTTTCGGGGACCTAATAGTTTGCTTCGGGACGTTATTAGCGGCACCCACCGCCTCATCGACATTCTTCCTAACAGTAATGTCATCGGTAATGTTGTTTTGAGAAAACAAATGTATTTTTCTCTAAAATAAATTTTTTTGAAAAATACTTACCGATGACATTACTCGGAGGACCCTCCCTCCTACCCCGCTGCCGCTGGCTCGCTACGATACAGAATGGCGAATCAGGTGACCGCGTTCCGGATATGGAGGGAAGGGAGGCTACCGTGGCTCTGCCTAGCAGATAACGTCCCCTGATACCTTCCCTCCTTAAAGGCACACCACCTCAATTTTGGGCTAAAATTAGGCTAGCGAGACAGTATTCCTAACAGTAATGTCATCGGTAAGTATTTTTCAAAAAAATTTATTTTAGAGAAAAATACATATTCTAACCAGTAATTATGACCAGTTGGGGTAACTGTATCAATTTTTCCCATCAATTACAGGCATAAGGACCCAATGATTTAGGTTGTTACATTAAACACATTGAATCCTCAGGCTGACATTTTTCAAATGTGTACTTTCCTAATAAAGCTACATCACAGAGTAGGAGATACATGTTCAAGGGTGGTGCCAGAGTAGCCTGGCACCTCTGGTGCCAAACTTTTCTGGCATTCTCTTGAACTATCAGTCAAATCTATTTCATGCTATAGTATATAAATGATGGAAAGGGTTGATCCTTTTTCAGTTATGTTACATAGAAAAAGTGTGGACCACGCCACTAATAAAAGCACTGTCAAACCCTACGTTTACCTTATCTTCCGCTGTTACCAGCAAAGTCAACCGTAAAAAATCGTCACTGTGTCTACATTCTGCACTGGTTAAAAGAAACAAAATAGAACACTAATACATAAAAGGTATATACGTTACACTCACGGGGGAACTTGCTGCGAGACTTTGCGGACATTTTACGAGGATTGACAATAGGAGGATCATCATAAGGGGAGCCAACCCCTCGCACCAAGTACTCTGCTTTGCACACAGGGGTTTTCTCTCCTTTCATTGGAAGTGCGCCGGACTTCTGTAAACATGGAGCAAAGAAAACAAGTAAGCGTGCTTAGCGCCTCATTCCAATTTAAAACACAGCCATGGCAGCATTCATATCTGCAGAGCATGTCTGCATCCTCCTTAACATTCATGTTCACCGACACTGTTCCGGATAAATTTAGGTGACTTAAGAGTGCACACAGGAATCTCTGCAGTATCCCATAGTTTATGATGGGGAGGGGGGAGGGGGCAGTGGGAGCGGGAGGGGGGAGGGGGAATGGGTGTGTTCCAACCTTTTGTTTTGGACCTTCAACCTGAAACAAAAGGCCTCCCCAAAGCTAGAAGTTGCTTTCAGTGGCAGAAATATCGATGTGTGTGTGTTTAGACTCTCGCCAAAATATCAAACAAAAGGTGGGTGGGTGGGTGGGGGAGGGGGGGCAGCCCATTGGGAAACAAGATGAGGATTTCATCAAGAAGTCTACCGTATTGTTCGGACCTCAGATGCGTTTATCTTTTAGGAACATTCAGGGTTGTTCATATTTTTAGGCTTATTATGCTGATCCATTTCCCTCCTCTTTAAGCCAACCTCTGATCAACACACACGTTGGCACACACAAATAAAGACAGACACATGGCGCTTCCCGTCATTAGTACGTTCTGTGAGCTCATGTAGCGACAGGAATCCATCTCCTTCTACTCTAACCCACCCTCTGATCCACACACACAGAAATAAAAACGGACACAAGGCAATTCCCACCATTCATAAGCTCTGACAGTGGTCTGGCATAGCATAGCTATTCTGAAAAAGAATAATAGCACGAGCAGCGAAATGACATCTCTTCAAGCTTCACATCATGGCATCATTAGTCCCACAACGCTGTGTTCATAGTGACGACTCAATGTTATATGTCACTCATCGCAGTACTAACATTTGACATATCAGAGAATCAACTTTGCAATTTCTTGCTGATTTTCACGTCTAGGGCTTACAGGTCACAATTTGACCTAATCCTACCCCAGGACCGGGACAAAAAGCAGGCTTATGCAAACACCGTTTATGAAAAATCATGCGGGTATTAATGAGAAGATAGTTTTTTTCTTAAAAGAAAAATTAAAGTTATGGTAGCTGTTTTACAAATGACTCTTAAAAGTGGTGCAGAACATTGTCTGATTTTCACACCTAGGACATAGAGGTCACAATTGACCTCATCATACCCGACAACTGAGACAAATTGTAGGCTTATGTAAATACTGTATACAAAAAGTCATGCGATTATTAATGAGAAAATTGTTTTTTTCACCAAAAAAAGATTCAATTGTTTTAAGATTAACCCATATAATTCGTGAAATTAAGGCGAGCTAGGACACTACAACGCAATTATTTTGGTTCATGGACATATGTTTTATTGTATATCATTAGAATCAGTATTTGTCTGTCCTGAACGCTCCGACATGCTCATTTAGTCAGGTATGCTCACCATTGCCATGGCAACGAACACTAAGTGACCATTACACCTGGTTGCTAAGGAAACAAAGTTCGGCTACCATTGATGCTTATGAAAAGCCAAGTTTGGTCAAAATATCAACTGATATCATCATTATGGAATGTCAGTGGTGATTTTGAATATCTTACCTGTTTTTGAAGAATTTTTTTTTTTTTTTATATGAATGTTCTGGTTTTGGTCATTTTGGGAGTATGTTAGCCAAGGAAAGCTATTCATAGCTCCCTAACTAAGCTGAAATTCAATTATCGGCACGGACATTCCATAATAAACCCATTTGTGAACTTGCGTGTAAAATTTCACTATCATCTGACAAGTACATTTTCAGATATTTCTTTCCTCAGTATGTACCACCACCCCCCCCCCCCCCCCCCCCCCCCCCAAATTACAATTTTGAGAAAACCGCAAAAACAAGTTTCAGCAATGTGCCGTTTTTTCCCCATCATACACAGCTCTAACATGTCACCTGAAATCGTTGGTTTATGATGTTTTTCACATGATAAAACCTTTATGCAGTGCCGACCTGCAAACTTTACAGAAGCCCTGTGTGTATTATGATCTACACCCTGATGCTTTAGTTTTGCATGCTTAGTGAGTATTACTTGTTGTACTCAGCCTGCACACTTTTTGCATCCAGTTTGTTAATAAGCACTAATGTCACAACTGCTTGGTGACAGTAAACCATTTTAACAACATTCTAAATTGATACGATCACAAAGCAAACCCAGGTGGATTAGGTATTGTGAATCAACGTTACCTCAAGGAGGAAGGAGGAAAGGGAAGAAGGGAAAAGGAAAAAGCGTAAAGAGAGAAAGATGGCTAGAGAGAAGTGGTAAAGGGGGTAAGAGGGGGGGGGGGAGAGAAAGAGGGAGAGAGAGAGAGAGAGAGAGAGAGAGAGAGAGAGGAAAAAAAAAAGGGTGGGGTGGGGGCGGAAGACAACCAGCCAGAGCCACCAGCCCCACCCAACAGGCACCCACCAGCCCACAGAAAAACACACAGGCTCGCAACAAGACGACCACATACATCCCCAAGGGATACACACGATCGCCCCGCCCCAAAACCGGTATCACTCCGTGAGCCGGAGACCGGGCGCCCGACAGGGAAGGGCAAGGGACCCAACTAAACATTCGGCCAGCACTGAGAAAGTCCCCAAGGGAAATGTACATATCAACCAGCGCCAACCTCACCTATCTGGTTAGTGAGTAGTAAAACAGAAGCGATACAGTGAGGTAAAGGTACAGTTAGCAGACACAAGCAAGGTAAAAAATGTTAATCTTTCATATTCATCCCGAGTGGCGCCACAGTGCCCAGTTTATTAATCAGAAATTTTTCACGGTTTTTCCTGGCCCAGACATTACTGGCTTGCATAAGCCAGAGGCCTTTAACCTGAATGTCCGAGACGGAGTGGTCGGCCTGATTGAAATGTCGTCCGACCGGTATGTTGTATTGGTACTTGACAGACTGAAGATGTTCTTTGAAACGGTCATTGATGGTTCTTTCCATCTCTCCAACATAGAATTGGCCACATTTCACACAGGAGATGACATAAATCACGTTGGTGGTTTGACACGTGAAGTATCTGTCTATGTTGAATTTTAATACTAATTTTCATACTAATGAGGCTGCATTTTATAATTTGGACCATACTGGTTTACTGCAGAATCACACCTACACCATCACAATGACAGCTACATCTTGCCGGAGTTCACAACTTTCACAGTGCACTTTGTAGCCTCTTTGACCAAGGGAAACAAATATGTGTATGATGTATGTACATTGATCTTTTTACAATGGAAAATCACATAATTAAGTGTTTGCTTGTGCATATGATGTTGGACTATCATTCCTGCAAACACGAGTTTTGGGTGACATTAATATGCGGGACGTGGTACTGCCGAAATCCTAACACTTTCTCGCTACGAACGGACCTGTGCACAATGTTCATTATCATTATCAAGCACATCTGTGTTTCCTTGAGCTGCCAAATTCCTTTCACATATGTATACGTTTTGTCAGTAGTGATCAGAGCATCTCACAATGAATGTACAGATGGTTTCTGATCAGACCGAAATATTCAGATGTTACAACAACGAATGACATGAGATTCCTGAGGTCGAGTAGCATAAGAAGGGAGATGTTGCCCGAGTCGGTGGAGAGAAGCAGGTCGTTTAAGATATGTAGAAGGGCTGTTTCAGTGCTGTGATGTTTGCGATAGGCAGACTGGAAGGGACTGAGGAGGTTGTTGTCGGCGAGGTGGAGGTTGAGCTGGTTGAGAACGACCTTCTCAAGAAGCTTGGACAGGAAAGATTGATTGATTGATTGTACATTGCTTAACGTCCCGACAGCAACAAGGCTTTCTCAGGACGTGCCTGCACTGCTTGTGAAAAAAAATAAACAGAACATTGAATTTATGTCGCCAGCCGGTCAAATACATTAAATAAACCTAACACATGGGGCCTAAATAAAGCTAAGACCATTTAGCAACACACATCCAATATCAAGAGCTACAGGCAGTGCAGACAGTAGGGAGAGTTTTAAAAAGGCAAATACAGGTGAATGGACAAAGGGTAGACAGAAACAAATGCCCCAGAATAGAGAGAAAAACCCACCCTGTGGGGCTGACCAGGGTGACCCTGGGAACTAAAAAATACCTAACCCCACCCAAGTCCCCCAGGGCAGACCCGGGTGGGGTTTGGACAGGAAAGAGAGATTGGAGACTGGGCGATAGTTTTTGAGCTCGTTTGGGTCGAGGTTGTGTTTTTTGAGGAGAGGACGGACGATGGCGGACTTGAAGATATCAGGGACGGAGCCGTTCTCTAGAGATGTGATGATGATGTCGGTAATGAAGGGCAGAAGTTTTGGAAGGCCGTCCCGGTAGAGAGAAGCTGGGAGAGGGTCTGGTTCGCAGGTTTTGAGAGGCATGGACTTTATGGTCTTGAGGACTTCGTCCTGAGAGACGGGCCGGAAGGACCAGAAGGGGGTGCCGGAAAAGGGGGTGTCAGGAGGGCAAGGCAGAGAAGGCAGAGTGTCGAGTGTGTTGCGCAGAGTTTGGATTTTGTCGGAAAAATAGGTGGAAAAAGTGGACAGGAGTTCTTCTTTGCTGTGTGTGTTGGGGAGAGGAGAGTCTTTAGAAATGCCTATGAGTGTGTTCATGGTAGCGTAGAGGCTTTTGGAAGAAGTGGATTCCAGGATTTTGTTTTGGAGGCGTTACGTTTGGAGTCAGAGATCATTCTGCAGACTTTGGATCTAGTTGTTTGGAAGATCCGTCTGTGAACGGTGAGATCAGATGAGCGCCAGCGGCGTTCCGCTTGTCGACGCTCACGCTTGGCCTCAGCTATGTCGTCAGTGAGCCAGGGGGAGGGGGGTCGGTTGGGTATGGAGCAGGTGGTGATAGGTGCATGGGTGTCTAGAAGTTTTTGAAGGGAGGAGTCGAAATGGGATGCAAGATCAGGAGAGGAGGCGGGGTCCAGGAGAAGGTCGACAACTTCCGTTTTGACGTCATTCAGTTTAAGCTTGTTTGCTGTCATCCAGTTTTTCACGTCTTCGTAGCAGTCAGCAGTACGAGTCAGTAGTGACTGAGTGTTGTCGAGTTTGTCTTTGTCTAGTAGTTGTGAGTCGTCAGCATAGAGGTGGTGGTTTATGTGGTGAGACTGGATGATGTTGGACAGGGGAGAGGTGTAGAGTGTGAAAAGGACCGGGCCCAGGACGGACCCGTGTGGAACTCCGCAGGAGAGCCTGACTGGGTTGGAGGAGAGGCCGTCGATGGTGACGGACTGCTGTCTGTCGGAGAGGTAGGAGAGAAACCAGGAGAGAGCAGAGTCAGTGATGCCAAAGGAGTGGTGAAGGCAGTGGAGGAGGCAATAGAGTGGTCTATAGTGTCGAAGGCGGCAGGGAGGTCGAGTAGCGTAAGAAGCAGGGGTGGGATTTTTCCGCGTTTCCGCGGACATTCTTTCACAATTCCGCTTAAGCATATTTATTTTCCGCGTCTAAACACAACTAAACGCGTCTAAACACAACAAAAAAGACGAAAAAAAAATTCTTCTTAAATGGCCAAAATTCTCAAATGGATTGGATTTGTATGTACTTTGGTTCACTATCGCCCGATACTTCCGGTAGCTTTAGGTCGCAGTGGAAAATGGCAGTGAAAAATTCATTTTTCTCTAAAAGGTATTTTTTCGAAAAATACTTACCGATGACATGACTTTATGGGAATGTCTACTTCTAGCTCAATTTTAGCCTACTTACCCGTTGTGTGCCCACACAACCCGGGAGGCACTCGGGGAACCCCCCCTAGAGGGGCCGAGAGTTGTCTCCCGTTTCCCGCCTTACCAGCTCCGGTCACGAGACCGGCCAGTTTTTTGTGATACTTCGCTCGAAAGCGGCAAGCGGGGCAGGAGGGAGGGTCCTCCGAGTCATGTCATCGGTAAGTATTTTTCGAAAAAATACCTTTTAGAGAAAAATGAATTTGTTTCCTCAAAAACATTACCGATGACATGACTTTATGGAAGAATTACGATGAGGAGGAGGGTGCCGCGCAACTCTTAATGGTAACAGCGCCGTCCTCCCAGTCGCAACCTCCCGACAATTTTAGCGAAGTGCATACCTACGGCGCCGGTGGCGCCGGGAGGGAGTGTTGCGCCGCGGCGATGTCCCCCACTAGTGCGAGATTCTCTCTTTGGCCTGCCAGGTCCCTGAGGTAGAAGCGGGCGAATACAGATTCAGTCTGCCAGCCCACGGCTGCCACGATGTCCTTGACAGCGCAGTTTCGGTCAAATGCGAGGCTCGTGGCCATGGCTCGTACCTCATGTGCGCGAATGTGCAGCCTCTTCGCTCCCTGCGGGGAGATATCTTGATACGCGGAGCGTATAACCCAGCGGAGCCAGGACGAGATCGTCTGGGCTGTTATGTCATTCCTGCTGGGTCTCAGAGGTAGGAAGAGGCGCGAACGCCCTCTGCGGGAGGCTTTAGATCGTCGCAGATAAACTCTAAGGGCGCGCACGGGATCCTGTTGCCTGGTCTCCTGAGACAGAGGGTTGGTTCTTAGCGGCCGTAAGGTGATAACCTGAGGTGCCGTCAGAGGAGACCTGTTCTTGGCCAGGAAGGCAGGGTCAGTGAGGAGTTGAACAGACCCGTCCACTCGGAACTGTAGGCAGGTAGGCCGCGCCGAGAGTGCGTGTAGCTCACTCACCCCAGAGGCGGTAGCAAGGGCCAGCAGGAAGCACGTCTTTCGTGTCACATCTGCGAAACGGGCCAAAGGTAAGGGTTCAAATCTGTCAGAATTTAACCACGTTAGCACCCAGGGCAGGTCCCAGCGGGGAAGGAGTGAGCGGTGTGTTGGGCGCTGGATGCCGAAGTGACCCATAAGGTCGGCTAAGTCTTTGCAGGCGCCCGGGTCTGGGTGTCCAAGGTGTCGATAAGTGTCAGCGATCATGGACAGGTAACCCCTCACGGTGATGGGGGCCAGGCCTAAGTCTCGAAAGAGCCAGAGGAAGAAGTCCGCCAGCTGAGGATTAGTCAGTTCCGTGGGTGACAGGCCGTGCTCAGAGCACCAGGAACACAGGACTCGCCACTTTCCCTCGTATACTCGGATGGTGGAAGGTCTGCGGGCCGAAGCGATCGCCTCCACTGCTGCACCCGAGTAGCCTCTAGCTCCGAGGGCTTGCCGCACAACCTCCAGGCGTGAAGGAGGAGCCGCTCTGGGCAGGGGTGGAACAGCGGCTGACGCGGTTGCTTGAGCATGGTGCGTGGGGCGGGAAGCAGCAGGGGCGGGTCCGTGGCGAGGCTGAGAAGGTCGGTGGTCCAGGAGCGGTTCCAGGCGAACGGCGCAACTAACAGCAGGACCGCCGAGCATCCCCGAAGCTTGAGAAGGACTTTGGGTACGAGCACCGTCGGGGGGAAGGCGTAAGCCACCAGGCCGTCCCAGGGAATGGAGAGTGCATCGACAGCCCAGGCAAGTGGATCGGGAATCGGGGAGACGAAGAGCGGCAGCTGATGGTTCCACCTTGTGGCGAACAAGTCGACCTGGGGAGTCTCCCACCTGGCACAGATCATCCGAAAGATGTCCTGCCGAAGGGTCCATTCCGTGTGCAGGAGCTGGCCGCGGCGAGACAGCGAGTCGGCTAAGACATTCAGGTGTCCGGGGATGTGTCGGGCTCGAATGGTAATACCCCGGTCCTCGCACCAACGCATCATCCGGTAGAGGAGCATACAAAGGTCGGGAGAGCGAGTGCCACCTTGTTTCTGGATGTAAGCCACCACAGTCGTGTTGTCCGAGAGGACGAGTAGCTCCTGGTGTCTGAGGAGATCCTCCCAGAACTGCAGGGCTTGCCACACCGCCTGCATCTCCAGCCAGTTGATGTGAGTGTGCGCTAAGTCCGCGGGCCAGTGCCCCGAAGTCGAGAGGAACCGAGGAAGGAGATGAGCGCCCCACCCAGTGAGGCTGGCGTCGACACAAAGCGAGGTCTGGGGAGGAGGGGCGGCCAGGGGAACTCCCGACGCTAGCCAAGAGTGGTCGGTCCACCGACGAAGATGAGGCAGCAGCATCTGGGGCACCGGAACCAACGTCGTTAAGTCGCCTGACGACGGGCGCCAATGGAGTAGGAGATGCAGCTGGAAGTTGCAGGTGCGCTGAGAAGACATCTCGCAGCTCCTTAAATCCAGGCGGCTGGGGAAGCGACTTGAACCTCTTCACCTGACGCTCGGCATCCACAAAGGCCGAGACCTTCCTCTTCAGGGGGGGAGAGGCTGGGCAGGAGTCCGCTGGCAGAGTGGCCGCGATGATCCTGGCGGCTTCATCCAAGGCTAGGAGGGTCTCCGCCTGGGACGACGACGGAAGGGTCGAGGGGACATCAGCACCGACGTCGGAGGGCGAAAGGGAGCGAGCATCCTCCTCCAACAGGGCTGAGACGGAGTCTTCGGGCAGCAAGCTGAGGGCTTCTTCGTCCAGGGGGGTGGCGAGAAGGCGGGTGAGGCACCACGGAAGGTCGAAGCTTGGGCGGGGGCGCATCTCGAACCTCACGGGAAGCCCGGGCATGAGCCGGCAGCGACGACGGAGGCGGGGATCGCCGAGGCGAACGCGGGAAGGAGCGAGGAGGGGTCCTGTCCGGTGCGCGGGAACGACGTCTGGGTGAAGTACGGCGGACAACCGAAGAGGAGTGCCGATCACGGGAAGAAGGTCGACGATGGCGGTGACGCAGCGAACGCATCGAACGGTGCGAAGGCGAGCGCGACCGAGCGCGCGACGAGGAGAGGCGGGGGGAGCGGCGACGCTCCCGGCGGGGGGAACGATCCTTCCGGCGGCGCTCGCCCCGCGAGCGCGAGTGTCTAGCACTGACGGTGGAACGGGAAAGGTCGGGGGCGCGACTGTGTCGCGTAGGTTGAGGCTGAAGTCTCTCCTGGCCGGACTCAGTGAGAAGGGCTCTATGCCGGTGTACAGATCCTCCGGAAGGATCAGCGGGCTTATCGTGGAGAGAGAGAGGAGCAAGGCCAGTCAACATGGGACGGCTCGTGGCGAACTGCTGCAGGCCGGGCTCAGTGAGGCGGGCGCTTTGCCGGCAAACAGACCCTCCGGAAGGGTCAGCGGGCGTGGCAGCAGTGGCAGTCCTCTGGTCAGCGAACAACGCAGGGTCCCGACGATCAATCCGTTCCGAGAGGCCGAGGCGAGGAAGAGCGGTCGTTACCACAGGGGCGACGTCAACAGGAGTGGGACGAGAGATAGCAGACGGAGGTCGCTCTCGCCGGTAAAAACTCCAGAGGTCAGACCAACGGATCTCCGGCCAGGTCGCACAGACATCGCAGAGATGGTCCGAGGCGCAGCCCGAGCAAGGGAGGCAGACCGCATGGTCGTCCGTCGGCCACTTGAAGTCGCCGCATTGAGCGCAGGTAAGCATTTGGTTCCTGCAACAGACAAAGAGCACAAGGTCGCAAAGGCGGACAAGGGAGCCTAGCCCCACACCAAGGTACTCCAAGCGCCGTAACCACCGGCGCGTAAATAGTGGCTACAGTCTCCCAGAGCTAAAGGGCCTTTAAGGTAGACGCACGGAGTGTGGGTGCCCGAAGGCCCTACGAGAACAGAAACCCTAGTCTACAAGGCAACGTCTTCTCGTAACCGTGAAATACCAAAGGAGAGAAGGCGACGTCCCTCGAGGAGACTCGTAAAAAAAAGGTCGTGCAAGGCGCCGAAGCGTAAGCTCAACAACTGGCGCCCACGTAGTAGCAAAGCCGAAAGGAAAGCCCAACGGTAGCCGGCTCTCGGCCCGAGGGCCAGCTGTGGGAAACTACCACTACCTTACCTCCGAGACGAATCGGGAACAGGGGGAAGGGTAGTCATACACCTCCACAGCCCAGAGGAGAGCAGCAGAACGACGCCAGCAGAGGCAGGGCACAAGAAGGCAGGTCAGCGCTAGGAGGCGCAGAGCACACGAAGAGGCAACGAGCGTAGGCAAGAGAAGGACCGGTCGAAGCGGCGCGAGAGCAAGGCCAGACACGTCTTCTCTGTACGAGCGAAGTAGCAAAACTGGCCGGTCTCGTGACCGGAGCTGGTAAGGCGGGAAACGGGAGACAACTCTCGGCCCCTCTAGGGGGGGTTCCCCAAGTGCCTCCCGGGTTGTGTGGGCACACAACGGGTAAGTAGGCTAAAATTGAGCTAGAAGTAGACATTTCCATAAAGTCATTTCATCGGTAATGTTTTTGAGGAAACAAAGGATATTGTTCAAGACAAAGTGCTGTTTAGTGTGCATCTGACCATAAACTGGTAAGCACATTTCATTTTTACAGGTCGGATCAGGAGCGCCATAACAAAGTCCCTTTTTGGGGGTGTTTGGTCTCGCTTCCCTGGTCGGTTTTTGGACACTTTGGCGAACGGTGGACACGCGCATCCCTCCCCCCCCCCCCCCCCCCCCCCCCCCCTGTTGTTTGATTTTCCGCGTTCCCTTTGTTACTAGAATCCCACCCCTGTCACATGTGTGTGTGTATCCTAAAATTTCAAGCTTGTCAGTCCTCAAACGCGGGCTCTAGTCGCTGTCACACACACACACAGACACACACACACAGACACACACACACACACACACACAGACACACACAGACACAGACACACACACACACACACACACTGCTTTGGCACCAAAGAGACGTTCTCTAGCAAGGTTTGCGTAGCTAGACGTGATGTCATTTTTAGCTTGTTACTTCTTTGCCAGAATTTCTGCCAGCACGCCCAAAACGTCATGTGCATACTCCGGAATGTGCTCCGACCAAACCATTTCAGAGACTACCATACTTTTTAAATACGGTAGACAAAAAGTTGTTCTTTTATGTTGGAAACAATTTATGCTTGCTCATGTGTATGTGTATATAGAGGCAGATGTGCACATGCAAGTCTCTCTCTCTCTCTCTCTCTCTCTGTATCTCTCTCAGATGTACACACACACACACACACACACACACACAGTGCTTACCGAGAGAATCTTGTCGCAAGGAGACAAGTGTGGCGTTTTGTTGGTAAGGTTTTGCAGCTGTTCTTGCACCCTCATTAGCAGAAAGTCAGCCATCTCTTGAAAAACATTTTTGATCAGATTCTGGAGAAAACAAGAAAGGCAAAGCCCTTATGGTTCACATGTATGACCAATCTACATGTGTGACATTTGTGGCAATAAGCAAAGGGGTGGCTTTTGCACCAGAAAAATCCAATGTTTTCTCAAAATTTAATCAGTTTTCACACATCTGTCAAACCCCCGTGAGCCTGGACCTTTGCAATAAGTCAACTAAATTAGTATACATAGTCAGCTACCTATGATTGAAAAGTTTGCTAAACTGTTGATAATAACAACAATTCTACCCAAAATTGGCAGTTTACACACATTTGTCAACCTTTTGTGACCCTTGACCTTTTCCGAAGGCTCATCCAACTTAGTATCCATAAATAGGTCTCACCATCAGGTATCTCTGTACCAAGTTTGGGTTTGAAGTTGTGAATACTATTTGAGAAAAAACATCTTTTGTCAAAATATGGCTATATTTCCTGAGCTCTTGTGACCCTTGACCTTTCCGAGGGGTCATCCAAATTAGTATGCATAGATAGGTCTTACCATCAGGTATCTCTGTACCAAGTTTGGGTTTGACTTTGTGAATAGTATTTGAGAAAAAAGCATCTTTTGTCAAAATATGGCTATTTTTTGCCTATTTCCTGAGCTCTTGTGATCCTTGACCTTTCCGAGGGATCAACCTAATTAGTACGCATAGAAAGGCCTCAATATCAGGTACTTATGTACCAAGTTTGGGTTTAAAGTTGTGAATAGTATTTGAGAAAAAATCAATTATGTCAAAATATAGCTACTTTTGACCTATTTCCTGATCCCCTGTGACCTTGACCTTTGTGAGAGGTTATTCAAATTGCCGGTTTAGAAAGGTCTTTAGAAAGGTCTTGCCACAAAGTATCCTTGGGCCAAGTTTGAAGATTGTGGCTTGAATAATCTCCGAGAAAACGCTAACGTTAAAGTTTACCACGGATGACGGATGTATGGCAGACGGAGGTCAGACGACAGACGGACGACCACTGGCCCAGAACATACTCACTTTTGCCTTGCACGTGAGCCCCCCAAAAAGTTTGTTACTGGCCCTCTGTGGCTCTGACCTTTAAGAGAAGTCAGTCAAACTGCAACATGCAGAAAGGGCTCACCACAAAGTATGTTTGGGCCAAGTTTAAAGTCTCCAACTAGAATAGTCTATGAGAAAGTTTACCGCAAATGATGACAGATAACAGATGACAGATGATGCACAAACAATTCACGGAACAGTGCATAAATTCACCTTTGCTGACGCAATGTGAGCAAATATTGGCAAACAATAACTGATTAGTAAATGACTGCATCAAGAAATACCTCATCAGAGGCTTTGGTCGCCACAATCTGAGCCAACTTTTCACTGATGTCTGCATCTGCTGTTGCTATTCGCACCAAGTTCATTACTCCTGGGGAAAAAAAACTACCCATTCAGCCTCACACACTCCAGCAAGATATGGATTGAACATGATAGCTCCAAGGGTGTTGCAGGAACCGCTTGGCACCTCTAGGCGCCAAGCATTTAATGCACCACCCTTGAACTATAATCATTTTTGATCTGTCTCCTGAACTTGTACATCACCTTATGGCTCAATGTATTAACCCTTTGGCTGTAAGTAATGCTTTTTGTCCTACAGAAATCACCTCGACAAAACGCACAACCAACGGCTAAAGGGTTAAATTGCATGAACTTTCATTCAACTAAAGACATTTCATGACTATGAACAGAGAGGCAAAAGGGGAATATAAAAAGATCATGAATTCGTACAGTCGAGTCCTGATAAAAAGACCTCCAGGGAATGCCAAAAATCTCTTCTCATTAACAGGAGTTCATAATCCCAATATTAAACAGACTGGGAAATGAAGGAAAATGGTTCTGCTTGTGTTAGCCAGACCTTTGTGTTATCATCCGAGTTTGTCTTAACGGAATTAAGCTGTACATATGCTGGTCTGTGACACTGCACATTATGGCTTTTGAGCCACACGCTCCGTACTCACAGACTACAACAAGCAATATTACAGAAAGAGAATACAGACAATTATACACAAATAAGCGAGAAGTATACTCACCAACATCCCTGTCCAAATAGTCAAAGAAAGATGGGACAATGCACATGAGCTGAACCACCTCTGTTGCCAGCAGACACTTGAAGTCTCGCAATCTGACACAAATAAATATAATTATGTTGGTCCAAAATAACCTGACAAAGGTGATGCTCTTAAAGAAATACACAGTGCACAAACATGTATTACTAAAAACAAGCTTTCACTATGATTCAAACTTTTGTTTATTTTACCAAGGATCCAATGCATTCTGTTTTGCTTTTTTTAAACATAGGGTTTTAATGACAAATTTGAAATTGTACTCATGCGTGAATATTTGTGTTCAGTCTGTAAAGATGTGTTGGACACTGTTTACTATATGATACAATGGACTGTTCATCAGACAGCCATAAACACTTATTTTATGTCTAGTTCCATTTAAGGACAGTACGCAAAAGATTACTGGGCGAAACCTTCAGTGTGTGTGGGTGTCCATGTGCGCTCTTGCCTGCAAGAATGCCAAACACATGCAAGCAGAGACAGGAAAATTTTGAAAGGGTTTGCATTAATTTTAGCATAAATTAGGTGTTTGATTCATCTGCTTTTTAATCTAGATGTTTCCTGTTGCAATTTTGTGTGTGACTGCTTGGGAGTGTTTCTTGTAACCTCTTGATCATGCAGCCACCGGTACTGTAAACAGTACCAGTGGCAGCACACACATAAGGGTTAATGTTACTGTTTGTGATTTCAATTACTGCAAGCTGAATTTGGAGACTTTGCCAGGCTGTTGTGAGGTGGAGGTGGTTTCGCTCAGTCGCGTCAATTCAGAAACCATGTGGTACAGACACAGGTACAGCTTGGGGTATAAGCCACCATCCTGAGACAACAGAATACACCCAGTGAGCAAAAGGATTCTCTGGCTGGTGTCAGGCTCAGTTGGCTCGTGCATACCTATGCGCAGGCCAACCGTTCCCGATGCCAGCTAGAAGACAAGTTGTGGATGACAGATCAACAATGACAGGTAAACAGTGTAAGTGGTTCATTATTCGAATGGTGCCGCTGCAAAATGCATTGTGTTGAAAATCAAATGGCTGACAGTCTAAGGTTAGTACCTGATCAACACGAGACCTGATGCAGACAGGGATATTCAGCACAAACTCTGAGCTACTGCCACATCTCCTCCAGTTCTCACTTTGACAAACAACTGACATTGTTTATAACAAGGTTGTCAGTAACAAAAATCGGATATAACAAGACTTTTCCAAAAGTCCTAAACTCACTTTTTAAATGTCAATTACTTCACTTGTAACAAACTTCGGATAACAACAAAAATTGGGTCCGCTGGCGACTTGTTACAGCCAAAGTGTATTGCATATGTACCTCATTCTCATCCCTGTCCCCCCTTACAGCGCTGACCAGAAGTGAAACAACTTTACACCGGTGGGCTCGTGGCAAGAGGAACAAATCCATGGTGTTGACAGACCTAGACAATCAACAAAATGTGGTCTGTACATACATGTCCTAAACAAAGTATGTAGCACTGTAACCTCATTTTGCATTAACCCTTTGAGTGTCAGTAGTGCTTTTTATTTAGGTGATTCCTGCAGAAATCACCTCAGCAAAAAGCACTACTATCACCTAAAGGATTAATATATAACTTAAGAGTCAGCAGCTCTCTTGTATCACACATAGGACAAATAATGTACATACTATATGTCTACTGCCCTATTTAACCCTTCAGCTGTCGGTATCATTCTTTGTCAAGATGATTCATGCAGGAATCATCTCAACAAACAGCACTATCAACAGCCAAAGATTCAAAAGTCCTAAGCCTGATTTTGTATACACAGTAAAGTGATTAAATTTTCTGCACAAATAAAATACTAGCAACAAAACAAAACGTAAATCCATAGTAATAAAAGCATTCATCACACAGATAAACAGTCAAACTCCGTTCCCCCTGAAAAGTTCCAAGGGGGATTGTTATTTCCAAACAAGAATTTCTGACAATTGTGCGGAGACTCGTTTTAACACAGGACTCACCCAATCTTTAAAAGTTTTCCTGTATCTAAGGTGTCTCGCACCAGGTGGGTGGGTAGCACAAACTCTAATGAAGCCTGCAACACAAAACATAGGAAAAAATATATGACACCTTCAGTTTATCACATTACAGTCAAACCTGTGCAGGCAGCCACATTATAAGGTCTGTCTAAACAGACAACCCATGTTTGGTCCTATGACCCTGTGTGAAAAGACTACCTGTATAAGGTGACCTCTTTTTATATCCCTTGGGTGGTCTCAGATTAACCCTTTTAGCCCCAAAGTCCCATTTCTCAAATTGTGGAGGTGTTGCCTAATGACTGTGTACCAGTTGCTGGAGATGGATTGATCATGATAATTCAAGGGTAGTGCCAGATGAGCTTGGCACCTTCAGGCGCCAAGCTCATCTGGCACTACCCTTAAATTATCATGATCAATCCATCTCCTGCTGCAGGGTCACGGGACTAAAAGGGTTAGACAAGTATGACTGTAACACATTCACTGATGAGGTCAAAATTCACTGATCTGGGGTTGTACCATACATACCAGTTCAACATATAGTCAAACTGTGATAAGAACAACTCAAGCGGATGCCAAAAATCACATCTTATTAACAGGCATTTGTATTAGGCAAATTGGGAAGTACAGAAAAATGATTCCAAGCAATGAAAAGAAAAGAGGAGACTGCCAGTGCTAATATTTTAGGAAGATTACAAAGTAAAGTAGTTAAAAGCACTGTCAGGGGAGAGAAGTGTGCATGATCGACCAGTGATCATAGATCTACTTGGTCAAAGCACAAAAAAAAAGGATAGGAAAGAGGGGGCGCTAAGAAAGTGACTGAAAGTAATGCATATGGAAGCTAGATCTATGATCACTGGTCGATCATGCACACTTCTCTCCCCTGACAGTGCTTTTAACTACTTTACTTTGTAATCTTCCTAAAATATTTGCAATGGCAGTCTCCCCTTTTCTTTTCATTTATTACTACAATATCGACTGCGACCCCTTCCCCCCTTTTAGTAGGTTCTCTCTTAGGGTGCATGGAATTTAGCTCTAGGTGGTGGCATGGAATGTATGCCCCTGCAGACACCACAGTAAAATGTGGCTGTCTTTGCAGGTAGGCAGACGTTCCTGCCTTCCACCAGTATGCGGAATGGTGTGCTGACGAGGTCGCCAAGACCGAAACAGCTGTCCACACCGGCTGATTATCTGGACCCCCTTGGGGGACCTAGATTTAAATTTCCATGCACTGCGTGGCTAGAACAGTGGATATGTTGATATGCCCCCCTTGGGGAGGGGGGGCTTCCATACTCAGTCACTTTCTTTTTTTTGTGTGCTTAGACCAAGTAGATCTATGATGACTGGTTGATCACCCCTGACAGTGCTATTAACTACTTTACTTTGTAATGATTCCAAGCAATGTTTGTGTTAAAAGGAATTTTCAGAATGACAGATCGGTCATGCTAGCCCAAGGGTGTTGTGTCAGAATAGCTTGATGCAAATACTCTTGAACTAGCATGGGCAATCTGCACTTTGCTGTAGGGCATCGCAATTCCATGGGTTAACCGGAGACAAAATTCCCAGTCTGAGTCAGCTGAAAACATCATGCGCACACAAGACAAGGTCAGTTCAACTTATTCAACTTTCAAAACCACCAAACACATTGCAGGAGACATGGAACATAACTTAACCCTTTGGCTGTCACTACTCCTTTATGCTGAGGTGATTACTTGCTACATAACTTAACCCTTTGGCTGTCACTACTCCTTTATGCTGAGGTGATTACTTGCTGGAATCACCTCAACATAAAGCGTTACCGACACCCACAAGGTTAATAAGCTGTAAGCTAATCAGACTACCCTTAAGCTTTTACGGTTAATCCATCTCCTAGCGTTACTGCTGGAAGCAGAAGGGAGAAAGCATGAACCCTTTTCATCCTTATACGCTACTGCTTGAAATAAATTTGACTATGATAGTTCAAGACTGATGCCAGAATAGCCTGGCACCCCAGGCACTACCCTTGATCTTTCTCCTAATCTGTAATGTGGCCTTCATAGGACAATACACAAATTTGAAAAATGTCATCCTCAGGATCTGTAATGTAACCCTCATAGGAAAATCAGTAATTTTTTAAAAATCAGCCTCAGAGTACAATGGGTTACGACACCTACCACCAACAACAGCAGCACCATATTACATCTTTCCCGATCATTCAGGCGTGCATTGAACAGGTCAACCAGAAAGTTCTGCTTTCCAGTGAAGCTATCAGGGTTCCTGGAATTTTAAACAAAATACTGAAATCATATTAGATCTTACTAGCTTATAGTCGCTGCACAATACGTAATCCTTATCATCTTCTCTTTCTTTTCTATTGTTGTGTATGTGTGTGTGTGGGAGGGGTGGGGGGTGGGGTCATGCTTGTTTTTTCATTTGTTGTGTGCTGTTTGTCTGACTTTTGTGTAAAAATGTTACACATTGTAAACAGTTTTGATTTCATCATGCGCCTTGATGGACCTTGTGGACTCGCTATCACACCACTGAACGTGTTTTACAGCACATTTGAAAAGCAAAATGACCACCCCCTTGTGCTGCATACACTCAGTGACGAGGACACTCAGCCTTTTGTTGTCTATGAACACGATGTCAAGCAAATGCTTGAGAGGTTGAATGTCTGCAAAGCTGCAGGCCCGGATGAAATTTCGCCCAGCCTACTCCGTCACTGTGCTAGCCAGCTCTGAAACGTTTTCACAGACATCTAATAATAATAATTATAATAATTACGGTATTTATAATGCGCTTATCTTATAATAATTATAACTCAACTCTAAGCGCGCACTCACAACTCGCACACGCATGCGCACGCTTTAGACAATGACTCACGCACCACAAATAATGAAAATACATTACGACAGTCAGCTTGGGGTGGGGAGTGTGGTGATATAGTGCTAGAACTGTTGAAAGAGGTGAGTTTTGAGGGCGGACTGGAAGGAGGAGAGTGTGTGTTTCTGACGGAGAGAGAGTGGGAGAGTGTTCCAGGTGGATGGACCGTATACTGAGAAGGAGCGGGGGCCGAAAGTGCTGAGTTTGGTGCGGGGGATGAGGAGGTGGAGAGGGTTGGAGGCGGAGCGGAGGGAGCGGGAAGGAGTGTAGGGGTGAAGTAAGTTGGAGAGATAGGTAGGAGCATAGTTGTTCAGGGATTTGTAGCAGAGAGACAGAATCTTGTATTGGATGCGTTGGGGGAAGTGAAGGAGCTTGAGCAGGGGAGTGATGTGGTCGGATTTTTTCTTTCTGAGGATGAGGTGGGCAGCATTGTTCTGGATGCGCTGGAGAGTGAGAGTGGTGGAGTGAGGAAGGCCGGAAAGGAGAGAGTTGCAGTAGTCGATGCGAGATAAGATGAGAGAGACAGCGAGTTTGGTGGCAGCTTTGGTAGTGAGGTATTTTCTGATCTGACTGATGCGGCGGAGGTGGAAATAACATGCCTGGGCCGTGGCGGAGACGAAGCTGGTCATGGAAAGAGAGGAATCGAGGATAACACCAAGGTTCTTGACCAAGTCAGAGAGGGAGATGGGGGTGCTGTCGAGTTGAAGGTGGAGAGAGGGAGGGAGCTGGGAAAGTTTCTGGCGAGTGCCTACCAGCATGGCTTCCGTTTTGTCGTCGTTCAGTTTGAGCTTGTTTGCTGTCATCCAGCTTTTCACGTCTTCATAGCAGTCAGCCGTGCGAGTCAGTAGTGTCTGAGTGTTGCCAAGTTTGTCTTTGTCTAGTAGTTGTGAGTCGTCAGCGTAAAGGTGGTGGTGTATGTGGTGAGAGGGGATGATGGATCTTTAACTGGTCCCTCAGAATCTGTAAAGTTCCACTATGCTTCAAAAAATCTGTTATCATTCCGGTCCCGAAAAAGTCCACAGTTTCCTCCCTTAATGATTACAGGCCTGTTGCCCTTACGTCTGTCATTATGAAAACGTTTGAGCGTCTGGTTCTGCAACACATTAAAACTGTTATCCCACCCACCTTAGATCCCTACCAGTTTGCCTATCGGGCGAATCGGTCAGTGGAAGATGCCGTATCCCTGAGTCTGCATCGTGCACTGGAACATCTTGAGAAGGCCAACACGTATGTTAGGGTGTTATTTGTGGACTACAGCTCCGCATTCAATACTATTATGCCACCCAAGCTCTATGAGAAACTGATCCAGCTAGGTTTTGACAGTTCACTATGCCAGTGGATCAACGATTTTTTGTCAGATAGACCTCAGGTAGTCAGAGTTGGTCCGTGCAGTCAGCATTCAGACCCAGGGCGTCGACAGTCAGGTGGATGTAACCACTCGTCTGGTTCATGTAGTCGCATTTCTAAGCCCGTCACACTGAGCACGGGTGCACCCCAAGGTTGTGTTTTGTCCCCTATGTTATACTCTCTTTTTACCCATGATTGTACATCAACGGATGATAACTCCCTTACAGTTAAATTTGCTGACGACACCACTGTTGAAGGTTTTATTTTAAACAACAATGAAACAGCATACAGAGAGAGAGAGTAGATGAACTTGTTGGCTGGTGTTCTGACAATAACCTTGACCTGAATGTGCCTAAAACGGAAGAAATGGTCATCGATTTTAGGAAAATCAAAAGTGACATTGTTCCCCTCACTATTCATGGTAGCCATGTTGAAATTGTTGATTGTTTCAGGTTTCTCAGCACCCAAATCTCAAACGATCTTAAATGGGAGAAAAATGTTGATTGTTTAGTGAAAAAATCACAGCAACGACTGTATTTTCTCAGACGTCTTAAAACGTTTGGCGTCAGCAGACAAATTTTGACCAACTTCTACCGGGCAGTTATTGAAAGTATTTTGACCTTCTCCCTGACCGTTTGGTTTGGCAGTACCACACAGAAAGAGCGATCCAAATTAAACAGAGTAGTAAACACTGCATCGAAAATCATAGGTATCGATTTGCCCTCGTTAGAGTCCCTCTTCTATGAAAGAATGCTAAAAAAGGCTAGATCCATCCTCCGAGATGTTTCCCACCCAGCCCATGAGTTGTTCGAGATGTTGCCATCAGGGTGCTGTTATAGAGCGATCGGAACACGCACGAGTCATTTTAAAAACAGTTTTTACCCAACTGCTGTCCAGGCTTTTAATGATGCAAACAAACGCCAAACCTGACCCATCCGTCCCACTGTTTAATGTAATGTATATATATATACAGTATTGCCCAGCTATCAGCGCAATACTTCATCTACATGGCTGTGCAGAACACACTTTTAGTTACGGAGCGTTCGGGTGAAACTGACTCGAGTGCAAGATAAGCCATCGGTGGCAATTAATCATTAGCGCGCGCTAGTCATACTGACTGGAAGGACTGTTTATGATACTAGAAGAGAATGCTCTTCCAATATCCTACTACTAAGTGTATCTGCTGTCAAACATCCCGCAGGGTTTGTAGAAAACTGAGGAAGCAGAGTTAGAGAACATTACACACGGGCACAACACACACATCATTAGTCCCGCCGCAACATAGATTATAGAAGGAATAGTTGATGCCGACAGTGACCTAAATCTCAGCGGGGAGTGCCTGCATACCAGAGCAGCAGGTAGCTGGCCAAACTAATGTGTAGGCCTGGAAATAGGGCTAACTACACTGCTGTGTCTATGCTGCTAGCGACGTGTTCAGTTTTATATTACCATATGTCCTATGTAATTTGTGTTACTGTGAAATCGTGTTTATTGTCTTTATGCTTAGACCACAATAGTTACTAAGGCATACGGAGGGGGGGGGGCGGGTGTGGTGTGTGTGTTTGTGTGTAAACGTTAGTAGCTTAATTATATTTTGATGTGTTTAATGCTCTTCCTTTTATGTTGCACGGCACCGCAACGATTTCCTAATGTATTGTTAAATATGGCAATAAAGTTCTATCATCATATCATCATCATTTCAAAGTGAATCTTCAGAAAAAAGGAATACTACCAACAGCTTTAAAAAATATATATACTCACAGGCAATGAAAATGCGAAAAGTGTCGGCAAACAAAGAGCCACCCTTACAACAAAACAATTTTTACAAAATTGCCACTTACTTCACTTTATCTTCACAAACAAATTGGAAGAGTAATCACCCTTGGCTACCTTGGCGGACACAGGGTTTCATAAGTGGTGAAAATAAGCTAAACTGGACACACTCTTAGAAGCAAATTTCCTACGAGATGTGTTAACATACAAGTTTTGTGGCCTGCTTATGATGTTATTAACTGCCTCAAAAAAAATTTGACTCACATAATCCACTACAGAACCAAAACTTGCTGTGCAAATCATTTTCTTAATAAATCCTATTCTACTGATTTAATGTAAATTATTTTCAAACCATTTTATGTGCTCCAGCAATTGACGCAAAGATAAAGAACAAACCCATATCCATTTGATCAGGTAAATATGGCTGCTACCCTAAAAATAAACACCTTTTTGACTTTCATGTCTGTAGGTCATGTTAATTATTTAGGTGCCTTCGACAAAGAAAAGTAGGTCACAGACTCTAGTGACACAGCAAGCTGGTTGGTTTTCAGCTGTGTCCTCTGCAGATGCTCCCCATTTCACTTTCAATGTCCCGTGATGGTGAAGTCAGTGATGACATTGATCATAAGTCATCAATGTGAGATTTTGAAGACTAAACATTCCATTTACATGAGACAAATAATGTCAAAATAACCTGTAACAAAGCATATTAAAGAAGAAAAACGGTACAGTGAAAAATTCTCATGTCATTGTCTCATGGTTTATTTCTTAACTCCAAGTACCTATCAAAACATTGTCGAAGCGACACCTGCCTATAAATTCTTACCTGCTTGTGTACTTGAGCTCCAAGACTATATCTTCCTGGATGTTTTGTGCAAGGTACGCCAGTCTCTTCCAATCCGTTTCTGCAAACAAACAATTGTGTAACCTTCATTTGCATGCAGCCACCTTTACTGCGTACAGTATCGGTCACTATGCAAAAGAGGTTAAACCTTTAGCTGTCGGTGGCACTTTTTGTTTAGGTGACACCTGTGGCAGCCAAAATGACAGAAAGTGCTAAGCACATCTCATGACTTGTGTAGCCTTGTACCTGTGCGCACATCCCAAATGTACGTTTAGCACATGCAGAATGATTCTTTGGGGAACTGACCTATGCATGGTGACCCAGAAGACAAAGCAAAGCTTTCTTTTAAAACATTACCTGGTACATATGAATAAAGTTATTCTAACTAAATGTGTTTACTATGGGCTTAGTTTCAATCAGTAACTATTTTTAGCAAGCAGCAAAACATTCTCTACGTGTGGTACTCTTTCTCCTGTACTACCTAGGAGTAGTGACAAAACGATTTCCTAATGTATTATTACATATGGCAATAAAGTTCTATCTCTCATCTCACCTCATCTCATAATTTGTTCAATGTTAAAAAGTGCACAGGAAAACATGTTGGCAATCGGACCAATCGCTGAGTGGAAGGTATGATGAAATTTTCGAGTTTTCAGGTTTTGTAGACCCAAATTTACACAGTTCTATGTAGGACATTAACTCAGCTACCCAGCTGCAAGAGACAAAAAACCCTCATGAGACCTCACTGACACGGGGGCTCATGAAGATTTTGTCTCATCAGTCCTAAGTTTTTTATGCCTAATTTTCATCACATTTACATCGGTGTTCTATATCAAATGTAAGAGTGTTCAGTCATTTCAGATGCACATTTTGCGAATACTGGCAGTGATGGGGTTGTGAAGAAGAGTTAACAGGCTGTGTGGCAGTTCCCGTGTAGCACTAGAATGCTCAACAGGTAACATGACTTTGAGCCCAGACTAGACTCAGCAAGCTGCAAGAATGTGGGCAACTTGGCTAGCTGTTATAATACACTTACCCGACACTGTACTGTTGTGAATCGTGTGCTATATGCGGTAAAATGTATTTTTCTTTAAAATAAATTTTTTTGAAAAATACTTACTGATGGTATTACTGATAGGAAGACATACTTAGCCTGTCAATTTCAGCCTCCAAAATTGTTGTGTGTTGCTACACAACCAGGGACATAACTCTAGTAAACAGTTACCCTTACTGAGTGGCACCCCTCTCCTCCGAGTAGCCTCCCTTCCAAAATCTCGAGAGAGTCCGTTATTGCCAGTTCGAACTTAGCTGACAGGCGGCAAGCGGGGAGGTGGGAGGGAAGTTTGAGTAATACCATCGGGAAGCATTTTTCGAAAAAAAATTATTTTAAAGAAAAATACATTTATTTCTTCAAAAACGTTACCGATGGTATTACTGATTGTGAAGAGGAGGAGGGTGCCACCCAACATTCAACCCCCCCATGTAACGGCTTAGCTAGGTCCCCTGCTGGTGCACACTCCCGACAATTTCAGCTGTTACCTATGGCGCTGGAGGCGCCAGGAGGGAGTGTTGCGCTGCAGCAATGTCCCCCACCAGAGCCAGGTTGTGTCGCTGGCTGGAGAGGTCGCGCAAGTAAAAATGGGTGAAAGTAGTTTCGGCCCGCTAGCCCACAGCCGCCACAATATCCTTCACGGCGCAGTTGCGGTCGAAAGCGACACTTGTGGAGACAGCCTGGATCTCGTGAGCCCGAATCCGCAACCTCTTCGCTCCCTCAGTCGAGAGGTCGTTGTAAGCGGAACGGATTACTCCGCGCAGCCAAGCGGAGATCCCCTGGGCGGAGACATCGTGCCGGCCCGGAACCAAGGGCAGGAAAAGGTGTGAACGACCCCGCCGTAAGGGCTTTGACCGGCGGAGGTAGATTTTTAACGCCCTAACTGGATCCTGCTGTCTGACATCCCGCGGCGAGTCAGGACCCCACAGGGGATGAATAGTGATCGGTTGAGGGGCAGCTGAGGGGAGCCGGTTTTAGGCCAGAATGGAAGGACTAGTGTAGTTGAACTGAGCCGTCAGCCCGGAGCTGCAGGCAAGACGGGTGCACGGAGAGAGCGTGGAGCTCACTTACTCGAGAGGCAGTGGCTAGAGCCAGCAAGAAGCACATCTTCCTCGTCAAGTCTGAGAACCGCGCCAAGGGTAGCGGTTCAAAACGAGCAGTGTTGAGCCAGGTTAACACCCACGCAAGGTCGCATCGTGGGAGCAGTGAGCGGGTCACTGGACGCCGAAGGTCAAAATCAGCCATGAGGTCAGCGAGGTCCTTGCAAGATCCGGGATCTGGTCGACCCAAATGGCAGCAAGTGTCAGCCACCATAGAAAGATATCCCTGAATGGTGATGGGTGCAAGGTGCTGATCCTCGAAGAGTCACAGGAAGAACTCGGCAAGCTGGGGCATAGTCAAAGCTGTGGGGGAGAGGTGTCGAGTCCCGCACCAAGACGTACTAGACTGCAAAACCCGCCATTTTCCCTCATAGACTTTCCTGGTGGAAGGCCGTCGGGCTGAAGCAATAGCCTCCACCGCTGCATCCGAGAAACCTTGAGCGGTGAGGGCACGCCGCACAATTGCCAAACGTGTAAGAGGAGGCTCTCCGGGCAAGGGTGAAAAAGATCCTGCCGTGGCTGTTTCAGCATCGTGCGCAGCGTTGGAAGCCGCAAAGGGGGATCTGTGGTGAGACTCAGGAGATCTGTGATCCAGCTCTTGTTCCAAGAGAACGGGGCTACCAGGAACAGTACTGCATGGCAGCCTCTGAGCTTGAGGAAAATCTTGGGTATCAGCACAAAGGGAGGGTACGCGTAAGCCAGGAGACCCTCCCAGGGAATGGAGAGAGCGTCTACAGCCCACGCGAGGGGGTCCGGAACAGGAGAGACGAAGAGGGGAAGTTGTGTGTTCCACCTCGTTGCAAACAGGTCGATCATGGGCGTCTCCCAGTGCAGGCAAATCATCCGAAAAAGGTCGGGGCACAGAGCACACTCGGTATGCAGGAGCTGGCCCTGATGAGACAGGGAATCCGCCAGCACATTCAGCCGTCCCGGAATGTGATGCGCCCGAAGCGAGATGCTCCGATGTCGGCACCACACGAGAAGCTGGAACAGAAGGATGCAAAGTGAGGGAGAATGCTTCCCGCCCTGGTTCTGAATATAGGAGACGACCATCGTGTTGTCGGAGAGAACCAAGACTTCCAGGTGTGACACGTGCGCCTCCCAAGCAATAAGGGCGAGCCAAACTGTCTTCAACTCCAACCAGTTGATGTGCTTGCCCGCTAAATACGGCGGCCAAAGGCCCGCTATCGCTGAAGTCCGGGAGCAGGTGAGGGCGCCAACCGGAGAGACTGGCATTCGTGCAGATCGACAGGTAGGGTAGCGGAGACACCAGGGGAACACCCGATGCTAACCAAGCAGGATCCATCCACTGAAGGAGATGTGGCCGAACCATTGGAGACAGAGGCACGCGGACATCCAAACCCCCCGAAGATGGCCTCCAAAGAAGGAGGAGATGGAGTTAAATCGGCCACGAATAGAGCCGGCCAAGTAAAAACAAGTCCGCCGCGGCGCTCATGAGACAACAACTGTAACCACATCCGCACCGGAGCCTCAGTTGCATGATACATATGCCGAGCCATAGCAGCTAACTTGTCGATCCGAGCATGGGGAAGGCGCACCAAGTTCAAGTCGGTCTGAAACTCCATCCCAAGGTGGAGAAAACGGCAGGACAGCGATAGATCCAACTTGCCGAAGTTGATTAGAAAACCGAGCTGGTGAAGAAGGGAGAGCAGGGCGTCCTTGTCGGCGGACAAGCAGGTCTCGTCCGGATTCCGGAGGAGAAGATCGTCGAGGTAGTGGGAGGTCGGACTGAGAGATGACCGCCGAGCGCGGGTGATCACCGCATCCATAATCCTGGTGAAGACCCAAGGACTGAGGTTAAGACCAAAGGGCATGACCCTGAACTGATACACCACCCCTCGGAAGGCGAAGCATAAGTAACGGCGAGCCGAAGGGTGCATAGGAACATGAAGGTAGGCATCGGCAAGATCCAGACTGACAGCGAAATCCATGGGCTGGACGGCGGCATGAAGGGCTCAAGTCGTTTCCATATGGAAGGAAGGGGCCGCAAGAAATTTGTTTAAAGCTGAGAGATCGATCACCGGACGCCAACCGCTGTCCGACTTCAGGACAACGAAGAAATGACTGTAAAATGCCGGAGAATCATGTCGCCGTATGACCTCCGTGGCATATTTGTGAAGCAAAGAGGCCACCTCGCCCTGCAACACCTCCGCCTTGACGCGATCGCTCGGAACCCGAGTCCAAAGCGGGGAGCATCGAAGAGGAGGAGGACGTAGAAACGTGAGTTGAAGACCCGCCGAGATGGTAGAAAGAATCCAAGGGTCGTCCGGGAACAGCGACCGCCACGCATCGCTGTACTGGGATAGCCACCCGCCGACCGGGGACCCAAGAGAAATTGGCGGGGGCAGTGTGGGAGGAGAGTCAGCGGGCCCTCCCCCACCCTGGCCACCTGCTGCGACCAGGCCAGGCGGAGGCAAGGCCCGGAAGGGTACGGGAACAGCCAAAATGGGGGCGATTATCCGACAGTGGTTAAAGCACACACGGGAGGGGCCAAGAGGCACACTGGCAACTGGGCGGGAGGCGGGTCTGAAGGACCGCAGGGCGCGACCCCCGGCATTGCGGGCTGCATGAAAGCGAGAAAGGCTGGGCGAGACATAGGCCAGATGACCTTGTGAGTCTCCTTCACGGCCTGCCAAGTGGAGCCAAACAGTAAGGGACCGCCGATGGGAGCCTAGCAGAGCTGAGACTTGACTGACGAAGGTAACCCAGAACAAGCATCAAGCACCGCATCCCGCCGGATTAAATCACAGTTGATGGCGGCAGCCATCGCATTGGTAGAAGCATGGCAAGACGCCCGGTTAGCCACAACCACCAGAGAATGCACCTCACGCAGCGGAGCGGTAGACTGAGGGTCCAATTGTCCTCGAGCGCATGGACAATCACCTGGGTTGTGAGGTCTAAGAAACCCGAGCAGGCCAGGGTGTTGCGGATCAGGACAGCAGTCTTGTCAAAACCGCGAGGAACCCGGGAAAAGGCGGCGCGGCGACCACCCGCTTGCAAATCTGCTGCGTCATCGAGAGAAGGTAAAGGGCATGAAAACGCCTGTGAGTGACCTGCGTACCAACGTTGGTGAAAGCGGATGTCGATGCCCTCAGGCCACTTGGTATCCGAAAAGAAGAGAGGTTCTTTTGAGTTTCCAACAGGTAACTGCGCCGAGAAGGTGTCCGCCAGATCCCAGATGCCAGGTGGTTGCGGGAGGGATTCGAAACGCTTAGGTTGAAGGGTAACATCCACCGAGGCCGAAGCCTTCCGCTTCAGAGGAGGGGCAGGCGGACAAGCCTCCGGAGGAAGGAAACGGAGAATGAGACCCGTGGCCTCTTCAAGTGAACGCCAAGTCTCGATACCCGGAGCGAAGCGGGACGAAGACGCCGAACAGCTGTGCTGAGAGTCCACAGGCATGGGACTCATGGACGGGGAAAGGTGCTCCATAGCGCCAAAGTCGCCGCCAAGTGCTGGGGGGAACAGGGTCCGTGGAGAGGGCTATGGTAGCTCTGTGTCTGAGGGGAAGACCGCCGAAGGACAGAAGAGGCGGGCTGGTGCCAAGGGCGCCGAGCGCTCGACGGCCAGCAAAAGAAGAAGAAGAAGAAGAAAAAGAACAGCGCCGCACGGAAGAGGGAGCGCGCCGGCAGCTCACCTGAAGAAGTGGGCGTCGGCGAGAACCGTGGCGAGAAGGAGAACGGGAACGAGACTGTCCCCGCTCTGGGATGTGATGACGGCGGCTGCGACGTGGTGGGGAAGGCCGCTTGGCGGGAAGCAGATCTACCCGTCCATGAGAGGAGCGCCATGAACAACGGAAGGTGGGAGAAGCGTGGGGATCACGGTGGCAACTGGTGTGTGTGTGTGTGTGTGTGTGTGTGTGTGTGTGTGTGTGTGTGTGTGTGTGTGTGTGTGTGTGTGTGTGTGTGTGTGTGTGTGTGTGTGTGTGTGTGTAAGACCCCAAAGTGGTATGTCCGGAGGAGGGGGTGTCGAAGGAAAAGCTATCCGACCCGAGTGGTGAGACGGACGCCTACCGGACGTACCGTGTGTAATACGTTTGCGCAGTGACCGGCTTCTAGCCGGGGCGCAAGGAGACAGTGGGAGCCCTGAAGCGCCGAGCAACAAGTCGTGACGTGATGACAGATGGCGACACGGTGGCGTAAAAGCGCAAGTAGGCAATGTCACGCCTGGCTGGTCTAGAGCCATGCCAGGGACAGCCGGGGGCCGATGTCTCCTCCCCCGAGGGAGATGGGGGTACCTACGCGAGAGACCCGTCTCCAAAGATCAGGTGCGCAGGGCTGGCTGTGAAATACGCTCGAGAGAGCGGGGACATAAAATCTCACCCAGTACAACACAACCCGCGGCAGAAGGGACAACGTCCGTCACCTTGGCCGGGGTGGAAATTAGCCGCAATGGTCCCATCTCCGAAAAACGGGAGTGTGGTAATAGTATACGACTGGGGTCCAGTGACCGGGAGCGCTGAGAAGAAACACCTGACGGCGGAAGAGCTGGGAGTGGCCGGGCGATTTGTAGCCTCGTCGGACTGCATGGGAGCTTACGACGGTGGAATCGCCAAAGTTCGGAACAGCGGTCCTCTTCCCACGTAGCACAAGTCACACACGTGTGGTCCGATGCACAGCCCAAACAAGGCAGACAGCAAGGGTGTAAATCACTAGGCCACTGGAAATTTTTACATGTGGGGCACGTTTTAAGTTGAGTACTGCAATAGGGAAAACAAAGAAAGTAAGCGCGCGTAGCCCAGAGGCTACATAACCAAGCACACGACCGTTGTAACCGACAGTCGAAGGTGAAGTCGAAACGAACGGCAAAACGCCGCAAATCCACGGAAATTGCCCCAGTCCGCCACAATCGTCGGGCGAGGCAATGTCAGAGGCCTTACCTGGCCATGTCAAGATTAACGAAACCAAAGGAGGAACAAGGGAGATGAAGAAAACCGGGAGACTGATGATGAGGAAACCAAACAAGATGGAAGCTAAGTAAGGAACTGCCAATAACGGACTCTCGCGAGATTAGGAAGGGAGGCTACTCGGAGGAGAGGGAGGCCACTCTGTCACGACACGCCTGACGGGGTCAGGGCGCCGTGGACAATGTAAGCGCTAATCGCTCGAGAAGCCCACCCACTCTAAATAAACCACACAACGCCAGTGATAAACAACAAACAAATCCTTTATTACCTACTCTTACTCTAACCCCCACCCCAACCCACTAACGCCCCACACCCTCACACATACCCACACATGCACTCATATAACGTATTAACAAATAAAAAAGATTAACAGATAACAATGACTAACAAGTGAAAATGACTAACAGGTGAAAATGACTAACAGGCAAAATGACTAACAGGTGAGAATGACTAACAGGTGAACATGACTAACAGGTGAGAATCGGCAATGGCTATACAAGGCGGGTACTTTGTCTCTGCACAGTGTCCTCTGTCCCACACTAGACAGGGTGGCTCGTAACGTAAGAGTACTACCCCTACACCGCAGAGCACCGTAGCCGCGCTTGCCCACGCACGCCTGTGACCGACGCGCAGAACGTAGAATCAGCCCGCTGTAGCCCAACGTCAAAGTACTTGTCCAACAGGACTGGCTAGCGAAGGCGTTCCAGCTCCCGATGATGCGTCACCGTTGGTCATGGAAGAATGAAGAGATCGAAGAGTGATGAAATCTTCGAAGCCAGTGCACTGGAAAAGGGCGCATTGTCAGGCAAAGTGCCAACACAGTTAATTCTGGCCTATTTGACACGCACCTACTCACAAACCACGTGAGTTGTCTCGTCTCACCCTAATACCCGCCTTGGCCATATTAAATATACAATCATGGATATGAAAGCTTCCTATGTACATTCAACATTCACCAGGTCTGCACTATTCCATTACACTAACATTAAGCTAGCACAACCACTTTTGTATAATAACATTGCCACTGCTAAAACCAACATTATCAAAATATCCACATGTACATACAAAGATATCAAATAATCACCAGCAACCACCCCACGTGACAATCTTATTACATTACATCTAGGACTTAATACAAATATATTTGAAAGGATACCCACTTTAATTCATTTTACAACATGGCCCTTTAAATACTGCTACTCACTCGGCGACCGCCGAACATAAACAACTAAATCCGACACCCACCACATTACAACCCAACCTAAAAACCATGGTTAAAGACTCGATTAAAACATCACTAAAAACCTAGACGAACATACCCTTCCGAACCTATGTACACATTCACACACCCGAGAGCACAGCAGCTAACTGAGGAAAATGGCATGAATTTACCTGTCACTGGTGAGTCCTCCGGCAGGACGAGACAAACAAGATGAACACGAACCGGAGGGGTCTTCTGTTGAGTAGCAGCCATGGTCACTAGTCTCTTGGGACACCCACACCCAGGAACACTGGCCGTGGTCTTGCAGGGAGGGTAACAACCCTCACACAGCTTGTCAAGGGCTCCAAACGAGGCCGCACCCTGACCCAGACTCTCTCTGCGCTAGCTAACTCCGCTGACTGACTGTAATATCCCTCTGCTACCTTGCAGTTTAACTTTACTTCTGAACACTGTTCGGTTAAAGCTACTTGACGAAAGCGTGCAACCGCTGTAATCGCTCACCGTTAAGCTAGCTGCACGGGCTTTACGCTTACGCTCACACTACACTTATTAACTTCTCTAAACTAAGGCTATTTACAGAAGTCGGCGACCTACATTTATTAACAAAAAACGACTTGGCAAAAAAATGAAACAACATGTCACATCCGTTACGTGACACACTCATGGGATTAGGTAACTGCTTACTAGATTTACGTCCCTGGTTGTGTAGCAACACACAACAATTTTGGTTAGTTAGTTAGTTATTGGGGTTTAACGCCGAGCAGGCGACTAAGGCCATCTCACGGCGGGATGGGTAAAAATCTGGTCAGCCAGACTAAAAGCAAGGTCTTAAGACAAGATGTAAATATAGATTAAAAATCTCAGGCTAAAATGTCGCACATGTCTTTAAAAGAAATGTCTACAGACTCTCAAAAAGGGCAAATAAAAAAGATTCACATAGTCTATGAATGCTCAAATCTTGTTAAAAATATTGCATGCTCGCAAGAAATTGAAGATTTTGTCCGGGGGAACATCCCGGAACAAAACCTTCAAGGAGTCTGCTGTAAAGTGTTTATATCTGGTGTCAATTAGGTCAGCACAATACAGCAAAAAGTGTCGAACAGAAAACTGCTCATCACAGGCAAAACACCATGGACGCTCATCCTGTTTAAGTAAGTAAGAGTGCGTAACATATGTGTGCCCGATGTGGAGCCGAGCAAGGACAGTCTCCTCAATTTTGGAGGCTGAAATTGACAGGCTATGTATGTCTTCCTATCAGTAATACCATCGGTAACGTTTTTGAAGAAATAAATTTAAGCTCAGATTGACGAAGAACTGTTCAGCATATATTAAAACTGCATATGGCCAGAAAGCCAGTCACAGTGCTTGCAGAACATGGTGTGCCAAGTTGTTTCAATAGATAGTACAATTATTCACCTTTGTTGTACCAACTGTAGGTTAACATTTAATTCATGTAAGGGCTGCTAATATTGGGCAATTACACAGAAATAATTTGTTTCTACAAAATTTTCCTGCCCTCACACTGCTAATCATGCATAGTGACATGCTCTCTTTGCCCACAGTCCGCTGCACTTTCTGACCTCTCACACTTGACAGCCGTTTAGTTTGGGGGAACCAGCAACTTAAGGACTGGGGAACAAATCATCAGTTATTTGCTTCTTGCCACACTGATGAAAAGACAGTGCTGTTTTATTCAGTACATCTTGGCTTGACTTCGCGAACGAAGATTTTATAGGAGTTGCCCACAACGTCTGCAGGCTTGTTCGTGGCTGCGGAGGCCAATCCGAGACAGGCAGGTTCGACCGCAGTGGCTGCAGGGGAAGGTATGGCCAGGGTTCTGAGCTGCGGCATCTCTGTTTTTTCTCCTGAGCCGCTTGTCCTTAAGGCTAGCTCTGTGAGAGTCCTCAAAGGAGACAGCTGCCTTGTAAATGGTGGAGCGCCAGGTGTCACGGTCCGCAGCAAGCGAAGACCACTGGTGGTGGTCGATTTGGCAGGCACTAAGTGACTTCTTGAGACAGTCTTTGTATCTCTTCTTTGGTGCCCCTCTGTCACGGTGTCCAGTAGCAAGCTCGCCGAACAGGGTGATCTTTGGTAGGCGATGATCCTCCATCCTGGAGACATGCCCCGCCCAGCGGAGCTGTGTCCGCAGCAGCAAAGCCTCGATGCTCACAGTTTCAGCCTGTTCAAGGACCTCAACGTTGGTGACATAGTCACTCCAGTGAATGCCCAGGATGGTACGCAGGCAGCGCTGGTGGAAGCGTTCGAGGAGTCGTAGTTGGCTGCGGTAGAGGGCCCAGGACTTGGAACCATACAGCAGGGTGGTGAGGACCACAGCTCTGTACACGCTGATCTTGGTGCCTGTTTTCAGCTGTTGATTGTGCCACACCCACTTGAAAAGTCGCCCGAAAGCGCTGTTCGCTTTTGCCAGCCTGCTGTCAAGCTCCTTGTCCAGCTTGGCGTCCGACGTGATAATGCAGCCAAGGTAAGTAAACTGGTGCACTGACTTTAGTTCAGACTCGCCAATGGTGATGTGAGGAGGGCGATACACTGTCTTAGGTGCCGGCTGATGGAGGACCTCTGTCTTTTTCAGACTGACCTCGAGTCCAAAGAGCTGGGCAGCATCTGCGAAGCAAGACGTGATGCGCTGCAGGGCTCTTTCTGTGTGTGCAACGAGGGCAGCATCATCAGCAAAAAGCAGCTCACGAATCTAGGGTTTTTGTGTGGGCCTGCAGTCGTCTGAGGTTGAACAGGCTGCCATCGAGACGATACCTGATGTACACTGCATCGTCATCATCGAGGTCCACTGTGGCCTGCTTCAACATCATGCTAAAAAAGATGGTGAAGAGGGTCGGTGCCAGCACGCAGCCCTGCTTTACGCCGTTGAGAATAGGGAATGGTTCTGAGAGGTCATTGTTGAGTCTGACCTGGCCTTGCTGGTCCTCGTGTAGCTGGACAATCATGTTGAGGAACTTTGGGGGACAGCCAAGTCGCTCCAGGATCTGCCACATGCCCTGCCTGCTCACAGTGTCGAACGCTTTGTTCTGCTCGCGGCACTTCTCCTGTAGCTGTCTCAGCACAAAGACCATATCGGTGGTGCTCCTGTTTGCTCTGAAGCCACACTGACCCTCTGGGAGTTGGTCTTCAGCGATGGCAGGTACCAGCCGATTCAGGAGCAGCCTTGCAAGGATTTTCCCAGCAATGGACAGCAGGGTAATTCCCCGATAGTTGGAACAGTCAGACTTCTCGCCTTTGTCCTTGTACAGGGTGATAACGACTGCATCACGGAGATCTTTTGGTAGTGTTCCTTCCTCCCAGCAGCAGAGAAAGAGGTCATGGAGCTTGTTGTGCAGTGCTTTGCCTCCATGTTTCCAGATCTCTGGCAGTATTCCATCAATGCCTGCTGCTTTGCCACTCTTGAGCTGGTGGATGGCTGTGAGGGTCTCTTCAGCGGTGGGCGGTTCGTCCAATTCAACCTTTACTGGGAGGTGTGGGATTTGTAGGACGACTGCTTCTTGAACAGTGCGCTCAGCGCTGAAGAGGCTCTGAAAGTATTCCGACCAGCGGTTCAAGATGGAGGTATTATCTGTGAGGAGTGCCTGGCCATTCGCGCTTCGCAGGGGACTTTGTACCAGGTGCCTGGGGCCATACACTGCTTTCAGTGCTTCGTAGAAGCCCCTGTAGTCACCATTGTCAGCGCAAAGCTGGGTCCTCTGTGCAAGTTTGGTCCACCACTCATTCTGGAGATCTCTGAGCTTGCGCTGGAGACTGCTGCAGACGAGGCGGAAGGCAGACTTCTTCACAGGGCAGGAAGGCTGGGCTAGGTGGGCCTGATGGGCGGCTCTTTTTTTTGCTAACATCACCAATGCGCAAAAGGCCATCGGGCCACCGTCATCAGCAGTTGACCTGCGCACAACCATGCACGGGCCAACGCCGGCTGATATCGGCCCGATGACCTTTGCACACTGGGTCATTTGCATGCTGGTCTTTAATGTCAGACTGTATGGCCCTGTTGAAAGGTCAAAAATCTAGGTCCAGGACATAATTAATGTCACCTTCAGAGGAGGAAAGTGGGGCATGTGTGTGTGTGTATAACTGGTGCCAAACATCGCACACCAACAACACGTTCTTTAAGCCTGTTTGTTCTGGCTTGGCCGTATACACAAGGTTTTATGACACAGGTCTAGATTTTGTTACGTCACTTCATTCCCTTAGTGTATTTCGAGCACATTTTTGCTTGCAATAAGCTAGGCACTGCTCTCATCAGCGGACCAACCTAACCACACTGGTGATGGACACCGAACTTTTCTTTTTGTTGTGACTGTTCTGTGGATTTCTATTTTTTGTTGGTGTCACTTTTTGTTTTTCGGTTCATTGCGTTGTTGGGGGGGGGGTGGGGGGGGGGGGGTTGCAGGTCGCCGCACTCTTCCGTTGTTTTTTGTTTTGCGGCATGTTTCACCGTGTTGGGTTATCAGTTAATTTGTTTCATTGCGTGTTGGTTTGTTTGCAATGGTGCAGCGCTCACTGTGATGCTGGGCGTTTAGACTGGTTCTCGCGCGTGGCAGTTGTTTTGGTCGCGCGGTCCCCTGTGACTGTGAGTCATCAGTGGCCATTGTTGCTTGTTGCGTCTTGACCGACTCTTTTGGCTGTTTCCGATGTTACAGATTCTGGCCTGGGATTTTTGTTTTCCCTAGTGTTTTCGGAGTGCGAGCTCTAGCGCGTCGTTCGTTATTTCTTTTCCGTGTTGTTTCTTAGGTCGGCTTGTTTGCCTTAGCGCGTTAGTTGTGCGCTGAAATCTTGTGTGTATAACTGGTGCCAAACATCGCACACCAACAACACGTTCTTTAAGCCTGTTTGTTCTGGCTTGGCCGTATACACAAGGTTTTATGACACAGGTCTAGATTTTGTTACGTCACTTCATTCCCTTAGTGTATTTCGAGCACATTTTTGCTTGCAATAAGCTAGGCACTGCTCTCATCAGCGGACCAACCTAACCACACTGGTGATGGACACCGAACTTTTCTTTTTGTTGTGACTGTTCTGTGGATTTCTATTTTTTGTTGGTGTCACTTTTTGTTTTTCGGTTCATTGCGTTGTTTGGGGGGGGGGGGGGGGGGGTTGCAGGTCGCACTCTTCCGTTGTTTTTTGTTTTGCGGCATGTTTCACCGTGTTGGGTTATCAGTTAATTTGTTTCATTGCGTGTTGGTTTGTTTGCAATGGTGCAGCGCTCACTGTGATGCTGGGCGTTTAGACTGGTTCTCGCGCGTGGCAGTTGTTTTGGTCGCGCGGTCCCCTGTGACTGTGAGTCATCAGTGGCCATTGTTGCTTGTTGCGTCTTGACCGACTCTTTTGGCTGTTTCCGATGTTACAGATTCTGGCCTGGGATTTTTGTTTTCCCTAGTGTTTTCGGAGTGCGAGCTCTAGCGCGTCGTTCGTTATTTCTTTTCCGTGTTGTTTCTTAGGTCGGCTTGTTTGCCTTAGCGCGTTAGTTGTGCGCTGAAATCTTGTGTGTATAAATGGTGCCAAACATCGCACACCAACAACACGTTCTTTAAGCCTGTTTGTTCTGGCTTGGCCGTATACACAAGGTTTTATGACACAGGTCTAGATTTTGTTACGTCACTTCATTCCCTTAGTGTATTTCGAGCACATTTTTGCTTGCAATAAGCTAGGCACTGCTCTCATCAGCGGACCAACCTAACCACACTGGTGATGGACACCGAACTTTTCTTTTTGTTGTGACTGTTCTGTGGATTTCTATTTTTTGTTGGTGTCACTTTTTGTTTTTCGGTTCATTGCGTTGTTGGGAGGGGGGGGGGTGCAGGTCGCACTCTCCCGTTGTTTTTTGTTTTGCGGCATGTTTCACCGTGTTGGGTTATCAGTAAATTTGTTTCATTGCGTGTTGGCTTGTTTGCAATGGTGCAGCGCTCACTGTGCCGCTGGGCGTTTAGACTGGTTCTCGCGCGTGGCAGTTTTTTGGTCGCGCGTGACTGTGAGTCATCAGTGGCCATTGTTGCTGGTGTTTGTTGCGTCTTGACAGACTCTTTTGGCTGTTTCCGATGTTACGGATTCTGGCCTGGGATGTTTTTTTTTTTTTTTTTTTTTTTTTGTTTTTTAGTGTTTTCGGAGTGCGAGCTCTAGCGCGTCGTTCGTTATTTCTTTTCCGTGTTGTTTCTTAGGTCGGCTTGTTTGCCTTAGCGCGTTAGTTGTGCGCTGAAATACTTCTCGTGCGCAGCGGGTTGCCACTTTATACACTGGCGCGATTGGGTTGGTTACCGCTACTTATCCGCGTGGCCGGGGCCGGCTCCGCCCACCCCGGGCCCCGCACACGCAACTCCGCCGAGACAGTGCCCTGCAGAGACAAATCAACATAGATGAAAATGTGGCCCTGAGGGAAGAGTCCTAACTTCTCATGTGTCCCTGCAAAGAAACGAAAACCACAAGCTCAAGGGTCCCTGCAGAAAACGGAGGCATAGATGCACATGGGTACCCGCGGACCTGGACATAGATGTTAGCGTGGCCCTGAAGAGAGAATAAATACAATTGCATCAAAGTCCCTGTAGAGATAAAAGGCATAGATGCACCCAGGTCCCCGCTGAAGGAGGCACAGATGTTCAGTCGTGTCTCTGCAGAGCAGAGAAACCTACATGCATAAACGGTTTCCCTGCAGAAACAAGAAATCCAATTGCATAAGATGCGTACATGCACACGGGTCTCTGCAAAGGGAGGCATAGATGTCCAAGTGTCCCTGCAGAGAACAGAAACAAGGGCACACTCCACATGCACATGTTGGTTATTTGGTATCTGTGTTACCAGTCCCAGAGTGTTCACAGATTTACGGGTTTGAGTTAGACTGTGACGGCGGGCCCGGCTATTGAGTCACTTCCAAGGCTGTACCCTCCTTGTAATGTTGCATAATGTTTGGTCATCGGTCTTTGGGTAGCTGAGCGGCCCCCGCGCCAACTGTTAGCATGTTCACGTTGCAAGTTCAAAGCTGGGCTTGAGATAGTGCATACGTGTGCGTGCGCGTCCTCATTTTCAGCACCCGTTATTGTACCTGTTTTTTCCCTTCTCGTTCAGAAATGATGTCCAGGCTTGTTTTGCCCTTGTGTTCAGTTTTCTTGTTTGTCACATTTCCTTGTGACTGTTTTTCGGCTTAGTTTCAGTGGTTGCCCCCGCTTGATTGACGTGTTCTGTCAGTGGCATTTTAGTCGGCCGCGCGTCGTTTTTTGTTTGGTGTGTTTGAATCATTGCTTATGCATGATTCATTTCGGGCCCGGGTATCCGCATTTGTTCTATGCGTTAGGTAATTTGGATTCCCAAATTTTGTTGCGACTTTTGTGCGTTGTTATTGGTGGGGAGGTACACGTTGTATTACCGTCCGTTCGTGACTGTGTAGTTTCCTTCCTTGTTTTTTCCACCCGCGCGGTAGGTTCTGTCCATTTCGCTTTCGATTCATTGCGTTATTTCATTAAGGTTCTTTTCATGAGTCTCCTGTTCCGAGTGTGTTTATATAAAAAAAATGGTGCCAAACATCGCACACCAACGACACGTTCTTTTAGCCTGTTTGTTGTGTGCATTCGGCGTTTTTGTTCGGTGACTCATAGAGCAGGAGAGTTAGATTCCATTCCCCCAATGTCCTGTGTTAGTGGGTTCTTTTTAACCCTATTTCATGTTTGGCAGTGCTCTTGGGAGTTTTTATTTTTATTAAACTTGTTTTTTTCCCGAGCGTGCCGTTGTTCTTTTTCCCAGTTGTTTCGGTTGTAGTTGGTTCGTTGGTATTTGGTTTATTGCGTGTGTTTGTTACCTCATTGCCTTGAGATTTTTTCTACGCGTTAGGTAATTTGGATTCCCAATTTTTTAGCGATTTTTGTGCGTTGTTATTGGTGGGGAGGTACACGTTGTGTTAAGTCCGTTCGTGACTGTGTGTAGTTTCCTTCCTTGTTTTTCCACCCGCGCGGTAGGTTTTGTCCATTTCGCTTTCGATTCATTGCGTTATTTCATTAAGGTTCTTTTCATGAGTCTCCTGTTCCGAGTGTGTTTCTAGGCCAGTTTTTGGCGAGTTGGTCTTGTGTGTATAACTGGTGCCAAACATCGCACACCAACAACACGTTCTTTAAGCCTGTTTGTTCTGGCTTGGCCGTATACACAAGGTTTTATGACACAGGTCTAGATTTTGTTACGTCACTTCATTCCCTTAGTGTATTTCGAGCACATTTTTGCTTGCAATAAGCTAGGCACTGCTCTCATCAGCGGACCAACCTAACCACACTGGTGATGGACACCGAACTTTTCTTTTTGTTGTGACTGTTCTGTGGATTTCTATTTTTTGTTGGTGTCACTTTTTGTTTTTCGGTTCATTGCGTTGTTGGGGGGGGGGGGGGGGGTTGCAGGTCGCACTCTTCCGTTGTTTTTTGTTTTGCGGCATGTTTCACCGTGTTGGGTTATCAGTTAATTTGTTTCATTGCGTGTTGGTTTGTTTGCAATGGTGCAGCGCTCACTGTGATGCTGGGTGTTTAGACTGGTTCTCGCGCGTGGCAGTTGTTTTGGTCGCGCGGTCCCCTGTGACTGTGAGTCATCAGTGGCCATTGTTGCTTGTTGCGTCTTGACCGACTCTTTTGGCTGTTTCCGATGTTACAGATTCTGGCCTGGGATTTTTGTTTTCCCTAGTGTTTTCGGAGTGCGAGCTCTAGCGCGTCGTTCGTTATTTCTTTTCCGTGTTGTTTCTTAGGTCGGCTTGTTTGCCTTAGCGCGTTAGTTGTGACCAACTCGCCAAAAACTGGCCTAGAAACACACTCGGAACAGGAGACTCATGAAAAGAACCTTAATGAAATAACGCAATGAATCGAAAGCGAAATGGACAAAACCTACCGCGCGGGTGGAAAAACAAGGAAGGAAACTACACACAGTCACGAACGGACTTAACACAACGTGTACCTCCCCACCAATAACAACGCACAAAAATCGCTAAAAAATTGGGAATCCAAATTACCTAACGCGTAGAAAAAATCTCAAGGCAATGAGGTAACAAACACACGCAATAAACCAAATACCAACGAACCAACTACAACCGAAACAACTGGGGAAAAGAACAACGGCACGCTCGGGAAAAAAACAAGTTTAATAAAAATAAAAACTCCCAAGAGCACTGCCAAACATGAAATAGGGTTAAAAAGAACCCACTAACACAGGACATTGGGGGAATGGAATCTAACTCTCCTGCTCTATGAGTCACCGAACAAAAACGCCGAATGCACACAACAAACAGGCTAAAAGAACGTGTCGTTGGTGTGCGATGTTTGGCACCATTTTTTTTATATAAACACACTCGGAACAGGAGACTCATGAAAAGAACCTTAATGAAATAACGCAATGAATCGAAAGCGAAATGGACAGAACCTACCGCGCGGGTGGAAAAAACAAGGAAGGAAACTACACAGTCACGAACGGACGGTAATACAACGTGTACCTCCCCACCAATAACAACGCACAAAAGTCGCAACAAAATTTGGGAATCCAAATTACCTAACGCATAGAACAAATGCGGATACCCGGGCCCGAAATGAATCATGCATAAGCAATGATTCAAACACACCAAACAAAAAACGACGCGCGGCCGACTAAAATGCCACTGACAGAACACGTCAATCAAGCGGGGGCAACCACTGAAACTAAGCCGAAAAACAGTCACAAGGAAATGTGACAAACAAGAAAACTGAACACAAGGGCAAAACAAGCCTGGACATCATTTCTGAACGAGAAGGGAAAAAACAGGTACAATAACGGGTGCTGAAAATGAGGACGCGCACGCACACGTATGCACTATCTCAAGCCCAGCTTTGAACTTGCAACGTGAACATGCTAACAGTTGGCGCGGGGGCCGCTCAGCTACCCAAAGACCGATGACCAAACATTATGCAACATTACAAGGAGGGTACAGCCTTGGAAGTGACTCAATAGCCGGGCCCGCCGTCACAGTCTAACTCAAACCCGTAAATCTGTGAACACTCTGGGACTGGTAACACAGATACCAAATAACCAACATGTGCATGTGGAGTGTGCCCTTGTTTCTGTTCTCTGCAGGGACACTTGGACATCTATGCCTCCCTTTGCAGAGACCCGTGTGCATGTACGCATCTTATGCAATTGGATTTCTTGTTTCTGCAGGGAAACCGTTTATGCATGTAGGTTTCTCTGCTCTGCAGAGGACTGAACATCTGTGCCTCCTTCAGCGGGGACCTGGGTGCATCTATGCCTTTTATCTCTACAGGGACTTTGATGCAATTGTATTTATTCTCTCTTCAGGGCCACGCTAACATCTATGTCCAGGTCCGCGGGTACCCATGTGCATCTATGCCTCCGTTTTCTGCAGGGACCCTTGAGCTTGTGGTTTTCGTTTCTTTGCAGGGACACATGAGAAGTTAGGACTCTTCCCTCAGGGCCACATTTTCATCTATGTTGATTTGTCTCTGCAGGGCACTGTCTCGGCGGAGTTGCGTGTGCGGGGCCCGGGGTGGGAGGAGCCGGCCCCGGCCACGCGGATAAGTAGCGGTAACCAACCCAATCGCGCCAGTGTATAAAGTGGCAACCCGCTGCGCACGAGAAGTTTTAGGGACCTAAAACCCCACCTAAGTACTTGCTTTAATACACCGGCCCAAACAGACAATTATGAATTAGACAGCGAGATAACGCTACTTGAACTAACTCAAGCCCTAAGAACCGCCGGGACGGGCAAAGCCCCCGGCATAGATCAAATCACATATGAAATGGTTAAAAAAAGCCATCCCACCCTTAAAAAAGCAATAGTCACCCTGTTTAATGACATATACACGCAAGGAATATTCCCCACTCAATGGAAAAAAGCAGTAATCTTCCCACTCCCGAAACCAGGTAAACCAACGCACCAACCGGACAGCTATAGGCCCATTTCTCTAACATCCCAGCTGGGCAAAACACTAGAAAGAATACTCAAATATCGTCTTATGACCTACTGCGATAAACACCGCATCCTTCCCCCTCAACAAAGTGGGTTTAGGAAAAAACACAGCACGCTAGACCACTTAACCACCCTACACCAGGAAATTCTAAACACCCACCGAGAGAGAAGAACCGAACTCGTAGGAATCTTCCTGGACATAGAGAAAGCATATGACATGGTTTGGCATGACAAATTACTTAGCAGAATGGGCGACCTCGGAATAACAAATAAAATGTATAGCTTCGTCAAAAGCTTCCTGGCAGACAGAAAAATAACGGTAAAAATAGGGAAGTCAACGTCCAAAGAACATTCATTAGACAATGGGGTACCACAAGGTTCGGTGCTCAGCCCCATCCTATTTTCACTCCTCCTCACAGGCTTACAACACGTAGTCAGGCACCACCAAATAATGCAATTTGCCGATGATACGTCACTAATAGGCAAAATTAAATGCAGACAAAGAAAGTTTAAATGGGAATTAGTAGGATTCGAAGAGCTGCAGCAAGATCTAACCAGAATAGAGAAATGGTTAGTAAGAGCAGGCTTCAAAATTTCCCCAAACAAAACTCAAGCAATTATATTTAGGAGCAACCAAAACCAAAAATACCAAGTAAAAGCCCATATCCCCCAACTACGAATAGGGCAAACAGATATCGAATACCGCCCAAACATTAAATTCCTAGGAGTTACGTTTACAAGTAGTAACACCTGGACACAATACATAGAACACATATGTCAGTCTGCCAGGAAGGGAATAAATCTCATGCGCAAAGTTAGCGGAGCGGACTGGGGCACGGACCCCAAGTCCCTCCTAAAACTCTACCATGCCTTCGTTATGTCCAGACTACTATATGCAGCCCCGTTGCTCACCAATCTAAATAAGAGCCAGACCGAAAAATTGAGGTCAGTACAAGCGGACGCGTTGAAGGTGGCCCTGGGAGTCCCCAGACACACCCCAAACCTACTTGTACTGGCAGAGAGTGGACAAAAACCAATATCAATCATAATAAAAGAAAGAGCAGCAAATTACTACTATAAAACAATATGCATGCCAGATGACCATCCGGCCAAACACACGCTCACCACGGACCACAAAATTAGAGGTAAACGCAACCAAACACCACAAATAAAAGCTGTAGTCCAAGAAAGCGAAGCGGCTATAAACCTAAAACTACCATATAGAACACCGAAAATACAAATGAAAACCCCCATATGGAAACTACCTCAAATAGAAGTAGATCTGGACTTAACCAAATATCGGAAATCAGAAGATGGGCCCAAAATGAAAATAGAATTTAACATAAAAAAGGACACCATGTATAAAGACTACGTATTCATATATACAGATGGATCCCACGACCCAATAACACACGCAACCGGATTAGGTATCCACCCCACCGGCAAATCGGATAGGGCCCTTAAACTACCAGACCACTCGGCGGTGTTCACAGCAGAGCTCACGGCCATCCTAGGAGCATATAAGGTAATAAAGAGCGATTTTCCAAAAAGTAAATACACACTCATAGTAACGGATTCGCTCTCGGCCGTGCAGGCAATCCAGAACTTAGATTCGTTCAGGGACGACCTTACATATTTGATCAGAGTTCAAGCTGCAGAACTGGCAGAACAGGGGAAGATAACCAAAATTATGTGGGTACCCTCACACGTGGGGATCCCAGGGAATGAATGCGCCGACAGAGTGGCGAAGAAAGGCCTCGAACAAGAATCGACCTTCTTTAACCTACCTCTGTCGGCAAACGAAAGATACAAGGCACTTCGACCTGCCTTTCAAAAACTATGGACAGATGAATTTCAACAAAATAAAAGAGGTAGAAGGAAAAACCTAGTTAGGGAGTTAAAAAACAAACCTATCATCTTCCAGGGAAAAAGGAAAGACCAATCCCGGCTATCAAGAATCCGGTTGGGGGGCGAAAGATACCTAATCCTTCCAAACCAAATAATATGCATGTGCGGCCACATACTAACAACAGAACACATCTTATTAGAATGCCAACACACAGAAGAAACCAGAACCACAATCCAAGAAAAACTAGAAAACCACCTTACATTAGAAGGCCTCATAAACCCCGATTCCACAACATGGTACACCACCACCCAACTCACAATACAGCTAATCAACAAACACCCATTAGTTAAGTACATATAAACAAACATAGACCCCCACTTGCCCCCTCCCATAGCATGAAAGGCTCATGGCCCTAGACCATGGCGATGAGTTCGGGGGGCAGCTCTCGTCGTCGTCCGAGCACCCCCGGGCCCGAAGTGCTCAAAAATAGATAGTCTCCCGACCGGGCAGGAAGGGGGCCAGAATGAAGTGAAAGAGGAAGAATGACTGAATGTACGCAAGGCCAATAAAAGATGGAAGAATGAAAGTAAGCAAGACCGAGCGAATGAAGGGGTTCCCCCTCCACCAATCAGCCCCCATCATCAACCATGGTACAACACCCGCCCCCATTCCCCCCCCCCCAAGAATAAAGATTTTATCCTACCCCCACAGCATCCCCACACTCTCCACTCCCATCAAAACCACCCCGCCCGGACTGCCCGCCCGGGAGTACTCAAAAAGATAGCACCCTAGACAGTGGGGGGCTCTCACGAAACCAGGTCGCCCAGAACTGCCCGGTGCCCGCTCTCTCGACCCGAATCCTAGATTCCGAAACCTCTGGTATCTATCCACTCCAGGGACACCCGCCTCGCCCCGCCGCTCTCCCAATAAAGGCCGGGGGGGGGGCGGCGGGGAGGGGAGAGGGAGAACCTATCATCTCCAACCCTCTCATCTCATGGTCCGAACACCCGCCCCCACCCCCCACAGATAATAAAGAGTCACCTCATTCATAACCCCCCCCCCCCCCTTTTTTTTTTTTTTTTTTTTTTTTTTTTTTTTTTTATATATATACCTCACCCATTTCTTTCAACCCTACCCGGTCGGGGCGGGACCGCCGGGAGCCGCGGTAGCTGCGCACGGTCAACCACTAACCAGGTGGGCCGGGCTCGGAGACCGCGGGGTACCCTGACGGAGCCCCAGCCCACCACTGGGCCTCCTGGGGCCAACCATAGGCCCCGGGAAGGAAAACAGGGAAGAACCAAATTGAGAGCGGGCAAATCCGGGCGGCTGGAGCCCAGCCGGGAGGAAGGAGAGCCAAACACTTAAATAACCTAGGTCCAACCAAAGGAGGTATAGCATCCAACGTCAATGCACTCCTTCTAAACATAGATAATGGGAGACGGCTTACGCGCAGGATAATACCCTATTAGAGTCACGCGGTGGCGGACCCCGCCCCCCACCGGCCCCTCCCCACTTATCCTCACACTATCCACTCGCGAAGTGAAGCTGTGGGCCCGACAGGGCTGAACGGCAAACACAGGTCATCCTCGCCTCATCTCATGGTCCCACACCCGCCCCAACCCACACACAGTTAATAAAGTTATACCATCAACCTCATCATCACCAACCACCCGGCCCAGAACCGCCTCCTCCCCTCCCCCACTGCGGGTGGGGCCCGCGGACGGGCGGAAGGCCGCCGCCGGGTCCGGGGGCGCCGCCCGGGGGGGGGGGGGGGGGATGGGGGACGCAGGGACCATCCATCGTATCATCCTGGGTTTTTTTTTTTTTTTTTTTTTTTTTTTTTTTTCCAGTTACTGTCATTTATTTTTCCGCCGCCCCGCACGTTAAGATTGCCTCCCCAGGAGTTCGGAGGAAAGCCCCATAGGTCGATGCGGGGCGGCTTTTTGACCAACCAACCCCCCTCCTAGCGGAGAGAGGGTCCCGGGGGGCCGACGGCCGGCCCGAAGGGCCCCCCCCCACCAAAGTCTGGTGGGGCGCGCACGGGGGCCGGCGGTCGGCTCCGGGGGTCGTCTCCCACGTATTGGGGCGCAGGGAGGACACTCCTGGAAAGTCCACTCTGCGGGATAGGGGGGTCAAAGAAACCAGGGGGTCGAGGTACCCACGATGGCACTCCGACACCGCGTGACTCCCCGCTCGCCTGCGTACGGTCGCCGCCCATCAAAATAAATAGGGCGCCCAGGGAGGTTTAGCACCCATCGTCCGTGCACTCCCTGGGAAACGGAGGGTACAACACCCCCCTCCAGCGAAATACAAAAACATTACAGGGGGGTTAGTAAAAATCAACCCCCCTCAAACCAAAGGGTTAGAGCCGGCGGGGCCAAAGAGAACCGGGCCTTGGACTGTGACCATCATCAAAAGAGGGAAAAAGAGCACACCACCCACCAAACAAGACGGGAGGCGCAAGCACGACAGAGGAGCCAAGGGTCCGCACGGACACGGGCTCTTCCCAACGACCCAGCCACCTAGGGCGCGGGCAGACATGATGAAGGAAAAGAACGCAGTGTCGCGCGAGCGACAGCGACGAGCAACCAAAGATAGACCAGCACCCCCCCAACCCCAAGGCCCACCCCCCCCTGGACGAAATCAGCGAAAGCTGGAAGTCCCGATCCCTGTTAAAGAATTGATTGATTGTTGCACGAGAAGTATTTCAGCGCACAACTAACGCGCTAAGGCAAACAAGCCGACCTAAGAAACAACACGGAAAAGAAATAACGGCTGGCGCGTGGCAGTTTTTTTTGGTCGCGCGGTCCCCTGTGACTGTGAGTCATCAGTGGCCATTGTTGCTGGTGTTTGTTGCGTCTTGACAGATTCTTTTGGCTGTTTCCGATGTTACGGATTCTGGTCTGGGATTTTTGTTTTCCCTAGTGTTTTCGGAGTGCGAGCTCTAGCGCGTCGTTCGTTATTTCTTTTCCGTGTTGTTTCTTAGGTCGGCTTGTTTGCCTTAGCGCGTTAGTTGTGCGCTGAAAATGAGATGACAAACACACGCAACAAACCCGCCAAAAACTGGCCTAGAAAACAATCAGAACAGGAGACTCATGAAAAGAACGCAATGAATCGAAAGCAAAATGGACAGAACCTACCGCGCGGGGGGAAAAAAACAAGGAAGAAAACTACACAGTCACGAACAGACTTAACGCCACGTGTACCTCCCCACCAATAACAACGCACAAAAGTCGCAGGAAAAAATTTGGGAATCCAAATTACCTAACGCATAGAACAAATGCGAATAACCGGGCCCGAAATGAACCATGCATAAGCAATGATTCACACAAACCAAACACAAACTACACGAGGCCGACTAAAATGCCACTGACAGCACATGGCAGCCACAGGTCAATTACCCGTGAAGTTAGCGCACCGAACCACGCTAAACCCACAGCTACCGCGCTAAACTCCAAAACTGGACACGCAACGCCAAGGGAAGGGTAACCTAAGCGCGCGACGAGCAATGAACAAACTGCAAAAGCAACATTCTGGAACACGGGACACTCCGGTAACGAGTGAAGGCGAACACAACAGGGCTCGAACCAACAACCCGAAGGACCGTTGATTACACCGCCCGAAACAAACGCGCATAACGGCGCGGGGCCCACGATAACGGCACACGCCAAGACTGAAACTGAGAACGCGTGGACCAAGGCGTGATATGAGACTAACTCACGCTCACCAGACAAACGACGCCCAGTTTCAAGACCCAAAACTGACAGGCAAACCATTGAGGCCTGGACGGAACAACTCGCCTAAAACTGGCCAAGAAACACACTCGGAACAGGAAACTCATGAAAAGAACCCTAAGGAAATAACGCCATGAATCGAAAGCAAAAGGGGCAGAACCTACCGCGCGGGTGGAAAAAACAAGGAAGGAAACTACACAGTCACGAACGGACTTAATACAACGTGTACCTCTCCACCAATAACAACGCACAAAAGTCGCAACAAAATCTGGGAATCCAAATTACCTAACGCATAGAACAAATGCGAATACCCGGCCCCAAAATTAATCATGCATAAGCAATGAGTCAGACACACCAAACAAAAAAACGACGCGCGGCCGACTAAAATGCCACTGACAACTACTGAAGCCAATAACGATACCAGATGACCAACATATACGTCTATGCCCCTTGTGCATGTGCATGTCCCCCTTTTTTTTTTTTTTTTTTCATGTGCATGATTTGGTTCTCATTGGTCGGCTAGGACACGTTAACATCCATGCCTCCTTCCGCAGGTACCCTTGTGCATCCAGGTTTTTGACCCTTGGGCATGTATGCGTCTCTGTTTTTCTCTGCAGGAATGCATGAGCAAGAGGCCACTTCATCCATGCTTCTTGTCTCTGCAGGGCCACATATGCATTAATGTTTATTCAGTTGTCTCTGCAGGGATGCGCGTGCAGGGCCCGGTTTGGGCGGGGCCGGCCCTGGCCACGCGATGCCCACGGCCCAGGTAGCACGGGACGCGGAAAAAGTGACGGCAACCAACTAAATCGCGCCAGTGTCCTAGACTGGGCCCAGCAAGTGGCAACCCGCTACGAACGAGAAACTTTTCAGCGCACAACTAAGGCGCTAAGGCAAACAAGCCGACCTAAGAAACAACACGGAAAAGAAATAACGAACGACGCACTAGAGCTCATACTCAGAAAACACTAGGGAAGACAAAAATCCCAGGCCAGAATCCGTAGCATCGGAAAAAGCCAAAGATACCCCCCGACAAAGAGCTGTACAACAACGGCAGACACCAGAATTGGAACTGGGCGTGCGCAAACATGACTCATGCACGCCGACCGACGAGCGATTACACAACGGGGCTGACATAACCGCTGCCGCCCACAGGCCATATCAGCGCTGAACAACGGCAAACAAACCGCCCGAAGAAACAATACGAAAAGGTACAACAAAGCCATAGCAAAGGTAAAAAGGAAAAAACACTCCTAACCAGATTCGTGAAATGATTCACACCAGACCCAAATATCGGGTTCCGGAACCACCTACGCCCCAAGTACCAGAACCGCCTCAGCTGGGTCACAGTCCACAGCGAACTGGAATACGAACGAACGTTCGGGCGCCCAGCAGCTGCATTTGAAATAACCTTCAAGTCGAGGGCCAGCTTCAACGGGGACCGTAAAAGATCTGAACAAGATCAAACTTGTCTGCAGAACAAGATAAAAGAGTTAAACAAACTCATCCTTGGCCACCCTGCTCGCACCTACGAAACAGAAAATCGTAAACTGGACCAACGAACTAAACGTAGTTCACAAAGAGGCGGCCAGGACACTAACAAACAAGGCGCTCAAGCGGCTAGGGGAGAAAATGCGATCGGCCAATAAAAAGACGCAAGGATTTAAAACTATCTCAAAGTAATGAGATGACAAACACACGCAATGAACCAAACCGGACCAACTCGCCAAAAACTGGCCTAGAAACACACTCGGAACAGGAGACTCATGAAAAGAACCTTAATGAAATAACGCAATGAATCGAAAGCGAAATGGACAGAACCCACCGCGCGGGTGGAAAAAACAAGGAAGGAAACTACACAGTCACGAACGGACGGTAATACAACGTGTACCTCCCCACCAATAACAACGCACAAAAGTCGCAACAAAATTTGGGAATCCAAATTACCTAACGCATAGAACAAATGCGGATACCCGGGCTCGAAATGAATCACCAAATAAAAAAACGACGCGCGGCCGACTAGAATGCCACTGACAGAACACGTCAAGCAAGCGGGGGCAACCACTGAAACTAAGCCGAAAAACAGTCACAAGGAAACGTGACAAACAAGAAAACTGAACACAAGGGCAAAACAAGCCTGGACATCACTTCTGAACGAGAAGGGGAAAAAAACAGGAACTGAAAATGAGGGTGCTGAAAATGAGGACGCGCACGCACACGTATGCACTATCTCAAGCCCAGCTTTGAACTTGCAACGTGTACATGCTAACAGTTGGCGCGGGGGCCGCTCAGCTACCCAAAGACCGATGACCAAACATTATGCAACATTACAAGGAGGGTACAGCCTTGGAAGTGACTCAATAGCCGGGCCCGCCGTCACATTCTAACTCAAACCCGTAAATCTGTGAACACTCTGGGACTGGTAACACAGATACCAACATATGCATGTGGAGTGTGCCCTTGTTTCTGTTTTCTGCAGGGACACTTGGACATCTATGCCTCCCTTTGCAGAGACCCGGGTGCATGGCCTCATGGGCAGTGATGTGCACTGTCTCGGCGGAGTTGCGTG